>JAMPIV010017848.1:17500-47326 GCA_024509875.1 Oreohelix idahoensis | reverse complement strand
TTTAGGGTTATATGACTTACGTCCACTCTACGTGAGAATAATTTGACAGCAAAACCTTCTAAAGCTTTTGTTGGTTTTGGTGAAATCTCTTTCCTGGGTCATCGTGTTGGTCATGGTCTCTTGAAGACAGAAGACCACAATACTTCCAAAATACTGAACATCTCTGTTCCTAAAACAAAGAAACAAGTTAGGAGTCTCTTAGGTTTAATTCAATTTTATGGGAGATTTATTCCAAATTTATCTTCGATCATGGCACCTCTCTCAACATTGTTGAAGAAAGGTTCGCCTAATCTGGTCCGTTGGTCTGAAGAATGCCAATCTCACTAGACCAAATCAAGAATATATTTTCTTCTCCTCCCATCTTAAGATTACCTACTCTTGATAGGACTTTTGTTCTTCGGAGTGATGCTTCATCCACTGGGATTGGAGCAGCACTGCTGCAAGAATATGCAAATACTCTGCATCCTGTTATGTACATTTCTAGAAAACTAAATGCGGCAGAGAGGAACTACTCGGTTTTAGACCGTGAGTTGTTAGCGATGGTTTGGTCAATTCTAAAGCTACAAAGATTCCTCCTGGGCGCACATTTCATTCTAGAGATTAGCACATCTGTACTTACTCTATATGTACACACTATCGTGCTTTGTTGTCATCTTCTTCTGTTCGTTTTTTAAAATGATAGAGGAGGACTGAGTAGTTAATATAAGGGCCGTTAGTTTACTAAACAGCCACAATTATTAATAATGTATTGTACCTTATGAAGCATATTAGTTATTAATTAGCATTATATTGCTTGTACTTTCTCAGAATGTCATTGTTGAGCTGAGGACTTACCTTACGAGTTCTAGATTGTGTACTTACCCTCGGAATATCAGCGCATAATTCGTGCGTTTTGAGCCGCTTATCGCTTGCTCTTTGATATTGAAAAAAAAAATATGTTCCACATTTTTTTTTTTATCGGGAGGAGGTGGTGATATGTTGCGTGATAAATTCTCGCAACATCGTTTTATTTCAATATCTGTTTTATAACGCAAGGGCAACAACTGCTTGAAATTTATAGTCACTTTTCTCGGTAAGCATTTGTCTTCTCGCGTTGGTATCGAATGCAGTTAACTTTTGAGCTGTGGTCATTTTGCGCTGGACTGCGCATGACTTGTCTTGCTTCTTTGTCGATCGGTTTCCGCCCACCACTAGTGGGAGTGAGCGATTTGGAATGGCGAAAGAGATGCCTCGTTGAAGAGGGGATCTCCGCTTTTTTTTGTTCTGTCAGGGATGTGTAGTCCTCTTATGGATATTTCGTTTAGTCGAGATAATACCTCTAGTGTTTTCCCACATGTCGGGAGGCGTGATATTTCTGTGTATTTCATGAAAGCAAGGTAAATTGACTTTTTTCATTAACTCTATCGATTTTGGGTCGTGAGCGATTTCGATTCATAGCCTGTCTCCGAAAGTCGTCGTCACGAGATGTTCTTTCCCAGCTCACATGTCGCTGCATTGTACTGCATCGGTTGATGCATGTACCAAGGACCATTACTTGCTACTTTGTTAAATGAACTAGGTTTAGAAAACCTTTATTATCTAGAGGATATTTTTGAGGACATTATTTATACTTCGGCAGACGTGTCTGTCTTGCTGAAGTCAAACTAAGGAGAGTGAACTGATCTCATACATCTGGTTATCTCCTGGCTGTTATAGAAAAGGATGGAGTTGTTCACCTGACTACATTTACAGCACTTTGAAATATAACATGCATCTGACTCATCATTGTAATGCTGTCTACCGTTTATTGCTGTATTGAATGTTGCTGTGATAATGACTGTTTGATGTGCCTACACATTTGCGTAACCATTTTGTCACTGTGGCGTCCACAATAAATAATGAAGAAAAACGTCAACGGCTGTTTCAAGACTCATTGACTTTATACGTCGTGAGTTTACTGATGTCCTATGTGGATTGCCCTGTTATTGTTGCATGAACATTGTTTTGACTGAACACATCTGCACACTACACAAAACCAGACATGCGGATGCCATCCATCATCATATGGCATCACGCATCAGGTATGTTATCAGGCACTCGCAGGAAACAAAGAAGTAGAACACCAGACAACAGAAAAACAACAGACATGAGTGGCTTACCCAGGATTTGAACACTGGACCTTCCGTGCGACAACCCCGCCTAGCCATGCAAGCGAATCACACTATCCGCCCTGCCATCTACGCATCATCAAAAAATGATGTTTCAATGGCAGGTCAACAGTGCGAACCACAATACACGACACCAGAAGTCCACCATGGAACATCATTTTTGATGATGCGTAGATGGCAGGGCGGATAGTGTGATTCGCTTGCATGGCTAGGCGGGGTTGTCGCACGGAAGGTCCGGTGTTCAAATCCTGGGTAAGCCACTCATGTCTGTTGTTGGAGCCGCGCTAGCGTAGTGGTTACAACACCGCTCTGGCGACCGGGTGATTCAGGATCAAACCCGGGCGACGGCATTTGAGGATTTTTCGTCGACCGGGAATTGGACTGGATTAACTCGAGACCTGGCGAGGACATTTGAAGGAGTGTCGTCGACCAGGGATTGGCGGCTCCTGAGCCGACCCAGCTGCAATGGGTACCTCCGAAATCGGAGAGTATTTGCCTGAATGGCGAGGGACACCTGTCTCTGTACAAGTAAAAAGGGATACTCACGTAAAATCAATGTCAGGTTAGACATAGTAATAACCTGAGATTTCGCCTCGAGTATTAGCGGGCGTACGAAAAAAAAAAAAAGAAAAAAAAAATGTCTGTTGTTTTTCTGTTGTCTGGTGTTCTACTTCTTTGTTTCCTGCGAGTGCCTGATAACATAACTTTATATTTGTTTCATATTAATTTACTGTTTACAGGCCTCGGGTTTCCCTCCCTTATGTGTAATAAAAGCGCTATGCTGGCGTGTGAGAGCATCACCGTCAGACACAATAGGGCTGTTGTATTTATTATCCTTTTATGACTAAAATCCTACTGAAATGAGCGATTATTCTCGCAGATTTTGCTACACTTGTCTCTTACTAATCTCGTAATATTGTTTGCACCCCGTTATCCGCTGATGGTTTTAGTTATTTTATATACTGTGCTTTGTTCATTTCTCAGTGCTGCATCTTCTTCCTGTCTTGCAAGATTGTCTAGGAATTTCCTTTTGTTGGCTCGGGTATGACGTTTTACTTCCTTGACCAGCTGACTACTGCTCGCTATATATTTCCTTTAACCTGGGGAACTTTACTTCTATTTTCTTTCTTTTCATTTCTTTTCTCATCGCTATGGTGTTTAATATTTCTGGTGTTATCCAATCTTCCTTTCTTGGAATACCAAGCATGATTTGTGCTTTCCTTATATATTGTTTAAATGGTATTGAATTTCTGGTCAACATCATCACTCGTTGTGATTACTTTATTGAAAGTTTCGTAAAGAGAACTAAACGCATAAAGTAGTTCCAGGTTCCCTATGGAGCAGAGAGGGAAAGATGAAAGAAAGAATGTACATTCTAAGAATAATACTTACAGTTTCAAAGCTTTTAGTTCAGTGTAAATGTAAACGAAAAAACACATTCATGTTAAAATTAAAAGAAGTTTCAAACTTTTCAACAAGTGTAAATGTAAATGAAACATAAATGAATTTATACTGTGAACACTTATCAAACAGTGGAGATGTAAATGTAAAACATATTATATCTGTACGTTTAACCTTTTCATTTAAATGTAATGTAAAGCTAAAGCTACTCAGTTTAAATGTAAAGAAAGTTTTATCCCGAGGGATTAAATTCAATTCTCATCGAGGGTAAATTCTGACATGGGATGGTAGAATAGAAGGGGGGAGCACATAACTATGTGTCGGAAAACGCCATACCCAGAAGAGCGTTTCGTTTCTTTTTCTATTACCAGTTATTGGTAGTACCGGCAGAAAGTACTATCTCTGCAACCAAGTGAAGGTAGAAGTGGACTGACGTTGTGCGAGACGCCATCATAAGAGGGCCTTATAGACAGACGCAGAACCAGCTTGGCCGTTACTCCTTGACGGTCTCTGAACGTGCGGTGCCTGAACTTTGACCAGAGACGAGTGACAGCAGTGTACAGAAAACCTACTCATCAGGAGGAGGATTAGAATCATCATTGGCAGCTAAGTTAACCTATATGCTGCCACTTGAACTTCTTATCCAAAACCCATCACCCGAGTGATGAAAACGTCATTTTGTAAATAACTATTATTCCTTTCTTTTAAACTGTTAAACTTAAAGTGATAATTAAATTTTGTTATTTGTAATTATACAAATTTAACTTCGATTCGATCATTTTAAATGTACTACATGTTTGTTTCAGTCAAAGTTATTAAACACACACTCTAAACAGAGCTATATTATAATAATAATTCCACTAATTAACTCAGCGGTGGGAGCTTAACGAGCTAGAATAAACCATTGCTTAAATTCTTCATAAAAGTTGTCGGCAGATTACAGAATTAACGTGCTCAGCAACAGCCAGCATTGTTTTCGCTTATCTGAATATCTTGTGAAGACTCCCTTGTGATAGAAGCTTTACTACTCTTCTATCTACATTGCTGCCAAGAGTAATCTTGTGTAAAGATAGACTCCATTGAAGTCTATAATAGATAATCGTGAGTTTTGGCCACTGTTGGACCACTACTGCAAAGCAGGGGAGGCAATACAGCCACAAGGGGTATGAAAAAAATATTAAAATTATTGCCTGAAAAGGGGTTGGGGGGGGGGGGGGGAAACACCAAAAAGCCTAGAGGCCCTTCTTGGCTTAATCCGGCCCTGACTATATGTGGCAAGATAACATCAAGAGATGGACAGGAAAGAGTCTATCAGAGTGCACCATCAAGACAAGAGACAGCGCTATAAGTGGGAAGATAACATCAAGAGATGGACAGAAAAGAGTCTATCAGAGTGCACCATCAAGAGACAGCGCTATAAGTGGGAAGATAACATCAAGAGATGGACAGAAAAGAGTATCAGAGTGCATCATCAAGACATGAGACAGCGCTATAAGTGGGAAGATAACATCAAGAGATGGACAGAAAAGAGTCTGATCAAGAGACATCGCTATAAGTGGGAAGATAACATCAAGAGATGGACAGAAAAGAGTCTATCAGAGTGCACCATCAAGACATGAGACAGCGCTATAAGTGGGAAGATAACATCAAGAGATGGACAGAAAAGAGTCTATCAGAGTGCACCATCAAGACATGAGACAGCGCTATAAGTGGGAAGATAACATCAAGAGATGGACAGGAAAGAGTCTATCAAGAGTGCACCATCAAGACAAGAGACAGAAGGCATTGGAGATTGATCACAGTCAACCTACGTTGTGGAGATGGCAGCTGATGGTGATGATGAATCGTTGTAATGCTTGTGGTTCAACCTATGTACACAATTTAAGAACCCCTGTCTTACTGTGTGAACTTTTATAAAATCACGGCCCCGACATTTATATTCATCAAAATCTCGCATAAGGCAGAAAATTATTTGCTTAATTATATCAGTGTGGTAAATAGAAATGCCAGGGTTTGCCATTTTAGACAAAAGTACACTTTGCCACATTAAGTACGAATAAATTCATTTGTGTGTGCGTGCGTGGCTGTGCACGTCTGTCCAGTTTTGCAATGTACCACACATTCTAACTAGAACTGGATCGAGACGGAGTAAAAAAAACGTGTGGTGATTAGAAGAAGGGTCGGCCCTAGGGATTTCAGAAGGTGGTATGAAGTCTCGTTCTCTCCCCCCCCCCCACTCCCACCCCCGTGCCATACTATATTGTTCTCTTATGGGGGTCAGTTTCACGCTAATGACATGGAACACACTATAATTTCAGCACTTAGACAAATTTTACGAACCCCCTCAACATGATGCCGGGTGCGGCCGCAAACCTCACACTGCACAAGAGCGGTTCTGGTTACAAGATGTACAATTGTTATTTTAGTATGTTCTATATTTAGCTTTATATATAAAGACCACCTAAAAACTAGTAGGAGAAGCCTAAAAATAGGAACATGGAATGTTAGAACTCTAAACCGAGAAGGAAAGCTTGACAATCTTATATTAGAGGCAACAGACATGAAACTCGATATACTGGGAGTTGCAGAGGCAAGACTTTTGGATACAGGCTACATAACAAGAGACCAGTACACGCTTATACACTCAGGAGGAGAAAAACATCAAAGAGGGGTAGGAATGTTGATAAAGAAGGAGTTAGAAAAATACGTATGTGGATACTGGACACACAATGACAGAATGATGTTACTAAAGATGAGAGCAAAGCCATTCGACTGTAGTGGATTTAATGGTATTGTATGATTGTGATATTACCTAGTGTGATGCATGAGGTCAGCTGTGAAGGCTCCTGAGATAAATGTAGCTGTGAATTTACAGAAGGCCCTTCTTGCTACCACTACGACCTCACACCTATCTTTTTTTTTTTTCTAATGAATGTGGCTACGTTAAAATTCTAGGGTACTGATATGTAATGTGTTGTGGTTATGCATAGACACACATAGATATTTAATAAGTCTAATAATATTAATAAAATGTTATAACACACTGAACTAACTCAAGCTGTGTAAAATGTTGATAGTAAATTTTCTTTAAGTTTATTTGTTCTGAATCAAGGTTTTATTTTGGTCAGAACATATGAAAGGTTTTGCAATTATGAATGAAATGCATGAATATATGGCATAATAAATGAAAGGTGTGTACATGTGTATTTTACAAGACTAGTTAATATTACTACTGTTTATAGTTGTAATTTATCTGGGAGAACGATTAATGGATGTGCTGTTGGGGTGGCCTCATCACTCCCTGTCTATGGCGACTAAACATTGTCCATTTATTGATGGGATTATAATTGGTGTGTTAGAAATTAAGTTGAGTTGGTGAAGGTCCAGCAGGCCAGACGCTCACGTATCTTGAATGAGTAGTTCTGGTGCTGGAATCTGGTGGCCCCACCTCTCCGTGCTTGGGGGCAATATAAGGCTGCTCTGCCAAAATATAAACTGCACGGGTCCACTCTTGTATTATTCAACACCTCATTTGACACCACATTGGTGCCAAATAAAAAAACTCACAGTTCTGAAATAAAAGTATTTGGTCATGTGTCAGAACTCTACCTCCTCTAAACCATTTCTGGACACAACACTACACAACAACACCACATAGACGGGTCAGATCTCTTTGACCATACAACACATCTTACCAAGTTGGTTTCACATAGGATAAGTTCCCCCAGACTACATATTCTGAAATATGTTCATTAGCTTCCTGCCATAGAATAGGATAGGTGATATGTTCCACTGATCTCAACACTTGATCCGCCCTTCATAATCCTTGCTGGAGTTTATGTATTTTGTTTGTCTCTAGACCCTGAACTGGGGCGGGGGGTCTAGAGCGAATCCTTACTTGTTGTAAGGGATAGATTTTGATATGGCAGTATCAAATCACTCGAAACATTAAACAAATATTAAAATATACAAAGAAATACTTTCAGTCTTACCAGAATTATGAATATAGAACACAGTTATATGCTAGCAAAACTCAGCTGAGCTGCTGGCTTTAGTATGGCGTCCCTCTAAATATTTCAATTAGCTTCTGGGAAATACACCACTGAATTATTTACTGTGTCTACTACTGGACAACTTATGATGAATGGCAAAAATGCGCGTCTGAGCGCCGATAATATATTCATCTATGGCCAATCACCGCCTTTTTTCCTTTTCAAATTCAAACCTCCTACCAAAAGTCAATTCAGTCATACCTCAGTCAAGTATGTATTATTGTCTGTTGGTCCGTCTGTCTCTACTTGCGTTTCACAAAAAAAACACACTTGTTTTTTGAACCAACTCTGCCGTCCCCTACACAATTTTGCCTTTAAAGTTATTTTTAGCCACAATTCTCCACCCCATTCCCTCTCTTTCATTCCAACTAGATTTTAGCACTTGAGTCTCAAGGCCGCAGTTTTTGAAAATTAGGGACATTTTTTGTTTCAATGCAGTCGCTCGCTGATATGAACAACACAGTCTTTTGTCAATATCTTTCTTATTATCTATCCGTCTGTATAAATGAAAGCATATTATTTCACTGCTCAAGATGGGCCATCCGGCCAGCTAGGTTTTATATTCCTAACATTATTATTAAGAAAAAGTTACTTTTCAAGGTTAGTTGGTTTTTTGAAATATTTTCGAGCATCTTCTGTAATGCGTTCGTCGCTGAATTCAAATAAACGGACTAAGTTATCGCAAAAGCGTCCAAGAAATGACTGTTGCGTATAATAGCTAAGGTCCCTTTTGTCGATTTCTTTACCTTGTGTCAACTTGGGGACGTGAATTTTTTTCCTTTCCCCACCAATTGCGTCTTTTTAGCCTTGCTAGTTTTAAGCACGTGTTCAGTCATATTTTTTTCCTTTTGATCTCCGTTCTCATCCCGTTCCAAGGGTAAACGTTTTGCCTTCACGTCTAACAAGTTAATTTCCATGGCGGGTGGTGACCCGCGGCGTGGGCGATCATGTATTCTAGTAGCTTACGCATTAGTTTTTATCCCTACATTTTATCTTTGGAGATATTTTAACGTTGTATCACGGTTAATTTTATCACACATCTCCCCACTTGAAAACATGCCTACGGCAAGTTCCAAAACCAGTGATACACATAGATAAAATTACTCCTCACGCCTGTCATTACTCTAATTTTGATCACAGGGGTGCCGACTGAGGAAATCTGCACCGACATTCAATTTGCCTGGGATATATTGGATACTAAACTGATAAGGTTGAAGCAATAAAGACCACCTCAGCAATCTTGCGTTTTCATGCTTAGCCTGAGATAAGAATACGAGAGGCTGATGATCCGTCTCGACCACAAAAGTCCTACCATACAGATAGATTTGAAACTTCTTTATTGCCCAGATTAACGCTAAACATTCTTTTTCGCTTGTGGAATATCCTTGTTCCGCCTTATTCAATTTGCGGCTTGCATAAGCGACTGGGTTCAGTTCCCCATCAGGTGAAGATGATCTTTGCAACAAAGCCGCCCCGAGTCCTACATTACTTGCATCGGTTCTTAAGACAAAGTCCTGTGTCAAATCAGGCAGTTTGAGAATAGGCTTGCTAGTGAGTTTTTCCTTTAAGTCTTGGAACGCTAATTCACTTTGCGCAGTCCAAATAATTTTATCTGGAAGTCCCTTGCGAGTCAGATCAGTCAGAGGAGCACAAATAGAGTTAAAATCTTTGATGTATTTTTGATAAAATCCGCATAACGACACGAATGATCGCACGTCCTTTTTTGTTTGTGGTCTAGGTGCTCTCTGCAGTTTTTCCAAGTTCTTGGGGTCAGGGGTCATGTTACCCTGATATACAGTGTGTCCCAAGAATTCCAACTCTTTGCATCCAATACAACATTTTGTTGGCCTAGCAGTTAAGTTCGCCTCCCTAAGCCTATTAAATAACATTTTTAGAGCTTCAATGTGTTCTTCAAATGTCTCTGTGGCGACGAGAATATCATCCATGAAATTCGTGATACATGGGTTATTCAGGGGATCCAACAATTTGCGCATCATCCTTGAAAATACACTCGGAGCATTTTTCAGTCCGAATGGTAGCATGTTGAATTCATAATGTCCATCCGAAGTGCTAAAAGCCAAATAAGGTCTCACTTCAGGCTTCACTGGAATCTGGTAATAGCCTTTACTAAGATCCACCTTTGAAAAGTATTTTGCCTTGTTCAATCTGGCAAATAACTGTTTTGTGTCTGGTAATGGATCCACTTGTCCTTCTGTGACAGCATTCAGTTTCCTGTAATCTATGCACAGCCTGTGTTCCCCAGACGGTTTTCTCAACAAAACGACACTAGAGCTAAAAGATGATTCACTGTGTGAAATAATCCCCTCCTTCAACAAATAATCTATTTCTTCCTTCAATGCCTTCTCCTTCGCGAACGGAATAGAATAGGCTCTCATACAGATTGGGTTTGAGTCTACCAGTTTCATGTCATACTGTAGCAAATTTGTATGGCCTGGTTTATCTGTTAATACATCTGTATGTTCCTCCAGAACCTGTTGAACTCTCTCCCTCTGATTTTTAGTCAGGTGCTTACTGACTTTTACCTGTGCTGCTGTTTCACAAGGATGTAATGGGTATTCATGTGAGGTGAGTGGTTCCTTTTGCATTTGAGTTGCGATAGCTAAGGTCAGTAAGGGGGTGCTTTCCTGGAGTGGTCTGTCCAGATACTTCTTTAACAGGTTTACATGATAAACTTTCTCCTTCCCCTTTTTGTCAATTTTATAGTTTGTTCTAGACACCTTCTCTAGAACCGTATATGGACCTTGCCATCCAATTTGTAATTTATTCTGGCTACCGGGTAGTAGAAGCAGCACCTTCTCTCCCACAGCTAGTTCTCTGTCCTTTGCCTTCCTATTAAAATATGCTGCATGTTTCTTCCTGGCTTGTTTCAAATTATCATTTGCCAGTTTCCATCCAGCTTTCAAACGAGTGGTCAGTTCGTTCACGTATTGATAAGATGAGGTAACAGTCTCTTCCGCCTTCTCATCTGTCCAGGTCCTTAATAGCGCTTCTAGTGGACCTTTTATTGGCCTCCCAAATAGCAGAGTTGCGGGAGCCATCCCGGTTGAACTATGTGGTACCTCCCGATACGCAAACAATGCGGCGGGCAGGAATTGATCCCACAGATCCGGTTTTTCGTGTGCCAGCTTTCTCAGGATAGAAATGAGAGTCCCGTTGAACCTCTCTACCTGGCCGTTCCCTTGCGGATGGTACGGACTACAATGAAAGTGTCTGGCTTGAAATAGCTTAAAAACTTCTTCCGTTAGTTTCCCCTTGAACTGAGAGCCATTATCCGTCAAGATTTGATGCGGGAATCCTAATCGGGTGAATATTGTAAGTAGTGCCTCTGCTACATGTTTTGAATCAATTGATGGCAGGGCTACCGCCTCTCCCCACATAGAACAAGTGTCCACCAGAGTAAGGATGTAACTGTTCCTCCTCTTGGTCCGAGTGAGAGGTCCCACAATATCCACTGCAACCCTCTCAAAAGGTGTTCCCACTATGGGCATTTCCCCTAGAGTTGCAGGAGCAGTCCAGTGCTTTGGAGCTACCCTTTGACATTCTGGGCAGGATTTGACATATCTTTTTATATCCTCCGTTATCCCTGGCCAGAAGTAATGACAAGCTATACGCTGTCCTGTGGCGCTGATCCCCATGTGACCACTGAAGGGAATCGCATGCCCGAGTTCCATCACTTTATCCCTATATGAAGTGGGAAGAACCAGCTGGTTGTGACCATTTGTTCCAGTTCCGGCCTTCCTGTATAATAGTTTGTTCTTCATAAAATATTCCCCCTTGCTCGGAGGTGTGTGGCATTTGGGCAATTTTTTAAAACATGGCTTGAGTGTCCTATCCTCAGCCTGCGCCTTCCTCATCTCCTCTGGATGAGCATTTATAGGTTCACCTTCTTCCTCCTTCTTCTGTGACCTGGTCTGCACTGTCGCCATGATCACAGGTCTCTCGGGATTCCCCAAGAAGACGTATCTACACCCCAATATCAGAGGGTAGATTGGTTCATCTATCACTGCTGCTCTGATTTCTCCTTCCACATAGCGAGTTTTCACCGTTATCCTTGCGATGGGAAGTGTCATGAGTGGTATGTCCTTAGTTGCCCCTTGTATTTCCACTGTTTCTGTGGTATACTGACTTGGGTCCACTAGGCTAGACTTCACAACTGAATCATAATCCAAACCTGTATCATAAAGGCACCTTATGGTGACCCCATTACAAATAACATCCTCACAAACTGGGGGGTGATAAGGTTCCTGCTGTCCATTAGGATTAACCTTTAATCTTTGAGTCCCCGACTTCATTGCAGCAATGTTTGAAGGTTTCCTTCTACAAAATTCGGTGTTATGGTTATCTTTCTTGCACCATTTACACCATCTTTTTCCTTGGTTAAACGGTTTTCTTTCATTGGATTTTTGGTCATTGAACTGTGAGTTTCTGTCTCGGTAGTCATTTCTTGGCCGTTCAAAGTTTGTCCTACCTTTATTTCCCTGTTCTCTATTATCAAATTTATTAAATTGCTGTGGAGCTTTAAAATTGTCTATGTGCTTCTTTTTAGCACCACTTACCTCTGCCTGGGCTGCCTGATACCTCTCAGCGACATTTAAAACCTCCCCCAACTTCTCTGCACCTTGTTCCATGAGAAATTTTCTCATGTCTGGAGCCATGGACTCTCTCAATTGCTCTATCATGATCATCTCCTTAAGATCTTGGGTCTTCCCCAGAGCAGTCCATTTCTCCAAATAGGTTTCCAGTCTGGCAGAGAATTGGTGGTATGTCTCCCCAGACAACAGTTTGGCATTTCTAAATTTCTTACGATAAAATTCACCATTTTTTTCGTACCTCAATAACAAAGCCTGCTTTAACATGTCATAATTGTCTTGGTCTTCTCTGTTCATTTTTGCGAAGACTTCATAAGAAGTACCTCTCAGTCCCTGTGATAACTTTAAACTCCACCTCTCTCTCTCTAACCCATATGTAGTAGCTAATAACTCAAAACGTCCTAGGTACCCCTCTATGTCATCGTCTTTTTCAACAAAATGGTCTAAATGAAACCCCATAGCTGATGTTGAGGCTCCCAGACTGGGCGTAGCATCTGAGGCAAAAGGGCTGGCACCATTTTCAGGAGCCTGGCCTTGTAGCTCCAGCTCCCTTAGTCGTAATTCGTGCTCCCTTTGCAACCTTCTATCTTCTGCCCCCCTTTCGGCCCTTTTTATCTTCAACTTTCGGCCTTTCTTCTTCTGCCTCCCTTTCGGCAGTCAATCTTTTTTGTTCTGCTTCCCTTTGCTGTCGTTTTTCTTCTGCCTCAATCTGCAGCCTCTTAGTCTCAGCCTCTAATTTTCTTTCAGCCTCTTTTTCTAATCTTCTTTCTTCCCGTTTAATATACTTATCACATTCAGCCGTTACATATTGAATTAAACCCTGACCATCCATTCCCATATCCTTTGCCGTTAGCACAGCAGCTGATCTGAATTTGGCTAGCTCCGCCATACTTTTTAGACAAATTTAGCAATGAGCAAGATAAAATTTCCAACCACTAAAGTAATTCTAATTACTATAGTCTAAAGTAATTTTAATTAGCGAATGAACTAATTAATTACCACTGGCTGTGAAGATTCACCAACTTTTATTCTCACTTTTAATTTTAAGGGACACTTTTAATTTTTATAATGTGTTCCCCTAATTTAATTCTCCCCCCAGGAGATCCTAATATTATTGATAGGCTAATTATCCCTGGACAAGAGACCCCAATATATGTAGTGGATTTAATGGTATTGTATGATTGTGATATTACCTAGTGTGATGCATGAGGTCAGCTGTGAAGGCTCCTGAGATAAATGTAGCTGTGAATTTACAGAAGGCCCTTCTTGCTACCACTACGACCTCACACCTATCTTTTTTTTTCTAATGAATGTGGCTACGTTAAAATTCTAGGGTACTGATATGTAATGTGTTGTGGTAGTTTACATACACACACACAGATATTTAATAAGTCTAATAATATTAATAAAATGTTATAACACACTGAACTAACTCAAGCTGTGTAAAATTTTGATAGTAAATTTTCTTTAAGTTTATTTGTTCTGAACCAAGGTTTTATTTTGGTCAGAACATATGAAAGGTTTTGCAATTATGAATGAAATGCATGAATATATGGCATAATAAATGAAAGGTGTGTACATGTGTATTTTACAAGACTAGTTAATATTACTACTGTTTATAGTTGTAATTTATCTGGGAGAACGATTAATGGATGTGCTGTTGGGGTGGCCTCATCACTCCCTGTCTATGGCGACTAAACATTGTCCATTTATTGATGGGATTATAATTGGTGTGTTAGAAATTAAGTTGAGTTGGTGAAGGTCCAGCAGGCCAGACGCTCACGTATCTTGAATGAGTAGTTCTGGTGCTGGAATCTGGTGGCCCCACCTCTCCGTGCTTGGGGGCAATATAAGGCTGCTCTGCCAAAATATAAACTGCACGGGTCCACTCTTGTATTATTCAACACATCATTTGACACCACATTGGTGCCAAATAAAAACTCACAGTTCTGAAATAAAAGTATTTGGTCATGTGTCAGAACTCCATCCTCTAAACCATTTCTGGACACAACACTACACAACAACACCACATAGACGGGTCAGATCTCTTTGACCATACAACACATCTTACCAAGTTGGTTTCACATAGGATAAGTTCCCCCAGACTACATATTCTGAAATATGTTCATTAGCTTCCTGCCATAGAATAGGATAGGTGATATGTTCCACTGATCTCAACACTTGATCCGCCCTTCATAATCCTTGCTGGAGTTTATGTATTTTGTTTGTCTCTAGACCCTGAACTGGGGCGGGGGGTCTAGAGCGAATCCTTACTTGTTGTAAGGGATAGATTTTGATATGGCAGTATCAAATCACTCGAAACATTAAACAAATATTAAAATATACAAAGAAATACTTTCAGTCTTACCAGAATTATGAATATAGAACACAGTTATATGCTAGCAAAACTCAGCTGAGCTGCTGGCTTTAGTATGGCGTCCCTCTAAATATTTCAATTAGCTTCTGGGAAATACACCACTGAATTATTTACTGTGTCTACTACTGGACAACTTATGATGAATGGCAAAAATGCGCGTCTGAGCGCCGATAATATATTCATCTATGGCCAATCACCGCCTTTTTTCCTTTTCAAATTCAAACCTCCTACCAAAAGTCAATTCAGTCATACCTCAGTCAAGTATGTATTATTGTCTGTTGGTCCGTCTGTCTCTACTTGCGTTTCACAAAAAAAACACACTTGTTTTTTGAACCAACTCTGCCGTCCCCTACACAATTTTGCCTTTAAAGTTATTTTTAGCCACAATTCTCCACCCCATTCCCTCTCTTTCATTCCAACTAGATTTTAGCACTTGAGTCTCAAGGCCGCAGTTTTTGAAAATTAGGGACATTTTTTGTTTCAATGCAGTCGCTCGCTGATATGAACAACACAGTCTTTTGTCAATATCTTTCTTATTATCTATCCGTCTGTATAAATGAAAGCATATTATTTCACTGCTCAAGATGGGCCATCCGGCCAGCTAGGTTTTATATTCCTAACATTATTATTAAGAAAAAGTTACTTTTCAAGGTTAGTTGGTTTTTTGAAATATTTTCGAGCATCTTCTGTAATGCGTTCGTCGCTGAATTCAAATAAACGGACTAAGTTATCGCAAAAGCGTCCAAGAAATGACTGTTGCGTATAATAACTAAGGTCCCTTTTGTCGATTTCTTTACCTTGTGTCAACTTGGGGACGTGCATTTTTTTCCTTTCCCCACCAATTGCGTCTTTTTAGCCTTGCTAGTTTTAAGCACGTGTTCAGTCATATTTTTTCCTTTTGATCTCCGTTCTCATCCCGTTCCAAGGGTAAACGTTTTGCCTTCACGTCTAACAAGTTAATTTCCATGGCGGGTGGTGACCCGCGGCGTGGGCGATCATGTATTCTAGTAGCTTACGCATTAGTTTTTATCCCTACATTTTATCTTTGGAGATATTTTAACGTTGTATCACGGTTAATTTTATCACATCGACATATCAATCTTACAAACTTATGCAACAACTAAAGATCACAGCGAGGAAGAAATAGAAGAATACTATGAAGAGCTACAACACACACTTAAACCAGTCAAATCTACAGATGTGTTGATAGTAATGGGTGATATGAATGCAAAAGTAGGAAAAGGAAAATACAAGAAAATAGTAGGACAGTATGGATTAGGGACAAGAAATGATAGAGGAGACAGACTTATCCAGTTCTGTGAAGAAAACCAACTGGTCATATGTAACACCTTTTTTGAACACCACCCAAGGAAATTATACACATGGAAAATCCCAGGAGATGTAACACGAAATCAAATCGACTATATCATGATAAAACATAGATTTAAGAACAGTGTCACAAGTGCAAAGACACATCCTGGCGCCGACATAAATTCAGATCACAATCCAGTCGTCATCAAAGTAAATATAGATCTGAAAAGAGCAGGAAACAGAAGACAGGAGGAACCCCAGATAGAAATATCAGCGCTGAAACAACCAGATATAAAACAGAAATATTTAATCGATGTCAAAAATAAATATCAACAGTTATTGACAGAAAGCATGGAGCAGTATAGAAGAGAAAACCCAGAAGAAAAAGCAACCGCAAAATGGGAATGCTTAAAAACAAGCATACAATCAGCAAAAGCAAATTTACCTAAAAAGGAGTCTAAGAAAAATCAAATTTGGATGACAGATGACATCTTGAATAAAATGGCAGAAAGAAAGAAAGCAAAAAACACTCCAGAATATAAAACAATAGACAATGACATACGTACTATGTGTAGAGAAGCAAAAGAACGGTGGATAGAAACAAAATGCAAGGAAATAGAAGACTTGGAAGCAAAGCACATGACAAGAGATATGCATGAAGAAATAAAGAAATTATCAAATCGGTCGCGGTTTGCACAAGGAGGAAGCTGTATCAAGAACAAAAATGGTGTAATATTACTTGATGAGAAAGACATATCAAACAGATGGGCAGAATACGTACAAGAACTATTCGAGGACAACAGAGGTAAAAAACCATCACCAGATTCTAATGAAGGCCCAAACATTCTCAGATCAGAAGTAGAGAATGCCATTCATATGATACAAAAAGAAAAATCAGCAGGCATGAATAACATAAAAATTGAAATGATAGAAGCTCTGGAGAGCTTTGGTATAGATACAATCACAGAAATATGCAACGATATATACAATATAGGATATATACCACACGACATGAAGACATCAGTTTTCATAACATTGCCCAAAAAACCAAATGCAACAGAATGTTCAGACTTCAGAACAATCAGCCTGATGAGTCATGCAATTAAGATACTGCTCAAAATCATACAGGAAAGAATAAAAAGTAAAGTAGACAGCGAAATCCAAGAAGAACAGTTTGGTTTTAGACGGAACAGTGGAACAAGAGAGGCAATATTTTGCCTAAGAATATTAGCAGAAAAAATATACAGAGGTCCAAAAAAGTATGTATATGTGCTTCATTGACTATAAGAAGGCTTTTGACAGAGTCCATCATGAGAAAATAATTGAATGCCTCGAAGACATAGGTATTGATGGAAAGGATATAAGAATACTCAGTAACCTTTATTGGGAGCAAACTGCCACAGTAAGATCGGGAAGGAATTATTCACCATACATAGACATAAAAAGAGGTGTCAGACAAGGTTGTGTGCTGTCCCCCTGCCTATTTAATTTATACACCGAAAAAATTTTTCAAACAGATACAGGAAATACCAGGACTGAACATCAGTGGAAGGTCAATAAATAACCTTAGATATGCAGATGATACCGTGTTGTTAGCTGAAAGCGAACAGGAGTTACAAGAACTAGTGAAGCAAGTGAACAGTATAAGTCATGAATATGGACTCGACATTAATATTGAGAAAACAAAAACTATGATAATTAGCAAAACAGACGATAAACCCACATTAAAGATAAGCGTAAATGTGAAAATCCTGGAACAAGTCAAGAGCTACGTATATCTTGGTCATATAATAACAGAAGATGGCAGATGTGAAACAGAAATCAAGAAGAGAATAGTAATGGCCAAAGCTACATTCAACCACATGAAACATATACTGACATCCAAACAGTTATCTCACAAATTAAAACTGAGAATCGTAAAGTGTTATATATATTCTGCATTTCTGTATGGTGCAGAAACATGGACGATGAATAAGCATTTGGAAGAAAGAATTGAGGCTCTTGAAATGTGGATATATAGAAGAATGGGGCGTATCTCATGGAAAGAGATGAAAACAAATAAGGAGGTCCTAAAAAATCGAGGTATGAAAAGAGAACTAATGAGGGAGGTCAAAGTTCGGCAGCTAAAATACTTTGGCCACATAAAAAGGCATAACACCCTTCAGAAGACCATAACAGAAGGGAGAGTTGAAGGCAAACGTGCAAGGGGAAGACAGCGCTATAAGTGGGAAGATAACATCAAAAGATGGACAGGAAAGAGTCTATCAGAGTGCACCACCAAGACAAGAGACAGAAGACGTTGGAGATCCATTACAGCCAACCTTCGTTGTGGAGATGGCAACTGATGATGATGATATTTAGCTGCACAATATCCCAGGTGCATTCCAGCAAGATCGTGACCCCTCATCAATTATTCACATTTCACCTTTCATCTCGTCACAGTCCGCAATCAAAATTCCTATGCTACACTTTAATAAAGGTCAGCCTCAAATGGTAGTCAATTTCTACCCCAGGTTATTTTGTATTTAAAGTTGCTACCACAGCCCAGTGTTCAACAGGTCTGCTTTTCACGTGACCAACACCGCAGGAAAGATGTACTTATTTCTGGTTGGATCTCTCTTGTTTTTACAAGGTTTGGCTTGTACATTCGTGTTTTTTAATGTATAGCTTTTGGTTGCTATTGATGTTTGGTTTGGTTATTGCATGCATTCTTTGTTACTGTTTTTATTCTTTGGTTATTAGTGAAGCTTTGTTTGTTTAATGATACTTGATGCTGTTGGTGTTTGTGTTTGTTCTAGGTATTTAGTTATTGTTGTTAGTTGACTTTTTGTGTGTGTTGTTTTAGTTGTTGTTCAGCGTTCGATTAGTAGAGTGGGTAGAGCGCTGGCCTCTCACAGTAAATGTGCCGGGTTCGCAACACAGTGAAGTCAAGCTCCAGTCTTCCCAGCTGTAAATGTGTACCTGACTTTGTTTGTGAGTTAAGAAAAGAAAAGGCAGCGAAGGGGGGCACTGGTTACCCCAACCCTCGATGCTGGACCTAGTATAGAAAAGTCTCACATAAGGAAGGGAAACCCGAGGCCTGTAAACTGTAAATTAATATAAGACAAACATAAAGGTATGTTTTCAGGCACTCGTAAGAAATAAAGAAGTAGAACACTTGGACAACAGAAAAACAACAGACGTGAGTGGCTTACCCAGAAGTGATTGCGTCATTAAGGGGCTGAGTTGCCCACTGTATACTTCCTGTGTTATCTTGTGTTTCGTACTGATAAATAGTCAGTAAAGCATCCTTTTTTGGGGATGCCTAGCTGGCCGTGGGGTCAGTGTGATTCGCTTGATAGCTAGGCGGAGTTGTCGTACGGAAGGTACGGGGTTCGAACCCTGGGTAAGCCACTCACGTCTGTTGTTTTTCTGTTGTCCAAGTGTTCTACTTCTTTATTTCTTACGAGTGCCTGAAAACATACCTTTATGTTTGTCTTATATTAATTTATAGAAAAGTCTCCAACGTTCCACTCCCATACGGCAGTATCATGCCATGGGATTACCTTTTTTTTTTTTTTTTTAAGGGAGTGCAGACGACAATCTTATAAAGAATTGTTTTGTGTTATAAAACACAGCTACAGAATCTGAACCTGTTCGAGCTGCTTCTCTTCCATTTGAAAAAAATCATCATCTACTAGGGGGCTCGTACGAGAACAGGTTGTGTTTAATAATTTGATGAACTGGGATGAGATGAAGGCTTATTTCACGTCTGCTGATCTCGTCTTTAAAAGGTGATCCACTCAGTCTGTATCAAGAACTATTCTTGCACCATCATAGTCTTCTGATGAGAATGTGTGATGTCAGTGGGCAGAAAAAAAAGCATTCACCACGTTGAGTTTGATGTTAAGTTCTTAACAAAAGAGGACAGGTTCCTACAGCAGAACATAGGCGTTGAGGCCCATCAAGAAATAGGAAATCTCAAGGCAAGATGTTTGTCTACGCAAGAAGAATCTCTCAGTCAAGTTAGACGTAGACTTCCCTCAGCTAGAGATACTTTTCAAGGCCTGTAAAAACTGATCCCTGTAATAATTGTTAACAACGCTTCAAGGCCCTCATTTTCAGAGTTACCTTTTTATACACATTGCAGAAAACAACATCATCACATTTGAAGAGCAATACAGAAAAATAACTTTTGTGGATTGGAGAGAAAAACCATAATTTAAGAAAGATGGTCTCCCCACAGAAAGTGAACTGTTTTGGACTGGTGTACTCCAACATAAGGCATTTAAAGAGCTCGCCTAGGATGCGGCTTAAACCAGGTGTTTCCTACTATCATATCATGCGTTCTTGCCCACTCTATCAGTCTTTCACCTCTCTCATTTCTTTCCCCCAGGCCATAACCACCAGTCACATCATCAACTTTTTCATTTCCAACCTTTGCATTGAAGTCTCCAAGCATAATAGTTGTCTTATGAAATTTACACTGAGTCATTGCCATATCAAGTTCATTGTAAAATGTGTCTACTTCTTCTTCTGTACTATCTGCTGTTGGGACATATATTTGTATAAAATTGATATCACTTGGTCTGCCACTCAGTTTAACTAACAGGACTCATCTGATATTGCACAAAATCCCTTTACTGTTTGTCGCGAATATGGATAAATAGAGAAAGTCTGAGTGTAGACAGACTATGAATGATGTGTGAAATAGAGAGAATAGAGTCACTAATGAAATTATGGGGAGAGATATGACTTCTGGAGAGTAGTGAGGCTACTTCTCCATACTCCGACTGACTTTTATGATGTCAATCTCTCACCCGTTCAATGTTCAAATAGTCTAATCTACTACAGTAAGGACTGTGACCGTGCGTGTTGATGGTATAGGTGTATAGTGGTTGTTCGATCACTGTCCTAACAGTGGGTGGTTGAAGGTGTTGGTGATGTGTACTGCTAACGAACACAATAACTGAACGATAGATGGTCGATGAAGTAACTCATGATAACATATTGCACTCCAACAGTGGTGAATGAACGTGCAAACTTTATTTACAGCTATGTGATTCAGCAACTATGTGGAAGGGGATATTCTGCCCAACCTTCCACTGAGGTATACAACTTTGTACAGCAACTTTATTTCATGATGATTATAAAACAACGTCCTTGTGTTCTCCTTTCTTTCTTTCTCTGTCCCTGTCTCTATATTCTTCATCTACTGACTCTGATGTCTAAATCGTACTGGTTTGAGAACCACTGATGTCTTGTAACACTACTGTCGTTGTGTTTAATTCGTCTACTTGCTAAGTTACGCTTTATCTTTGGAGAGTTCTATCTTCGATATCTATGTGTGAGCATTTATCTATGTGTCTCTTAATAAGACTGGCCTACACCGCAAGAGTTGACTATTTCTACCAAAATGTCTATGACTCACACGTCTTGTAGATAGCTGCGGCTACGAACATTTCTACAACAGTTTATTCATACCTGATGGTCTTGACAGCTTGAAAGTCTTGTACAACTTCTTGAACATAAGAAAACTGTTCTACCTTTGCTAAACCAGCATTTTTACTATCAAGATGGCATGCTGAGTGATCAGAGAGCTCTACAACAGTACATCTTTTGTCAACACAAAAGCAACCAAACCATGGCATGTTGTCTGGGTCCACTCACTGATACTTACACGCCATTCAATACTTTAACACATGGGAGAAAACAAATTCTTATCTTACGCCTAACGCGTCTGAATCTGAACTGCTATCTTATTTTCTTCGATTTCCTATTACAATTCATAAAACCCTACAACTCAGACTTTGTTACAAACCGTTCACCCAAGACCCGTGCATCTTGCTCCGTTCCCATTATTATAACCAAAACAAACTCACCCAAAAATCCCCAAGGGACACAATAATAATGTATCTCCCTTCGCTGAATAAGGCTATGATCCATCTATTCTTGTTCCCCTTAAGTAATCTTATATAGCGAATGCAAATTTCCAAACCCATAACTTACAACATCCGACTTTCTATAAACTAAATCCACTGCCTTATCTTAAGGGGGCATAACTTACAGATTACCCTCCCTTAGTCCCAAAATACAACCGCTCACAAACGTATCTCCCATTTAATAAAATGTACAATGCGTTGCCACCGTACGCACATTTTCTAACCGATATTTTACCACTCGGCCTTATCTCCTTATCCAGATTTCAACCTCCCTATTACTGGACATACGGCACAACATCAAGTGACAGTTAGAATAGAGGAGATTCTGACCCCAGATCATAGATATTATGTTTATTAAAGTAAAACCACAACATCAAAGAAAATAAGTAAGGCCTTCGTTAACTCTGAAGGCCAGAAAATCACAATCACAGCAAACAAATAACACATCAATTCGCTCAATCACACACAAGCAAATCGCCTCACTCCACATCACAACCGTACACTTCCCGACACAAAGGTCTTAACTAATTGATGGGGTTAGGCCCCCAGTTCTCAATAATAAAAACGGCCGGTCCTTCAAGGTAGACAATGCTTGGCAGGTAATCCTCCGCTAGGAAAAACTTACACAGTTCCACATACGCGTGTTGCTAAGGCTATGGAGATAAGCTCCATCTGCAACACTCAATAAATCCTAGGGAATAACACGTTTTGCTGCGGGTGGCCACTACAAAATAAGTGAATCAACTTAAATATGGCTGAGCCGATTTGCGCTCACTGATCGAGGTACGTAAATCCGAGAAGAATCAGCGATTACAGCTGGCAAGCAGGTTATCCAGAAACGACCCGAGGAATACGCCCTCTGATAAGGGATGATGATGATGACTGGAACACACAGGGGCCGATAACTGGAAATAGTTGGCTTCTCCTTGGCGGTTACGTCGGTATACTCCACGGTGACGGGGCGTCAATGGGTGTGACAATGTTGCCCCGATAAGTGGAAGGCAACGCCGACAGCCTGTAGACTGGCGATTTTCAATAGGCGGTGGGTAATTAAATCCACGATGACCACCTTGTAGACTGAACGCGGGCAGAACGATTGGTCTGCCGTGGTATTTATATTTTAACTGGTAGTTGATATTGCGAGGGCAGTAATGATGACCTCAAGGGGCACGTTGTTACAAGGGTCCAGTATATTTCTGAAGGGTTGCTTAGTGCCACCAATAGAGCACAGTACAGGCTGACCAGCTCTGAAATACACAAACAAGTCAAACAATAATGTTAACCATTTGTACATCCCTCTCCAATGTTTTTAAACAAATCCCCTCCCCTCATTCTATCGCTAGCCCCCCCCCCCTCCCCCCCGCTCACCTTATTATTTCATGCGATACAAAGATCCACAACACACCATCTCTTCCCCTCTCTTGCGGTACTATTCACGCAGTCAACCCAGCCATGCGTGAACGCGTTCCCAGCCGCGCGCGAAGAGTTCGCCGCGTGTCTAACAGCTAAATATTCACCTCTACTCGTGGCCCCTACTCACGGTATTAACAGGCGAAACCACACATACAGCATCAACCCAGTTCATGTAAATTAAAAACTAGAAAACAAAATACTGTAATAAGAATAACGGGCGACCTGAGTGGTATTTACCAACATTAGAATTACCACTGGGTGGAATTTCAAAAAAAAGCTATGCCCTCAACCTCACTATTTATATCGTGTTGCAAACATCTTTTATAGAATTATACATACACATGTTCAAATGGAAAAAAACATCGTGGAAAAAAGATGTTATACATTCGGTCACTATCTGTCTCACAAAAATAAAATCCCTCTTTGCTTAACTCTTAGCGGAGTTTAATTGGTAGCGGGCTTAATAATAATAATTTAAAAAAAAGTCAGCAGCTCCCGGTCACACAAAATACTTTACTTAAAGAAAAAAAAAAAAAAAAAAAAAAAAAAAAAAAAAAAAAAATATATATATATATATATATATATATATATATTTATATATATATATATATATATATATATATATATATATATATATATATATATATATATATATATATATTAAAGATAATATTAAAGTAACACGGGGTATTGACTCTATATGTTTAAGCTAAAATCCAAATAAATTAAATTAAGTAAATGTGCTTACCAAAGTTAACGAAACAGAGTTCACACTGCAACTGTTAAAGCTCTCAACTAATAACACTTTGCTAGGTAGCAAGGATTCTTCTCGAGACGAATGGTCAAGAGGGTTAGAGAAGTCTGCTTAAATAGTAAGAAAGAGCCCACAGGTGTTCAACGAGCGTTTATCTCAGCCCGCTCGAGATGAAACAAACAGACGTAAGACTTACGAGAGAGAATCATCGGCCGCCTTGCGGGGCGAGGAAATTGACGTAACGTTAGCACGCTTTCACCGTTTTTACCAGCGTCCTTCGTTCGTGACGAAAGACGTGGGCGGCAAAAATAAAAGCCAGTGACTTTCCCCGTGCTGACGAGGACTCTGTAACTCTAAGAGAACGAAACTTGCCGCTTCCCCCAAGAATCGCTACATAAAAGACTTAGGCAAAATTTGCCACTAGTTGCAAGTGCAAAGGGGTAGACTTAGCTTGGCCCATTAAGAGTGACGGGACCTAAGACAGAATTAGGGCTTTTAAGAGCAATTTGACAGAAAGGTGGGCGTAGATAAGAGATAGAGAATAAACAGGTAGACAACTCAGTTTGAAGGGGCAGACAATTCCAATCAAATCACAACACTGTTCTTGCCCTTTATGCATCTAATATTATGCCTACTCCTCTTTCATGTTTATTTCCTCCACAATAAATTATTTTGTAATTGTCAGAATACATTTCACCTGTTCCGGTATATCGCATTTCACAAAGCCCTGATACATTTACAATCACTCTTTCCATTTCCATCTTGATGTTATCTAAATTTCCAGTCTGCATTAGTGCCCTCACATTCCAAGTTCCTATGTTTAAGTTATCTTTAATTCTAATTTTGCTAGCAGTAGCTTGATGACGATCGGTTATCACCTGTAGCACATGCTGATTACCTATCGGACGAGGTGATTCCTCTGGAATCCCCCTTAACGTCGTTGTCTTTTACTAGGAAGTAGTTTTGTTTCATGATTATACAAGGGAAAAACGACGGTAGTTTCCCGTTGCTTCTCGGTCGATCTGTATATGTATGACTCATCTTTAACAAAAAATACATATACAGAGCTAAACGTTTAATTAATATTTTGCTGAATCACTTTCAGCTGGGGGCTCACTAAATACGAGTCAAAACATATATTTCTCACACAAGGGGTGGGAAGAATTCAAAGTTTATCACTGTCACGGCATCGCCTCACCTGCTCTGCAGTGATGCTCCAATAATGGCCAAAATTAAGAGTATACAATGAGGGTCTTCAAGGGTATCTACCTTCGCTCAAGATTACTCTTGGCAGAGTTGTAAATAGAAGGATGGTGCTTCTATATTAGAGAGTCCTCATATGATGTTTTATAAATCAAGCACAACGCTGAGATTATCTAACCGTCATGAACTCATTATCTGCCCTCCCCTTCTATGAGGATAAATATATATTTGTTCGTTTCTGAGCCCCGAGCTGAATTATTCAGTAAAATATTACTTTAGTAGCTCTGTTGTATTATTTATTTAAAATAACTGATTCATACGTGTGCAATTCCATCTGCAATAATTAAATCAACTATGAATTTGTATTTACATATAATACATTTAATAGTCAATTATTTCTTAACAAGAGTAAATAAATCCTGATGTAATCATCATTCACTCCCTGCTAGACATGGAGCCTGGGACAACCTCTGCTTTGGGTTCCTGTGAGGAAATCCGCACGAATCAGTCACCAGTTCTTGCAGTGGTGGTTCATGAATCTATTCATTTTATGTGATGAGTTTGCCAGCTTCGTATGAACCTGGACATCCACCAACAATTTAAATATGTCAAATGCAAAATATAAAATGATACAATGTACAACTTACCCCGCATCGGATGAGAATTTACAGACTTCAGGCCCAGGGAAGCTTCCGAAAAATATCTGGTTTTGGTTATGAGGCCTTCTTACAGGTAGTCAGGGTATTAATGTTATTTATAATCCCACTATTATCCTGTATATCCGAGGACTTTGCAGTTTCCAGTATTATAAATTTGAGTTTTCTTTTCTGGTTAATCTTCGAAGATCCTCAATACTTAAACCAGTCCTATTGGATTTCTGTTTTTCTTCGGTCCTGGTATGTCTGACAGTGTCGTCTTGACTCAATGGAACATAGTGCTGGGGTCTACAATTGTGCTACATTATAAGGGACTTTTCGCCCACGCCTACAGCTTCCTATGCGGGTGAAAGTCTCCAATCAGAAGTAGTCTATTTTAAAATATTTCATCTAGACCAAGCGTATTCGAATGTCTGATTTGTTTATAGGTCTTCTTCCCCACCTCATGAAAATTCCGCATAACAACATGCGATGGGATTTATTTGAGAATCCTCTCATATAAGGTATGAACGCTACCGGTGGTTTTTATGAATCATGTTTATAACTCATGACATAACCTCAGTTTAAATTGGTATCATAAATGTTGACAAACACTGAGTCCATCTCCGGAAGCATTACATAATCGTCATGCCACACCTAATGTAATCTGTCATGTGTTTTAGACACTCCTGTCTGCACAATAGCAGTTTTATCTGCCGATTAGCAATACACGAAACTGACCTTCCTAACTTAAGGCAAATATTGCCCCGCCGGTGTCTCTTTAACAAAGGGTGTTCAATTAACCTGTCTCGCTACTTCATACAGGAAACTGTGACGTAACCATACACAGCCAACTCTCCCTGCACAGATGGGAGTCAATGTGTTTTCAAACAAGTCAGCAGCGATCAAGATAACAAAACAAAATTTGAATCGTTGAGTGCAAATTTTGAGAGAGAAGGGTACGGGCACAGGGGAGGAGACAAGTAAAACACAGACACAACAAAAGCACGGGCGATTCGCCAGAATCACAAACTTAGATGACTCATTTGTTATACTTGCCATTCTAAAAATTCCTTTGAGACTCCCTGAAATAGAAGCAGCAAGAGGGACCTGTCTATGATTCAAACGCAGAAAATGTTAACAAGACTGCACTTGAAGAAACATCAACGTGAGATATATCTTGGCAACAAAGAGTTTGTGAATCAGTGATATACAAGGTACAAAGAAGAATAAAATAGGCAAGAGGGGACTTTCACTGAATTTGAAAATACTGAAATCAAGTCACCACAAAAATAAGAATCTTCAACTCAAATATCAAGTCAGTCCTACAGCGTGACTCTGAAACTTGAAGAATTAACATTTTTTTAAAATTTAAAAGAAAACAAACAAACAACAACCAAAAAGTACAGACTTTCATAAATGGGTGTTTGCATAGAATAGAAGGATTAAAATGGTCAGACAAGATGACCAGTGTGAGACATAACAAAAACACCAGACAAATACCTGTGGAACAAGATGTCAGAAGAGAAAGTTGACGACACCTGTTGGGCGCACTATAAAACAATAATTATTCTGGAGTCCTCAGATAAATATGTAAAGGGGCTGCTATAAAACTGGTAAGGAAATAAATATGTAAATTAAAACAGGATTACAGTGTACCGTTTATTTGTAAAACTGATTCCATACTATTTTATTTATATGTTTATTTTCAGTCCGCAGGGTACGAGAGGTAGTGAGATTAAAAAAACACACACGGAGAATGGAACTGGAGACAGACATGGCATAGGAATACCTTTAAGAAATGGCACAGGATAAGAAGGCGTGGCATGCATTTAATAACGGTCTATGTTACCTGGGGAGATGGAGAGTAATAAATGGATGAATACTTCAAGGTTGCCCAATGGGCTGATCACCCGTTGGCTTGTCACACCGATTACGGAAACAACGGCAGATGGATCTATTTGTTGTTGCCCTAAAGACGCCGCTAGGCGTGATGGGAAACTACAACAGAGAAAATCAATCTGCTGTTGCCCTTAAGACGCCACAAGGCGTGATGGCCTCTGACTGCTTGGTCGGTCTTTGGCTAAGGACGGAAGAAGAAGAACTTCAAGGTTATATACCCATCCCTTACTATGAAGATGGTCCTCTGGAAGTAACCGTTGGTCTGTCACTCTACCACCTCTTCGACGTGGACCAGAACAGAAACGAGATTGAGGTTGGGATTTTGCAGCAACTGTCATGGCAGAATGAAGCCCTGGCGTGGAGTCCGGATGATGAGGGGTTTAACGTGACCAGCGTCAGCTTACCAACGCAATATTTATGGATTCCAGACATCGCCATTTACAACGCAATCACAAGACCGGAAGTGCTAACGCCTTATATAGCTGTTGTCGAAAACAACGGACTTGTGAACTGGATACCAAATCTCCGCACGCGTGTGAGCTGTGACCTTCAAGACGTAGATTCTAAGTCTGGCGCCAATTGCACCCTCAAGCTTGGATCTTGGACATACAATAGTGAACTTCTGACCTTGTCATACCCTGGACATGGCTTGAATCTAGATGGTTATAGCCCTAATCCCTGGTACGAAATTATCAACGTAAATACAGTCAGGGAGAGAATAATCTATTCCTGCTGCCCAGAGCCGTATGAAGATATTAATTTCTCATTTACTATCAGACCAGTAGAGCAGGGTGAATCTTCCTCTGTTTACGAGGAGAAAAACGGCTTCTTTTAAGACTCATAATGCTGCTCTAAAATACTCTGATAGCTATTGCATTCTGCTTTTGTTATATACTTTTGTTATCAGTAAAAATTATTGAGATAATTAAAAATAAAAATATTATTAAAATTAAAATGAAACTGTATTTAGAGTAAGAACACATTTAAAAAAAATAAAAAAGTCGTAACATATTCAGGTCACCATCCATGGTCAACATCATAAAATCAGACAGCAGCAGAAATACTAGTTTGTTGTAAATGTGGTTTTAATGATCGAAATCTCAATAACAGCAGCTTTTATATTTTTGTTTAACTGCTGTTTTTTGTTTTTAATATAAGACAGTTGTCAAAATAATTTTAACCGCTAACAATTTCGACTTAACATGAATTTTAAATTGTGACTAGAGACAGTGTAAATAAAGTCAAGAAATTGTAGTAGACTTATGGTTACTTCCATACGTGTGTGTGTGTGTGACTCTATGTCACTGTATCTCTGTCTTCTATCACTTTGTCTTACTCTCTAATAATCAAACTTTCCATTACTATCACTCTCGATCACTTCTATCACTCTCTCATGCTCTCTTCTTCTCAGTCATTCTCTCCATTTCTCTCTCTATCATATCGTTTCTTATACGCTCTTTCACTCACCTATTGACCATCACTCTTTATCATATCGTTTCTTATACGCTCTTTCACTCACCTATTGACCAGCACTCTTTATCACCCAGTAGTGTACTCATTCATTCAACGTGGTACTCATTAACTCACTCACTCGTGCATGCATTTACTGACTGATTCAAGCCTCACTGACTTACTGACTGATTCAAGCCTCACTGACTTACTGACTGATTCAAGCCTCACTGACTTACTGACTGATTCATTCACTTACTCACTCGCTCGTGCATGCATTTACTGACTGATTCAATCCTCACTGACTTACTGACTGATCCATTCACTTACTCACTCACTCGCTCGTGCATGCATTTACTGACTGATTCAAGCCTCACTGACTTACTGACTGATCCATTCACTTACTCACTCACTCGCTCGTGCATGCATTTACTGACTGATTCAAGCCTCACTGACTTACTGACTGATCCATTCACTTACTCACTCACTCGCTCGTGCATGCATTTACTGACTGATTCAAGCCTCACTGACTTACTGACTGATTCATTCACTTACTCACTCACTCGCTCGTGCATGCATTTACTGACTGATTCAAGCCTCACTGACTTACTGACTGATCCATTCACTTACTCACTCACTCGCTCGTGCATG
>JAMPIV010017848.1:0-2500 GCA_024509875.1 Oreohelix idahoensis | reverse complement strand
AGATAGATAGATAGATAGATAGATAGATAGATAGATAGATAGATAGATAGATAGATAGATAGATAGATAGATAGATAGATAGATAGATAGATAGATAGATAGATAGATAGATAGATAGATAGATAGATAGATAGATAGATAGATAGATAGATAGAGATAGATAGATAGATAGATAGATAGATAGATAGATAGATAGATAGATAGATAGATAGATAGATAGATAGATAGGTAGATAGATAGATAGATAGATAGATAGATAGATAGATAGATAGATAGATAGATAGGTAGATAGGTAGGTTTTACAAGATTGAGGTGTCGGTAAGGATTGTTTTACAAGATTGTGGTTTCGGTAAGGTTTGTTTTACAAGATTGAGGCAATATTTGCTATTGGAATTTTGTAGTTATGTTATATAATATGTGTGAAATGGACTTAAAAAAAAAAAAAAATTGATAGATAGATAGATAGATAGATAGATAGATAGATAGATAGATAGATAGATAGATAGATAGATAGATAGATAGATAGATAGATAGATAGATAGATAGATAGATAGATAGATAGATAGATAGATAGATAGATAGATAGATAGAGATAGATAGATAGATAGATAGATAGATAGATAGATAGATAGATAGATAGATAGATAGATAGATAGATAGATAGATAGATAGATAGATAGATACAAGATTGAGGTGTCGGTAAGGATTGTTTTACAAGATTGTGGTTTCGGTAAGGTTTGTTTTACAAGATTGAGGCAATATTTGCTATTGGAATTTTGTAGTTATGTTATATAATATGTGTGAAATGGACTTAAAAACAACAAAAACAAAAATAGATAGATAGATAGATAGATAGATAGATAGATAGATAGATAGATAGATAGATAGATAGATAGATAGATAGATAGATATATAGATAGATAGATAGATAGATAGATAGATAGATAGATAGATAGATAGATAGATAGATAGATAGATAGATAGATAGATAGATAGATAGATAGATAGATAGATAGATACAAGATTGTGGTTTCGGTAAGGTTTGTTTTACAAGATTGAGGCAATATTTGCTATTGGAATTTTGTAATTATGTTATAAAATATGTGTGAAATGGACTTAAAAAAAAAAAAAAAAAAAAAAAAAAAGAAATCTTATCACTAAAAAAAATAATAAATTAATAAATATCATAATAATATAATACTACTAATAAAATAAAAATATACCAAAGAAAAAATACTACAATAATCACCCCCTCCCTCATAACTCAAATACAAACACTACACACTCACTATAACTACTACTAAACTCACTCTCACTCACTCACACTCACTCACACTCACTCACTCACAATCACTCACTCACTCACAATCACTCGCTCAATCACTCACTCACTCACTCACAATCACTCACTCACTCCCAATCACTCACTCACTCACACTCACTCACTCACACTCACTCACTTACTCACTCACTCACTCACTCACTCACTCTCACTCACTCACTCACTCACTTACCCACTACTTACTTACTTTACTTAAAAACCCAATCATACTTACCTTAATAAAAAAACTCAATATTAAATTAAAAATTAAAAAAACCCCCCCCCCCCCAAAATCACAATTCCAAAAAACTAAAAATAACACCCCACATATATCCCATTCCCAAAAAAAAAAACCCCCCCCACCCCCCCCCACCCACCCACTAACTACACTCAACCACTCACTCCCACTCACTCACTCACTCACTCACTCACTCACTCACTCACTCACTCACTCACTCACTCACTCACTCACTCACACACTCACTCACTCACTCACTCACTCACTCACTCACTCACTCACTCACTCACTCACTCACTCACTCACTCACTCACTCACTCACTCACTCACTCACTCTCACTCACTCACTCACTCACTCACTCACTCACTCACTCACTCACTCACTCACTCACTCACTCACTCACTTACTCACACCTCAATCTTACTCCTCACTTACCTTCACCAAACCCCCTCAATACTTACTCAACTTAACTTACCAATCACTCACTTACTTAAAAACTCCTTCCCACTCCAAATCTTCCACAAATACAATAACCTTACTTAAAACACCCCAAATCTTATTACCTTAATAAAAACCCCCCAATATTAAACCCCCCACCTTAACCAACCCAAAAAAACCCCCCCCCCTTCCCAATCAAATCACCACCAACTAATATCACTCACACCACATAAATCACCATTCAAACCCCACACAAACCACCACTCACCCACTCACTCACACTCACAATCACTCACTCACTCACTCACTCACTCACACTCACTCACTCACTCACTCACACTCACTCACTCACTCACTCACTCACTCACTCACTCACTCACAATCACTCACTCACTCACTCACAATCACTCACAATCACTCACAATCACTCACTCACTCACAATAACTTACTCTCACTCACTCACACTCACTCACTCTCACTCACTCACACTCACTCACTCAC
>JAMPIV010017847.1:0-33020 GCA_024509875.1 Oreohelix idahoensis | reverse complement strand
GTTGCGTTAATCTGGGAAAGGGCCGCCACACAACTGGTTTGGGCTCGCGTGACGGACTCGGGGGGCTGGGTTTACTTATATGTAAGATATATATCTTGTTTTAACCTTCTGAGCAATACTCGCACGTTAAATGGCCTGGACGGTAAAGCGGTGGAGTGCTCGCTCAGTCAGTTCTTACCTCAAAGCTCTTACTATACTTCCTGATTACCTTTGCCTTTCTGCTGAACACTTCTCGTTATAACCTTCGCCCCAAAGAACCACTATAAAAAAGCGTTGAATTCCCTTGCTCAACGATCACAGGTACTCCCTTTGACTAATCCAACTGCACAATTTCCGTTGCGCACTTCCGCTGATTCCCTGTGCCTAATCATCAATAATTCATCTTCTGTGTGAGTTCTTCTGACTGCATTGTGGGCTGCTATTACACTCTTGACCTTGGCCGGTGACTTGTTTTGCTTCTTTTATACGCTTTCTTGTTTTTCCTTCTTCTATCTACGAATGTGTCTGTTTATCCATGCTTTGTGCTGATGTTCTCTTTTTCTCAGTACTTCTTCACTTGTCTCGTTCCATATAATTTTTACTTGTTGCCAGTGGTCTTCCGTATCTGTTTCATCTTCCAGCTGTTGGAGTACTTGGTATTTGTTAGATACTGTGATTGAAAATTTTTCTCTTATTTCCTGATTTCTTAGATATCCCACATTATACTGTTGCCTATAGCTATATGCTGTTGTAAATTTCTTGAGTTTTATTTTTTTTTTAGCCAACAGAAGATGGTGGTCTGATACAACATCTGCTCCTCTACATACTTGCAATGATGACCTAAACTTCTTGCTTATGCATATGTGATCAGTCTGATTCTCAGTTCTGTGGTCTGGTGATATCCATGTTGCTTTATGTATTTTATGTGGAAATATGCTTCCTCCTATAGCTAGTTGATTTGAAGCACAGAAGTTTGCTAATAGTTCCCCATTCTCGTTCATCATACCTAATCCATGCTTTAAATAACCATGTACTTGAGTAATATATTACTGCGTAGAGATCCACTCATTTTCCAAGAGATCCACTCATTTTCCAACTTCAGAGTGCACTCATATAGATGACTCATTATCATCCAGTAATTTTAGATGAAACCTTTATTTTTTTTTTAAATTGATTGTGATGTTTTTTGAAGCTGACTCTTGATTATCCAATTAGGATGCATCCTAAAGCCCAGAGGATAGTTTCATAGCTAGTGTTTATTTGTAGCTATAACTAGCTGGGGCTCACCAGTGAAAATATTGGTTGATAATGTTGGTATAAAAGGTTTAAAAAAATGGTAAAGGTAGACCCATAGCAGATACTGCTGTAGGGAAATGAAGTGTTAGAGACTTCACTATACTAGGTCTATCTTCGAGACATGAGGGTGACTAGCTCCCTATGTATCTGTCTTTGCCTTCCCTAACCCAAGAGCAGATTTATGTGCCCATTTACAGCTGGGTAGACTGGAGCGTGAGGTCAGCATGTTATGTCACCTTTATTCATTCTGCCAGTTGGATGCTCAGTGGTGGTATAGGGCTGTGTCATCTCACATTTGTGGAAGTATTCTACATGATGAACCATTATAGAATAATGTGACCCTTCATACAGTGTTCTTGTTTGCTTTCAGATTCCGACGAAGATGAATTTGTTGATGCTTATGAGCACCAGTTGGAAGATAGAGAGTTGACAGTTGCTCTTCCCCATTCTCCATCAGATATGATGCACAGGTAGGTCTGAATGACTAGTCGTCAAGGCGTAGATCTTGTACTGTCTGTCCCTGTTTTCTTTGTATACTACTGGACAAACGTTAAGGGCCGCCATTCAGTTTAGACAAGGTTTATATAATTCTTCCTGAGCAGGGTCGATTTTCCAAATGTCCGGTAGCTTGAAATCTCTCAAGAAGTCTCTGAATGGTAGAGTGGGACACTGCTAAACGTCTTGCAACATAAAGAACAGATTGACCATCCTGAATCCATGCCATGGCTCGACCACGGTCTACAGTGCTGAGACTTCTCCTTGGTGGCATGGCTAATGCAATGATCATTTCAACCACTTGTCATACTGATTTATTGCATACCAACGGTGAACACTCTTTACCTGAACACTCTTTACCGATGATCATTTTCCACGTGCATTCAAATTCAACTCACTTTTTCACCTTTTGAACTAGTGGGGCGTGTTGTAAAAACCATGAGTTCTTGCAGCAACAATGGCAATTTTCACGTGCGGGTTAAAGTGACCCAGTTTTTGGACATTTAAAAAAAATTAACCTAGTGCACACAGAAATGTATACACATTTCTCTAAGCTCAGTTTTAATGACATTTTCACTTGTCTTTACTGTTTGCCAATCAATTATATAAACCTTGTCTAAACTGAATGGCGGCCCTTAACTTTTGTCCAATAATATATATGACATGATCATAAAATGTGTTAAAATTATGTATGTTCACTGTTTCTTAGGCCACATGTAGTTGGGGGGGGGGGTCTCTGAGGATAGAGAGAAAGAATGGGAATACTGCTCCCTTAGACATGTCACAAGAGGTGAATAATATGGGGGGAGAGCTTCCGATTGACAGAGTGGTTAGAGCGCTGGTCTCTCGCGGCAAAGGTACTGACATGCTCCAGTCTACCCAGCTGTAAATGGGTACCTGACTTTGAGTTAAGGAAGGAAAAGGCAGCAGGAAGGGAACTGGTCACCCCCCACCTCTCGATGCTGGACCTAGTATAGTGAAGTCTCTAACACTTCACCCCCCCCCCCTACGGCAGTATCTGCTATGGGACTACTTTTACATGGGGGGGGGGGGGGGGCGGTTGACAACCTCATCATGTAAAACACATACCTACAGGAACCACCACTACAGGAGTACACACATTCTTTGATACAGGTTTTCTGTAAGAAAAAAGGGGGAGGGGGGAGTGGTGTCCAGCTGCGGTGGTCGCTGCTAGCTCCATAAGAAGAATGTTTCTTAGGTTGAATCTTTCAGCTTGTTAGAATGTCACTCACTTGTGTGGCTAGTTGGATTACAGTTTTTCTGTTACAGGCAGTCTTTAGGTTTTCCCCAGGCATGCAAGTGACAGCCAGTTTTTGCCTATGGGTGATATTTAACAACTAATAAAAACTTATATTTACTAGAGAATATCTTATAATATATCAACATTTTCTTTTTCGTTCCTAATGGAGCTTGGAGCCTGCAATCCATGCTTCGAAAGGTTTAAAATGGATGGCTCTACAGAAGCATCGAATCTTCAAGATCTGATATAGATCTGCTGTCCATGTCGTGCAGGGGTATGCGGCAATAAAAGAGCTGATAGATAAGCTTAAAGAGCACCTATAGAAGATGCACATGGATAAGAGAGAAATACTGAAGGCAGTTAATGATCGCCTATTAGAGAAATCCATACTAGAATTGCTTTGGCAGCTAGCGCCTTCAATAGATTATCTAACATTTGGAAATTACGATCATTGAATATACATACCAAGCTTCGTCTGTTTAATTCAAATGTTATCTCAGTGTTAACATACGGCTGTGAGAGTTGGAAAATAACAAAAAATCATTGGAGAACAAGCTGAATACATTCGAGAACAAATGTCTTAGAAAACTCATGAACATAAAGAATTTATTATTATTATTATTAGAGAATGACACTGCAATCAGTGAATCATCAAGGCTGAGATTGCTGGAGTTTGGCATCAAACGTAAGACCAGCAGGGATGGACACGTATGAGAGGATGCATCCGGCGTTTATACAACCAGTGCACAACAGGAACAATTAACATTCATACCCTTCGACATTTGCTGAGGGAGACTCAGCACCTATGGGTTTGCCCGGAGTGCAGTGACGTCAGTTCTGATCAACAATAACGATGCATTTTGGTCCTGCTTGCAGGAAGCCTGCATCAAGTCTTCACTTGGCATGTGCAGCGGTGGTTTCTGGTGGCAGTTTGTTTTACATGATGAGGCTGCCAGGCTCATGCTAAACGTCATATTAGTTGTCTGAGGGTGCAGTAGTCATGTTCTTTCTTTGTTTCATCACAGACCCCCCAGGGGGAACACTACAAAGGGGGGCCTTATAAGTTACACTGATTTTATTTGCATTCACCTCATTGATCAGAACTTTCCATTTCTTTGTTTTATTCTCATCTCTCTGTGTTTTCAAATCTCTGTTGCCAAGATTTATTTCTTCTTCTTCTTCTTTCATTAACTGACTTAATATTGGAATTATGTAATATTTGCAATTCTGTGTTTGTTCATCAGATTTGCCATTGTAGAAATTTTATTCTTCCTTATTCCGAGCTCTCTGTCTTTTTTGTTTGTTTGTTTTTTTTTATACATTTCTTTCTGTCCCTTATGGTTCTTCCAGCTCACAATTCCCAGTTCATTCATGTCTGTTAATGTGCTGTTCAAAAGTCTTCTTCATGCATGTCCCATCAGTCTTGTAAATGAAATGTGCATTTAAAAGTCCTTCATGCATGTCCCATCAGTCTTGTCAATGAAATGTGCTGTTTATGTCCTCTTCACGCATGCCCCATCAGTCTTGTAAATGAAAATGTGCTGCTTATAAGTCTTCATCATGCATGTCCCATCAGTCTTGTAAATGAAATGTGCTGTTTAAAAGTCCTTCATGCATGTCCCATCAGTCTTGTCAATGAAATGTGCTGTTTATGTCCTCTTCACGCATGCCCCATCAGTCTTGTAAATGAAATGTGCTGTTTTTAAGTCCTCTTCATGCATGTCCCATCAGTCTTGTAAATGAAATGTGCTGTTTAAAAGTCCTTCATGCATGTCCCATGTGGTGAAGTGGGATGTTATAAATACTTATAGGGAACTTAGTGTACTGACTGAGATCAGCTGTGAAGGTATCTATATCTATTAAGAGTAGTGTATTATAGATAACCTTACTTGCTACCACATATCTATATATCTCAGTCAGAATTATTCTGGAATAGTGTGATGCTACGTTATGTGTCTAGGGTATGTGTATGATGAAGTGTAAGTCACAACAACAGACAGATAAACAATTTAATTTAATCCACTACTCTTGACAACACTGTGACACTCACATACATATAACACTCTACAAAGATATCTTAAAAGAGTCACTGATAAACTTTCAAATAACAATATGTATTCATTACTGGCATGAATGAATATGTGTCCTGATTCAACTACAAGGGAACCAGGAATCACAATCAATTTAAATTACAAGTTATGTACAGAATGTATTTAATATGAACATTGTAGTGACATATATTATTACAAATGTTCTATGTGTGTCAGTTGTGTAGTAGTAAAATGAGGTAATACTGGTTTTGTTTTGTTCAAGCTCTGTTGGTATTTGTCATCATGACTTCAATAGTTTGTCTTTAGGGACTAGTATTGGAGATGTTCACAGTTCCTGATTTTAAGACAAGTAAATTCCCCTCTTAATGTTAATTTTACAAAGTCAGTTCAAGATGAGGGGACATAATGTTGAGCTCAGCTGGCCAAGTTAGCTTATCTGGCGTGATGGCGGCAGGAAAGGACTCCTCTGCTCGAATTCTCCTCTGGGCTCTGGAGACACCTCACTGATAGCTAAAAGGACCAAGGAGTATGCTGTCCGACACTGGATTCAGCAAAGCTCTGACCAGGTGCTGCTCAGTACCATCAAGACCACTGTCCCTGAAATCAAGAAGGATGTACCTTCTACTTCATAACTAATTTATATTTTCTTTTTACACTGATCACAATACATCACAAACATTGCGTTCAGAGCGTTAGGCCAACAGTCAGCTTCATCTGAAATACTTTATACCAGCATTACCATCCTTAATGGTCACTACGCCTCTGCACTTCCAGCATTATTTCTGTCTAATCAATCATCCAGGTGTCAGTGTACTATTTGGCCATTCCATGCCGTTTTACTACCCTCCGACACCCTCTGTTCAGGCTGGAGCATTACAGGCTTTACCTCACATTTGCCACTGAACTACACATATATATACAGGCATAAATCAACAATTCACATTCAATTTTCATTAAAAGATATTGAATGGTTCAAGCTTACCACAATTCATACGAATAAACACAGATACGTTGATTAGCAATGAATTCTGGCACAAACTGGCACAAATTCCCATCTGCTTATCTTCCAGGCTTTTATTGAGCCAAATATAAGCTGGCTTCAACGCACTGATGCTTTATCAAGCTATTTTAAACAAGTGGTTTCGAACTAACGCTCCCAAGTGTGTATATCAGCGAGTCTGACCAATGAGCCCCGTTTCGACAAGTGTTTGAAAAAATGTTACCTTTCCCCGTTTCCCCTAACAACCAAGATAGTATTTATAGCCCGACCAATCGTGGTTAGGCTTTCATTTGTTGCGCTCCAATCAATTTGGAGTTTACATGGTAGGCTATTTCTGTAACGTAAATTTTTTTCAAACACGTTAAAAAAAAATCTTATGAGCAGAAATGATTTTATGCTGTCAGGCACCCCCAATATTTTATTTTGGGTATAATTTATTAATTCCTGGACTATTTGCGTAACGTTTTACATATTATTTGTCAGCAAGCCCTAAGGAACCCAAAAATACAAATTTAAAGGAGCTACGTGGCTGCGTTCAAAATATGTATTTTCTACCTCCTGTTTCGAAGATATGCTGTCTGGGTACTGTTATGTTTTCAACCGTAAACCCATCTAATGTTATCTTTTCTAATAAGAGTTTTTTATGATTTATAAACCTAACTCTGGGAAAGGGTAGTGTATTTTATCACTGTCCGTCTGAAAAAAAATTAGTGCATGTAGACTTACACGCGTGATGCATGCGTGTTGCATGCGTTCCTGATTTCCAGCCCTCCCCTCTCTCTTTATCCTTTTGTCCATCTGTTCGTTCGTTTTGGTAACGCAGTATAATTAATGTTAGGATTAATTTAGGTCATTACGCAGTACGTCTCAATGTTTTTTCTTAGAAATGCAGCACACGTTTCATTGAAGAAGGCGGGTAATAATACAGTAAGCTTTTATATCAACGTGAAAGCGTTACAATTTGCAGACGAAGCAGAAAACAAGGGGGATTTCGAGTACATTCTTTGTGACAGCACTGTTATTTTACCATTGCTCTTCTCTTTATTAATTTTATTTGTTAGGCTTCATATTTACCTAATAATTTATATATGTGGATTAGAATATTTCATGACACCTCCCCTCTTAAAACAGACATTATATGTCAGTCCTTTATTCTATATACACATAGAGAAATTTATTATTATTTCTGGGGTTTACGGTGATTCTCATCACACGGATGGCGGCTTAAAAAATCAGCTCCCAAATTGGTTTTTCCAGATATATACTCAATGCTAAAATTATATGGAGCCAGAAGCAAAGACCATCGGAGTAACCTAGAGTTCTCATGCTTAGCCTGTGCTAAAAACGATAAAGGTTTGTGATCTGTTTGCAACTTAAATGCCTTCCCATATAGATAAATATTGAATTTCTTTATTGCCCATATTACTGCAAGACATTCTTTTTCGCTAGTTGAGTAGTTGATTTCAGCTTTATTCAACTTTCTGCTAGCATATGCCACTGGGCTTAATTCCCCATCCAATGCATCTGATTTCTGTAGTAGAGTTGCACCTAACCCAATATTACTTGCATCCGTCCTTACTATGAATTCTTGACTTAAGTCAGGTAATTTCAAAATGGGTTTACTTGTGAGCTTTTCCTTCAATTCTTGGTAAGTCATTTCACATTGTGGTGTCCATGTAATGCGATCTGGATGTCCTTTACGTGTCAATTCAGTTAACGGTGCACATATGGAATTAAAGTTTTTGATATACTTCTGGTAGAAACCACATAATGAGACAAAGGATCTCACGTCCTTCTTGGTTTGTGGTCTCGGGGCTTTCTGTAGTTTCTCTAAATTCTTTGGGTCAGGGGTCATGTTTCCCTGATAAACTGTGTGTCCCAAAAATTCCAATTCTTTACATCCAACGCAACATTTAGTTGGTCGGGCTGTTAAATTTGCCTCCCTAAGTCGATCAAACAGCATGTTCAGAGAGTCAATGTGTTCCTCAAATGTTTCTGTTGCTATAAGGATATCATCCATAAAATTTGTTATACAGGGATTATTCAGAGGATCCAATAATTTTCTCATCATTCTAGAGAAGACACTAGGCGCATTCTTCAATCCAAATGGCAATCTATTAAACTCATAGTGTCCTTCTGAGGTACTAAAAGCTAGGTATGGTCTAACCTCAGGCTTTACTGGAATCTGATAGTATCCTTTACTCAGATCCACTTTTGAGAAATATTTAGCTTTATTTAGTCTGGCAAACAGCTGATTTGTATCCGGCAATGGATCCACCTGTCCTTCTGTAATAGCATTCAGTCTCCTGTAATCTATACAGAGTCTATGTTCTCCAGAGGGCTTCCTTAAGAGTACCACCCCGGAACTATACGAAGACTCACTGTGCGAAATAATTCCTTCCTTCAACAGATAGTCTATCTCTTCCTTCAAAGCTTTTTCCTTAGCAAACGGAATCGAATATGGTTTCATACAGACAGGTGTGGAGTCTATGAGTTTCATATCATATTCCAATAGGTTTGTATGCCCTGGTCGGTCTGTTAACACCTCTGCATGATTATTTAGAACCTGTTGCACTCTCTCTTTCTGAGTTTTCGTTAAATGTGTACTGATTTTCACCTGTGCTGCTGTCTCACAGGGGTGTAATGGATATTCAAATGATGAAAGTGGTTCCTTTTTCATCTCCATGGCGATGGACAAGGTCAACAAGTGTGTCTCTTCCTGATGTTCTCTTTCCAAATATTTCTTCAGGAGATTCACATGATAGATTTTTTCTTTCCCCTTCTTATCTATCTTATAATTTGTTCTAGACACCTTCTCTAGAACTGTATATGGACCCTGCCATCCAATTTGTAACTTATTCTGACTCCCGGGCAAAAGAAGCAGTACTTTCTCTCCCACAGCCAAATTTCTGTCTTTCGCCTTCCTGTTATAATAGGCAGCATGTTTCTTCCTGGCTTGTTTCAAATTTTCATTGGCAAGTTTCCAGCCAGTTTTTAACCGAGTGGTCAGCTCATTCACATACTGGTATGAAGATGTAATGTTTTCCTCTGCCTTTTCATCAGTCCACGTTCTTAACATAGCTACATATGGACCTTTAATTGTGTGGACCTATTTGTCCATGCACCGGTGTGGTCTCTTCCACTCGAAGCTCTATAGTGATGATTTTTCTTCCCAGAATTTTCATTCACAAAACGACCGCTACCAATTTTTCTTTTGGGGCTTTCTCCCCTCTTAAAATTCTTGATGAGAGATTTCCTCTCTACATCTTCTTCCTCCAGTTTGTTTAAGTCCGATTGAGGGATTGTCGGCTTATCCTGGGGTAAGACATCTTTTTGCACTCTCCGCATAGTGGCCACTGTAAAACAGTTAAGTGAAGCTTGTCCGTGAAAAGGGGCTTCCCATTCCATTTGGTCCACTTTATCAAATCTATTTTTCTTTTTATTATCAGGCCTAATTTTGCCCCGGGGCGTGTCCAGGTCCTGATCCATGTTCCCACTTGTGGGTGTTCCCTCATGTGCTATGCTACACCTTTCTACAAAATTCTCAATGTCCCATCTTGCTTTGGGCCAATAATAATTGTGAGCCACCTTTTGAATGATGGTACCTATCTTCTCATGGTCCCCATCTGGTTTCACATGTAGGCTCCTTATTAATTCTGTCCTGTATCTTTTTGGAAGAACCAGCTGTCCGTGACCATGGGATCTAGTTCCGGCCTTCCTATACATCAACTTGTTTTTCATGTAAAAATCTCCCTTGCCTGGAGTTGTTTGACAAGTTGACAATTTTCTGAAACAAGGCTTGAGTGTTTTATCCCCAGCCTGTGCCTTCCTCATCTCTTCTGGAGTGGTATCTAACATAATATCCTCCTCCTGTCTTGAGGTCGACCTGACCTGAAGGGTTGCCATATACACAGGTTTCCTTCTGCAACGGTCAGTGTCATGATTGTCCATCTGACAATTCTTACACCACCTTTTTCCTTGGTTGAAAGATTTTCTTTCATCATATTTCCTTTCATCGAATTGTGGGAATTTATTTTTATTTTCATACCGTGGCCTATCAAATTGGTGCTTACCTTTATTTTGATCCCTAGGATCAAATTTATTAAAGTTCTGTGGTGCCCTAAAGTTATCCACCTGTTTCTTTTTATTACCTGTTACCTCTGCTTGAGCTGCTTGATACCTTTCAGCAACATTTAGCAACTCACCCAGCCTCTCTGCACCTTGTTCCATGAGAAACTTTCTCAGGTCTGGAGCCATGGACTCTCTTAGTTGCTCTATAAGGACCATTTCCTTAAGATCTTGGGTTTTCCCCAGAGAAGTCCATTTCTCCAAGTATGTCTCGATTCGTGCAGAGAACTGGTGATAGGTTTCACCTGACAGTAGTTTAGCATTCCTAAATTTTTTCCTGTAAAACTCTGCATTCTTTTCATACCTTAACAAAAGAGCCTGCTTTAGCATGTCATAATTTTCCTGATCACCTCTGCTCATTTTTGCAAAAACTTCATAAGCTGCCCCACGAAGTCCCTGAGATAACTTTAAGCTCCACCTTTCTCTCTCTAACCCATACGTGGTAGCTAATAGTTCATACCTAGTTATATAGCTCTCAATATCATCGTCTTTCTCAACAAAATGATCTAAATGAAAGTTCATAGCTGAGGTTGAGGCTCCTTGAGTAACTGTAGCATCAGAGGCAAAGGGACTGGCACCATTTTCAGGAGCATGGCCTTGAAACTCAAACTCCCTTAGTCGTAACTCATGTTCCCTTTGTAATCTTTTCTCCTCCTTTTCTGCTTCCCTCTCTGCAGTCAATCTTCTTTCTTCTGCAGCTAATTTCTTCTCTTCTCTTTCTGCAGCTAATTTCTTCTCTTCTCTTTCTGCTTCCAATTTCTTAGCCTCAGCCTCAATCTGCAACCTCTTAGTCTCAGCCTCAGCCTCAAACTGTAACTTCTTAATTTCCCTTTCAGCCTCTAACCTTCTTTCGGCTTCAAACCTTCTTTCTTCGCGTTCAATAAATTTGTCACATTCCGTCGTGACATAGGCAACCATAACTTGCCCATCTAATCCTAACTCTTTTGCCGTCTGAACCGCAGCAGATCGAAATTTGGCCAGGTCCGCCATTGTCTATCAGGTAACTTTATATAATGTTCAACCTTATTTAATTCCACCCAAGGATACCTTTTAATTCTTATATTCCCTGAAGTGAATTACCCCCAATATTTTTAATAGTTAAAGATTCAAAATCCCAAGAGCGAGACCCCAATATATGTGGTGAAGTGGGATGTTATAAATACTTATAGGGAACTTAGTGTACTGACTGAGATCAGCTGTGAAGGTATCTATATCTATTAAGAGTAGTGTATTATAGATAACCTTACTTGCTACCACATATCTATATATCTCAGTCAGAATTATTCTGGAATAGTGTGATGCTACGTTATGTGTCTAGGGTATGTGTATGATGAAGTGTAAGTCACAACAACAGACAGATAAACAATTTAATTTAATCCACTACTCTTGACAACACTGTGACACTCACATACATATAACACTCTACAAAGATATCTTAAAAGAGTCACTGATAAACTTTCAAATAACAATATGTATTCATTACTGGCATGAATGAATATGTGTCCTGATTCAACTACAAGGGAACCAGGAATCACAATCAATTTAAATTACAAGTTATGTACAGAATGTATTTAATATGAATATTGTAGTGACATATATTATTACAAATGTTCTATGTGTGTCAGTTGTGTAGTAGTAAAATGAGGTAATACTGGTTTTGTTTTGTTCAAGCTCTGTTGGTATTTGTCATCATGACTTCAATAGTTTGTCTTTAGGGACTAGTATTGGAGATGTTCACAGTTCCTGATTTTAAGACAAGTAAATTCCCCTCTTAATGTTAATTTTACAAAGTCAGTTCAAGATGAGGGGACATAATGTTGAGCTCAGCTGGCCAAGTTAGCTTATCTGGCGTGATGGCGGCAGGAAAGGACTCCTCTGCTCGAATTCTCCTCTGGGCTCTGGAGACACCTCACTGATAGCTAAAAGGACCAAGGAGTATGCTGTCCGACACTGGATTCAGCAAAGCTCTGACCAGGTGCTGCTCAGTACCATCAAGACCACTGTCCCTGAAATCAAGAAGGATGTACCTTCTACTTCATAACTAATTTATATTTTCTTTTTACACTGATCACAATACATCACAAACATTGCGTTCAGAGCGTTAGGCCAACAGTCAGCTTCATCTGAAATACTTTATACCAGCATTACCATCCTTAATGGTCACTACGCCTCTGCACTTCCAGCATTATTTCTGTCTAATCAATCATCCAGGTGTCAGTGTACTATTTGGCCATTCCATGCCGTTTTACTACCCTCCGACACCCTCTGTTCAGGCTGGAGCATTACAGGCTTTACCTCACATTTGCCACTGAACTACACATATATATACAGGCATAAATCAACAATTCACATTCAATTTTCATTAAAAGATATTGAATGGTTCAAGCTTACCACAATTCATACGAATAAACACAGATACGTTGATTAGCAATGAATTCTGGCACAAACTGGCACAAATTCCCATCTGCTTATCTTCCAGGCTTTTATTGAGCCAAATATAAGCTGGCTTCAACGCACTGATGCTTTATCAAGCTATTTTAAACAAGTGGTTTCGAACTAACGCTCCCAAGTGTGTATATCAGCAAGTCTGACCAATGAGCCCCGTTTCGACAAGTGTTTGAAAAAATGTTACCTTTCCCCGTTTCCCCTAACAACCAAGATAGTATTTATAGCCCGACCAATCGTGGTTAGGCTTTCATTTGTTGCGCTCCAATCAATTTGGAGTTTACATGGTAGGCTATTTCTGTAACGTAAATTTTTTTCAAACACGTTATAAAAAAATCTTATGAGCAGAAATGATTTTATGCTGTCAGGCACCCCCAATATTTTATTTTGGGTATAATTTATTAATTCCTGGACTATTTGCGTAACGTTTTACATATTATTTGTCAGCAAGCCCTAAGGAACCCAAAAATACAAATTTAAAGGAGCTACGTGGCTGCGTTCAAAATATGTATTTTCTACCTCCTGTTTCGAAGATATGCTGTCTGGGTACTGCTATGTTCTCAACCGTAAACCCATCTAATGTTATCTTTTCTAATAAGAGTTTTTTATGATTTATAAACCTAACTCTGGGAAAGGGTAGTGTATTTTATCACTGTCCGTCTGAAAAAAAATTAGTGCATGTAGACTTACACGCGTGATGCATGCGTTCCTGATTTCCAGCCCTCCCCTCTCTCTTTATCCTTTTGTCCATCTGTTCGTTCGTTTTGGTAACGCAGTATAATTAATGTTAGGATTAATTTAGGTCATTACGCAGTACGTCTCAATGTTTTTCTTAGAAATGCAGCACACGTTTCATTGAAGAAGGCGGGTAATAATACAGTAAGCTTTTATATCAACGTGAAAGCGTTACAATTTGCAGACGAAGCAGAAAACAAGGGGGATTTCGAGTACATTCTTTGTGACAGCACTGTTATTTTACCATTGCTCTTCTCTTTATTAATTTTATTTGTTAGGCTTCATATTTACCTAATAATTTATATATGTGGATTAGAATATTTCATGACATCCCATCAGTCTTGTAAATGAAAATGTGCTGCTTATAAGTCTTCTTCATGCATGTCCCATCAGTCTTATAAATAAAATGTGCTGTTTATAAGTCCTTTTCATGCACGTCCAATCAGTCTTGTCAATGAAATGTGCTGTTTATGTCCTCTTCACGCATGCCCCATCAGTCTTGTAAATGAAATGTGCTGTTTTTAAGTCCTCTTCATGCATGTCCCATCATTCTTGTAAATGAAATGTGCTGTTTATAAGTCCTCTTCACGCATGCCCCATCAGTCTTGTAAATTAATTTAGCATGACTCTTTTCCTTGTATGTAGGAGTCTCTGTTTGTTTTGTAGCTCCTGTGTATCTTTAACAAGGTTAAGTTATTAACCATATATATATATATATATATATATATAGTGGCCATCCTTCCCACCCTCTCTCCTCTCATACATTACTGTTCAGCTTCCTGTGGAGCATGCCATCAGGACTCCAGAACAAGAGCTGCGCTCTAAGGCTTTCAGCTGGTTTCATATTCATTTTGCCAGTTTTGAATATTGCCAGTATCATTTTGGGCTCCATATATTTCTATTCTGTGAGTCCCTTCTGCACTGTTGACAGTACCATTTCTGCTTTTTTTTTTTTTTTTTTAAACATTTTTTTGTGTGTTTAAATTTAAGATGGGGTGGACAGTCACATGCCCAACCTTCCTCAGTCGACTTCAACAATGTGCCTGGTGTGATACCTGTTACTGTTTGTTCCCCTTTCAAGTCCTGATGAAACATCAGCTATTTTATATATTCTACATGTGAAATATGTCCTCAGTATAGCTACTGGAACCACTCTGAGAAAAGCTAGCAGTATGAACTGATACAAAAGACTTTTTTAATGTCAGGTATCCTGGGGGGGGGGGGGGGGGGGGGGAAAAATTTCCACGCTAAATGGTGATCAGTAAGACTGCCACAGACATTGGCATCAGGAAAACACATTAATTGACGAAACCACTTTTTTTTATTGCTCAAACCACTTTTTGATTGCTCAGACCACACTGTTTGATAGGTGAGGTGACTTTGGTGACACCATTGTTTGATTGGTGATATCACTGTTTGATTGGTGAGATCACTGTTTGATTGGTGAGACTAGTTGTTTTATTGGTGAGACTACTGTTTGATTAGTGACACCACTGTGATTGGTGACACCACTTTTTGATTGGTGAGACCAGTGTTTGATTGGTGAGATCATTGTTTGATGAGACAGACATGTCATGAGAGACCAGTAAGAGCAAGCACACAGGTTGCTTGCATTACTGATGACATGAACTGTAAAACATATAAAAGGGCTCCATTTTCGAAATGCCCCATGTAGTTCCCGGGGCTCTCTGAAGAGTCAAAGCTCCCAGGGCTCTCTGAAGAGTCAAAGTTCCCAGGGCTCTCTGAAGAGTCAAAGTTACCAGGGCTCTCTGAAGAGTCAAAGTTCCCAGGGCTCTCTGAAGAGTCAAAGTTCCCAGGGCTCTCTGAAGAGTCAAAGTTCCCAGGGCTCTCTGAAGAGTCAAAGAAATAAGAAGACTACTGCACCCTCAGGCATGTCATAAGAGACCACTAGTTTAAGGTTGTGCATGGGGCTGGCAAACTCATCATGAAAACACATTGCCAGGTAGGTACCAGCCTTTACAGCTGGGTAGACTGGAGCATGACATGACCTGGCTTAGAACCTTGCCTCTTTGTTTTGAAAAGCAAGTACTCTAACCACTGTGTTAAGTCATATGGTCATCCGCGTTAGGTAAGGTGATCTGAGTATCATTGCCTTATTCATATCCATGTTATCATTTTGTTCTGATAGGCGCACAGACAGCATGGAGAGCTATCCTGATGTGTCCAGTGAATCAGAATCTGAAGACAGCAGCAATGAAGCACGGGTCTACACCACCAAAACATCTCCCAAGAAAGTGTCAGTAAGTCTTAACATACTAGCTTGACCACAGACAAGAACCTGAGCTTTTCAGTCAGTCTTACCATGCTGAAACAGTGCATTCATTCAATCAATCTTACCATGCTGAAATAGTGCTTTCGTTCAATCAGTCTTACCATGCTGAAATGGTGCATTCATTCAATCAGTCTTACCATGCTGACACAGTGCATTCATTCAATCAATCTTACCATGCTGAAACTGTCCATTCATTCAATCAATCTTACCATGCTGAAACACTGCATTCATTCAGTCATCTTACCATGCTGAAACACTGCATTCATTCAGTCATCTTACCATGCTGAAACACTGCATTCATTCAGTCAGTCTTACCATTCTGAAACAGTGCATTCATTCAGTCATCTTACCATGCTTAAACACTGCATTCATTCAGTCATCATCATGACATTTCCTCTTTTACTCCATTAAAAACATGGAGCCACCACTACAGATGGTTTCCTTACAGAAAACTTGCACCAAAGCATGCACGTGCTCCTGCAGGTGTGGTTTATGTAACAGTTTCGTTATATGATGGGGTCTGTAGCTCCTTTCACAGCCTGGTATTGATTCATTCATTGTCGCACCTTATGGAGCTACTACTGCATTTGGTTGCCTTGCAGGATACCTGCACCAAGCATTCTCATACTCCTGCAGGGATGGTTTCTCTAGCAATATGTTTTACATGGTGAGGTTGCCAGCCCCATACATAACCTTACATTAGTCGCCTTGTATAACATGCCTGAGGGAGCAATAGTTCTGTTTTAGTCTCATCAGAGACCTCTCCGCCACCTGCCCCAGGAACTACACAAACCTCGCATTAATGACATGTCTAAGGAAGCAGTAGTCATCAGTGACCCCCAAAAATTAAGTAGGGCCATTCCTTCAGTAAAATTTAAAAAATATGCAGTGAGGGAGAACCTGAGATTTGAAGTCATTTTAAGACATGAACCAAATTTTGATTCTTACATCTTCTTGTAATACTAACCACTAATTACACATATTAATGTAATATATTTTTATTAAAAAATCAGAATCTTCAATTCAAATGTCACGTCAGGACTACTGAATGGCTCATAAACATAGAGAACAACAAAAACAACCAAAAAGCTACAGACTTTCTTAAATGGGTGCTTGCGTAGAATAGAAGGTTTGAAATCGTATGACAGGTCACTGTTGTGGAACTGATGACAAGAACCAGACAAGTGCCATTGGAACAAGAGATAAGAAGAAGACGCTGAGATGGATAGGACACACTTTAAGGAAATCTGTTTGATAGCATTACCAGGCAGTTCTTGTCACTGATAAGACAAAGGAAGAACAGGAATGCTTCTCCCTCAGACATGTTGTACTAGGCGGACTGTATGTAAGTTTATGAATGGGACTGGTGACCTTATCATGTTATACATATTGTTACAGAAACCACCGCTACAAGAGTCATGTGACTGCTTGGTGCAGGCATCCTGCATCCTGTCAGGTGATCACCTGCAGTGGTGGTTCCATAGGGAGTGAAAAGGAAAATTAATGAGAGGTAGAAAAAGACACAGGGAATGCATGGAGAAGAAAACTGGAGACAGACATGAAGAAGAGATGGAAAGACCTTGAGCTGATGGCGCGGGACAGGAAGACTTGGCATAAGTTTGTTGAAAGCCTATGCTCCTTAGGGAGTTGAAAGGTGATGATTATGATGACACATTGTTGTATTCATTTATCTAATTACTAGATGCACAGTACAGAACTTTAAGTAAGTACAGTTTATCTTTGTTGTCACAGTTCCATTTTCATCTACAGCGAGAGCACCAGAGAACAGCCAGCCAAGACAAAATACGGGTGCCAAAGTCAACATCCTCGGATTCTCATGGCTCTGACTCCTCCTTGTCGTCACGCAGAAAGAGACGCAAACGCATCCCGGACAAGCCCAACATCAGTCTCAACTTGTGGAGTTTTATGAAGAATGCAATAGGGAAAGAGCTGTCCAAGATACCAATGCCAGTAAGTGTGTTTGTGGGGGGAAATAACAATGGAGCAGGAGCCGGTAGCCCGTCGATCACGATCTACCCATAAATCACTGGGGATATTGTGGGGGGGGCTTTTAAGCTAGGAAAATTTTGGTCTGACCCACTCTTTTTTCCCCTCAAGTTTTGACTTCTTTCATTTGCTCAGGGTGGATGTGAATATTTCCTGAGTGGGGTAAAAAATTTTAAAAGTATGCATATTCATATGATCTGTCTCATCAGTGTCACATGTGGTCACTAAATAAATTATGAAAGAGGAAAATTTCGGTGAATGAAATGAGATGCCCGAGAGAAGCTGCTGAGATCATCTTGTGAGGTACCACCAGAAACAGTGTCAAGAAGTAGATGGAACATTTGGTCTCGATTACTTAGAATTAAACGCATGTTGAACTGCCTTGTATGAATGTGTAACAGTTGTGACAGTTATGCTCAAGTGTGGGTTTTAATTTGTTTAAGTCTGGTGTGTCCTGTCTTAGTTGGAAGATTGTGCTCTTCACCACACGTCTTAGGTTGTTGATGTTGTCATTTTTGTTTGGGTGGGCTATTTTGTAATACATAGTGCATCAAGTAGACCCTTGTGCCCATCAGCTTAACCATTTCTCATGTTGTTTTGGAGTATTCATTTAGCTGTCTGCATGTTGGTTGGAGTGTTTGTTTGAACCATTACTTGCTCCTTCTTTTGCTACTCTTTGTCTGCTTTTTCTTTGCCTGGTATGTCTATGGGTCCTGGTATCAGCTGGAGAGTGGCTTTCATTTTGTATGTTGTTAGCAGTGTAACGACCTAGGCTGTCAGAATTGTAATGATCAATGTGGCAGGGGGATGGTGATGATGTATCCTGTGTAGAGTACTGACAGGCACAATACAAATGAATTAAACAATAACGCTGGCTTACAGTTCCATAATCTACATTTAACAAACATAAAGTCCTGGTTATCGTACGTTGAGTAGTCACATCTCAGACTTAGGTATCGGCCTTACAATAGTCACATCTCAGACTTAGGAATAGGATGAATGCAGTCAGCGACTCATTGCTTGCATCAGGGTCAGCGAACCAGAGCTGACCAAGACCCTACTCCACCTCCAAGTGGTGGTCCTGGAAACAGGCTGCATCACTGCAGTCTGGCTGAGAGAGTAGGGATCGAAGTGGGAAGACAAACCCTCTCCCAAAAAATGCTGTGCTGAAGTCGGATGTGTCAGCCGAAAGGTGCAAATATCGCAGCTTCGCTGTAAACGGACACAACGCAACCAACGTCCTTTTCAGGACGAACGAAGAAGACTTAGGAATCAGCCTTACAATAGTCACATCTCAGCCTTACAAAAAAATGATATTTCAGCCTCTCAGTAGTCACATCTCGGTCTTACAAAAATTCATATATCTGCCTCTCAGTAAATCAGCAGTTGGGAGACTGTTTTCAGACCATAAATCGAGGATTTCTCAGTAAAAGAGAAGTTGGCAAGAAGACAAAGATAGCTGCATACCGCTGCATCTATGTTCCAGTCTTGACCTATGGATGCGAGTCATGGGCAATGCTACAATCCACAAAAGCCAGCTCCAAACTTCAGAAACGAGGTATCTGAGGAAGGTGGTTGAAGTAACAAGGAGAGACATAGTCCGCAACCAGACGGTACAGCAAGGCCTCAAAACCCAGCCATTGCAGACCCAAGTAGAACAGTCCTAACTATGATGGTTTGGCCATGTCTGCAGAATGGGAGAAGATCCACTGCCACGACAAGTATGGGAAACTAAGAGCCAGGGCTATACAATAGGACAGACGACTTTTGAGTTGAAGATTTTTTATTTTTGTGTTAGGCTTAATTTCTCTTGATCACCATGTGTTTCCCAGTGCAATGAAAAGCTCCTCTTGCTTTTTGTATTCTTATTTTGAAATCATTGTCTGTCCCTGGGAGAACAACATTAGACACCCTCTGAAGGACCAAGGACGAGATTAGAACAAGGCCAGGAGGGGGGGGGGTGTCCAATAGAGACAGCCGATAGGATAGTATGGCGTTCTCTCTGGCAAACCTCTACACCCCAGTGCAGAAGAGGAACGACTAAGTAAGTAGTAAGTAAATCATATCTTGGCCGCCCAGTAATCATACAGAAAACAACTGCCTCAATTATCATCACTCAACAGGCAAAGATCACATCCCTGGCTTCTTCTGAGCCACAAACCGCTCACCTCGAAATCACAACGCTGACTCCTCATCCAGATACTTCCAAATCACCCAGACTTGCGTTCACACTTACACTGTCCACAAGCTCATGTAAAGATCTCTACAAAGTCATTACAACCCTGACTATCAGTCTGACATGCTTTATGTCCATGAGTTTAATCTAAGCTCACTGTACTCACAAGTGTAACAACCTAAGTGACCCGCAACCAAAACCGCCACTCCATCATTCACTCAACACGATTGTTCCGTGATTAGCAGTCTGTCAGAGATTTCAGCCAGTATTATTATTTCTTTGTTTTTCAGTTTGGAAAAGAGTGAGATAAACATTACATTTAAATATTTGGGACATATAGAGAGACATGACACCCTGTTGAAAGCCATAATAGAAGGAAACTTTAAAGGCAAATGAGCAAGACGCTAACAGTGCCATAAATGGGAAGATAACATCAAGAGATGGAGAGAAAAGGGTATCATCTAGGCAAAAGACAATAGATGCTGAGATTTGATGCAGATAAATGTTGACTGATCATTATCATTGGTGTTTATATATAATTAGTTGTCTGTTGGCAATTTACAATTACAGTTTTTAGGCAGTTTAGAAGTGAGGGATCTGTTGATAGTTTCTTCTTCTTCCTCGTTCGTCCTGAAAAGGACGTTGGTTGTGTTGTGTCCGTTTACAGCGAAGCTGCGATATTTGTGCCTTTCGGCCGACACATCCGACTTCAGCACGGCATTTTTTAGGACCGGGTTTGCCTTCCCTCTTCGATGTCTACTCTCTCAGCCAGACTGCAGTGATGCAGCCTGTTTCCAGGACCACCACTTGGAGGTGGAGTAGGGTCTTGGTCAGCTCTGGTTCGCTGACCATGACGCAAGCAGTCAAGCTATGAGTCACTTACTGCATTCCTCACTTTTGATGCGTCTTAGGTCCCTGTTGATAGTTTAGAAATAAGGAGTCTGTTGACAGATTAGAAAGAAGGAGTCTGATGATAGTTTAAAAATAAGGGGTCTGTTGATACTTTAGAATAAGGGGTCTGTAGACAGTTTACTGAACAGAGGTGATCTGATGATTTTTTACAAATAAAAAGAAAAGAGAAAATGCAGAAACACTGATTAGTTTCTATGGTAATTTGTTGACATGATGAGGTTGCCAGCCTCATGAACAGTCTCATGTTAGTCACCAATTACAACAAGCCTGAGGGGTCAGGAGCTTTATTCTCTCTTTTTCTACTCTCAGGCAACACCTGGCAACCTCCCCCCTCCTTATTTTGTCTGCCTCAAGGAGCAAAGGCCTTCAACAAACACATGCCAAGTCCTCCAATCTCGTGCCATCAGTACAAGTTCTTTCCATCTCTTCATCATTTTCACTTCTGTCTCCAGTTCTCTTCTCCGTGTGTTTTTTGGTCTACCTCAGCCTCTCTCTCCCTGGGGATTCCAGAACAAGGACTACCTTGTAATGCTATCAGCAGGTTTCCTCATTGTGTATCCTATCCATCGCCAGCGTCTTCTTCTCATTTCTTGTTCCACTGGCACTTGTCTGGGTCTTGTCATCATTTCCACATTAGTGATCTAGTCATACCACTTCGATCGTTCTATTCTACGCAAGCATCCATTTATGAAAGTCTGTCGCTTTTTGGTTGTTGTTGTTCTCCATGTTTAAGAGCCACACAATAGGACTGACTTGATTTTTGTGTTGAAGATTTTAATTTTCTTGTTGGACCTGATTTCTCTTGATCTCCTTTTTTCCCAATGCAGTGAAAGCTCCCCTTGCTTTTTGTATTCTTATTTTGATATCATTGTCTGTCCCTCCAACGTTGTATAATTCTACATATTGTAGTGGTGTTTCTTCAAGTTTGTTAACATTTCTTGCATTTATTCTCATTATCTTTGTCTTTTTCCTTTGTATTTTCAGACCCACCTGCTGTGAACTCTCATTGAGTATTTTCATTTTGTCTTGCATCTGATTGCGGTTATGGGACAGAAGAGCAAAGTCATCAGCAAAATTTAGATCATCAAGCTGTTTAGTCAAGATTCCACTGGATTCCATTTCGTTTCTGTTGTGTCACGTTAATGTTTTCATAACCCAAAATATTGCTAGTAAGAAAATTAACGGAGACAAGAGGCATCCCTGTTGCACTTCATTTCTTGTCCCAAACGGTACTGTAAGTTGTCCTTCATGAAGAACTCTGCATGTCATGTCTTCATAAGTTTTCTTTAATTAAGTTAGTGATCTTCTAGGGGACTCCATAATGCCTTTAAATTCAGTAATTTTGGTTAGTTGAATATCTTTGCACTCCTCAGTCACAGGGGTTAAAGTAAGAAAGGGTAGATGGGCTGGAAGGGGGCCGGATATGAAAATTGAAGTATAATATTACACTCCTCAGGCAATAACCAATACATCAGGAGATTAAACGAAAATGATTGGGATAATAGTACATACTTTCAGGAAACTGCGCTGTTGGGTGTATAAACATTGAAGGAATCAAATAACATTGATGGATGATTCAGTTGATTGTGAATCAATTGGAAGATCAGCTATTGCGTTCGCATTGTATATTGAAACATTGTAGCAGGAAGCTTCAGACGTGTCAAAATTAGGATTGGTAATTGAGATAGAGCAACATCATCTGCTTGCTTTGTAGTATGACTGATTGATTGTGATGTAGTTAGATACATGAAGTTGATCAGTTATCTAGAGTAAATGCATTAGCATTAAAATACACAGCATAGCTGATTAAATTTGTATGTGTATAGAGCTGGAACAAAATAGCATACTTGAATGATTAAAAGCTTTTTAGAGCACTAATACCACTCTGCTAGGAGACTTTGTTATTTATTTCAAAATAAAGTATTTGGTGTTTTTTGCAGGATTATATTTGATTATATTTATCCCTTGATTTTGGTTTTTCTAGTTACCAAGCACAAGACTGTTTGATTCAATTGTTCATTGCAGTTTTGTTTGTTTAGTAACCCTAGAGAGTTATATTTCTAACAAATGACAAAGAAGAATTGGTGAAACTAAAACTTTACACCATATAAAATAATATGAAAAGAAAGGGAAGTAAGGCTATTACAATCTTGCTGGCAATCTAAATGCAAAGATAGAAACAGAAAACAGCAGCTTTGAAGAGATCATGGGAAAACATTAATGCTGAACAATAAGTGAAAGTGATGAAATATTCATAAACTTCTGTACTTCGTTTCAACTTGCCATAGGAGGGAAGCTTGTTTCCAATTCAAAGTATGCATAAAGAAACATGGATATCACCAGACCATGGGACAGAAATCAGATTGATCGTATATGCATGGACAAGAAGTTGTATCATCAGTACATGATATAAAAGTATATAGAGGACCATACATGACACCAGATCATCATCTTCTGTGTGCCCAAATAAAAATGTAATTCAAAAGATATACAACAGCACATAGCTACAAACAACAGCACATAGTTACAAACAACAGTTTAATGTCGGATATCTCAGAAATCAAGAAACAAAAGCAAAATTTGCGGTTACAGTATCCAGTAACAATGAACTGCTGCAACAACTTGAAGATGGAGCAAATACTGAAGACCAATGGCAACAGATAAAGAATATATGGAATTAGACATGTGGAAAAATTCCAGAAACAGGAGAATGTCAGCACAAAGTTTGAATAACAACAGAAAACATCAGTAAGACAGGACAGAAAAAAACTGAAAGCAGATTTAAACTGAAGCAAAACCAGAAGTTCCAGAGCCAAGAAAAGGTATCTGATGAGATGAGGAAATACAGAACTTCTAAATAGACCAGCTCCGCAAAATCCCCCAGATTTCCAGCCAGCAGAGATGCCATTGCAAGTTAACTGTGAAACCAAATTGAGAGGAAATTGTGAAAGTCATAAAGCTTTAAGGGAGTGGGAAAGCTGCAAGAGCAGGTAACATTCCAGCAGAGATCATTAAACCAGACAACAGTTAAGAAGTTAACACACTTTTTTAAAATGGATGCTTGTGTACAAATGGTATGAAATAGTATGCCATGATCACCAATGGGGAACTGATACAAAGATTCAGACAAGTACCAGTGGAGCAGGAGGTGTGGAAAAAAGCACTGGCAATGAATAGGTCACACATTAAGGAAACCAGGTGATAGCATTACAAGGCAGTCCTTGTTCTGAACCCCCAGAGTAAGTGAAAGAGAGGAAGAGCAAAAGACTTTTAGAGGGCAGAAGTGCAAACAGACATTAAAGGGACATGGCAAGGCCTTGAACGGATAGCACAGGACAGGAAATCTTGGCGTGAACTTGTTGAGGGCATATGCTGCAAAGGGAACCAAAGTTGATGATGAATGGCCAAGTTATGTTTAAATTTTAGTTACAGTTGAGATGACCTAGTACTCTGGTCTTCTTCTTTGATCCATAACCGCCAACCGTCAAAGCAGTCAGCGGCCATCACGCCTGGTGGCGTCTTGTAGGGCAGCAACAAATTGATTCCACTTTGCTCGGTCGGCGGCCATCCTTCGTACAGTGCCCCAACTGTGGTTCATTCTTTGCATCTAGTACTCTGGTGCGCTGATGAAAATGTCACCACAGCAAGTTATAGAATGCAGCGGGCAGCAGACATGCTAGTGTCATGGGCAGAGAAATGGCTTATCACAATAAACACAGACAAAACCTCCACAACACTGTTCTCCCTCGCCCCCAAGGACAAATCAGCTAACATACACCTAGGGACAACCGTGATCAAGGAAGAAAGCTACCCCACCTATCTTGGGGTGACATTTGACCAAAGGCTTACATGGAATAAGCATATTGAAAATGCAGAGGGAAAGGCCCGAAGACGACTAGGCATACTCAGAAAATTAGCAGGTACCAACTGGGGAGCAAATGAACGAAATCTAAAGAAGATTTATAATGGAGTAATAAGACCACACTTAGAGTTTAGCTCAGCAGCATGGTCATCAGCTGCTAACTCACATCTGCAGTCTTTGGACAAGGTGCAAAATCAAGCTCTCAGGCTCATTACAGGAGCCATGAAAACTACAATAATAACAGAGATGCAGAAGGTTGCTGGATTACAGACATTGTCCCATAGAAGAGACACAAAAACCATGATCCAGATGGAAAAGTACAACAGTATGCCAATGCACCCAATGAAGGCAAGACTAGATGATCTGGCATTGGGACGTCTAAAGCGTAGCAGCTTTGTGCATCGGGGGAAAAGACTTATAAGACAGCATCAAGAAGACCTATCCATGAAGACAACACCACTGAAGCCCACCCTATACCCTGTACCATGGGAGCAGGCCAGCAGTGCCCTCCAAATTAATACATCAGTCAGTGGTCTCACAAGTGGATGTGAGTATAATGATCTGCAAAAACGAACTGCTACATTGAGTATGATCCAAGAAAGCTATCCCGATCAATCATGGATACATGCCTATACAGATGGATCAGCAACTAATGCTGTTAGGAATGGAGGTGCCGGTATCTTTATCTCATATTCTGACAACCACTATGAGACTAGGCACATTCCCACTGGTAAATTCTGTTCCAACTATACAGCTGAGGTTCAAGCTCTAGAGCAAGCTGCAAATATGATTTATAACACCAACTCTGACTGCCACCAGGTAGTCATCCTCACAGATGCACTGTCTGTCCTGCAAGCTCTCAAGGGTGGTAAACTCCCGCATCTGAGAAATGAACTAAACAAGGTAGCTGCCAAAAAGAGAACCATACTTCAGTGGGTACCATCTCATTGTGGTGTACCCGGAAATGAAAAGGCAGATAAACTTGCAAAAAAGGGAGGAGAATGTGAACAAGAAGATAATGAAGTCACATACTTTGAGAAAAAGAGAGCTATCCAGACTATCAGAAGAGAACAGAACCAACCCAAAGACGACTATCACACTCTCGACCGGCAGGGACAGATAACTATTTTTCGACTCAGGACAGGGCATAACAAACTGAATAAACACATGCACAAGCTACGATTGTCTGCTTCACCACTGTGCACATGTGGATTAAACGAACAAACTGCTGAGCATGTTCTACAGGACTGTCCTCTGTATGACCAGTTAAGAAAGATATACTGGCCCAATGACTCAACACTAAACTCAAAGCTATATGGAGTTAAAGAGGAACTTCAAACAACAGTCGAATTCATCATGAGAACTCGTCTGACGGTGTAATCATCAAAGATGCGATCGCAAGAAGAAGAAGAAGAAGTTACAGTTGCAAGTTTCTGGTTGTATTGCTGACATAGTTGTTTCATTGTTCACTGCAGAATTGTATTTCTGGTTGGAGCATTTTTTTTTGTTTCTGCTTTTCGTGTTGGTGGTAGTATAAATGATGCCATATATTTTGTGACATGCCGTAAGGAGTTTCTTTTTCTGAGCAAAATAAGAGATTGCTGCTTCATCAGAAATGTCATTAGAGGCAACTGATATGAGGTTTTAGTTCAAGAGTCCAACACAAAAATAAGAATCTTCAACTCAAATGTCAAGTCAGTCATAATGTATGACTCTGAAACACGGAGAACTAAAAATAAAAAAACAACCAAAGAGCTACAGACTGTCATAAATGGGTGCTTGTGTAGAATAGAAGGATTAAAATAGTATGACATGGTCACCAATGGTGAACTGATGACAAGAACCAGACAAGTGTCAGTGGAACAAAAGATGAGAAGAAGACGCTGGCGATGGATAGGGACACACATTGAGGAAACCTGTGGATAGCATTACAAAGCATTCCTTGTTCTGGAATCTCCAGTTTAAGAGAGGGAGAGGAAGACCAAGAAACACATGGAGAAGAGAGCTGGAGACAGAAGTGAAAATGATGAGTAAACATGGTAAGAACTTGAGGTGATGGCACTTGACAGGAGGGCTTGACATGTGTTTGTTGAACGCCTAAGCTCCTTGGGGAGCTAAAGGGTATTGATTGATCGGTTGATTGAATTTGAGGTTTGTGCATGGTGCTGGCAACCTGATCTTGTAAAATGAGTAACTGCAAAAACCACTACTGCTAGAGCATATGATAAGATATAAGCTTCTTCAAGGGAGTCGTCTGCATGCTGATGATGATATTTTAAAGTCCATGGTCCAGGCCTGGTTTTTGTAGATTGGTGTCTGAATGTTTCTCTGGGCTGTTATCCACAGAGCCGACCCCTAGGATTTTTCAATGTGGTGCCAGGTCTTGTGACTTCATTGTATTAGCATATAACAATTTGTTTTTAGCTGTGATAACGATAGAATAGTATGGTGCTCTCTCTTACAAACCTCTACACCTCACGGTAGAAGAGGAACGACTAAGTGAGTAAGTAAGTAAGTAGTTTTAGCCCTGTGTAGCTCCCAGAGGTTTGTGATAAGCCCAGGTGTAGGACTACTGCTGCTTCAAGCATGTCATAAGCAGTAACTAATATGAGATTGTGCATGGGCCTGACAAACTTATCTTATGAAATGAATTACTGCAGAAATCACTACTGCAAGAGATGTGCTTTGATGTACACTTTCTCAAGGGAACCATCTTCTTCTCATTTGATCCTTAGCCTCCGACTGTCAAAGCAGTCAGTGGCCATCACGCCTGTTGGCATCTTGTAGGGCAGCAACAAACTGCTACCACTTTGTTCCGTCGGCGGCCATCCTTCGTACAGTGCCCCAGCTGTGGTTCATTCTTTGCATCTCGGCCTCCATAGTTGTCCACCGAGTTATTTTTGGTTGGTCTCTCTTTCACTATCCTTCAGAGGTGCACAGCATAGTTGTTCTTGTGATGGCATCGAGGTCTCTTCTGAGGACATGGCCAACCTAACGCCAGCTCTTATGGTGTGCATGTCCTCTTGGTTACTCCGAGTAAGTAGTTCTTGGTTGGTGATGGTATTCGGCCAAAAGATTCAGAGAATTTTCCTTAGGCAGATTGTGTGGGAGGACAATTTCGACATTTCCTCTGTTACTCTCCAGCATTCCGTGCCATTGAGAAGCACAGAAAGTACACAGCTTTCATATAATCTTAATTTAGTGTTTGTGCTGTACTGAGAAGACTTAAGGGAACCATCTGCATGATGATAATGATATTTTAAAGTCTGTGGTACAGTCCTAATTTTCTTAGTTCAGTTTCTGAATTCAGTATGAAAGGTGAACGAAAGGAAGGGCAGAATGTTAGACGGGCCTGCGTGCCCAATTCTCAACCCTTTGAAAATAAAGTTCGTTCGTTCTGTTTGTTTCATTGGGCTGTTTTTCATATAAAAGAGCAGTTTGACCTGTTAAAGTTTTGGTTATTATATTATAGTGAAAGGGATCAAGTCAGTGTTGTCGACTCGATCCAGTTGACTTGGACTTAAGTTACCACAGCAACTCGACTAGAGACTTGCCAATTTGGCAAATCGACTCCACCATCCTCGTTCATAATTCTCTCTTAATTAAGAAGAAATCAAAAAATGGCTTTTTGTTTATCCAGACAAGAATTCCATGGTGCAAACACATTTCCTTCAGCTTATCTTACATAATTGGACACTGTTGTTAGACAAACCTGGATGAGCATTAACATTCCTTGACTGGAAATTTTACACTCTGAACTGTGGGGGAGGGGGCGGGATACTGAAAAATAATTTTGATAGAATAAAAACAGTCTGTAAATAAGATAGTAAAAATACTAAAAGTAGATATTATTTTTTAATTTAAAAAATACTAAAAGATATTATTTTTTAATTATAATTTATAGTGATCGATGTGATTGTTTGATAAAGTGCAAATGTGGCTTTAAACAGTTGTAGATTAAAAAATGAGGCTTTACTCGGGACTCGGCTTGAAAGCTAGTGTTAGGGACTTGCAACTCGACTTGAGACTTATACTAAGAGACTTGATACCTGACAGCTTGGAACAATAATGACTGCATTGAATTAGCTTATGGGACCCAAAGATGCAGCAATAGTGAATGCAGTCAGCGACCCATAGCTTGACTGCTTGCATCAGGACCAGCGAACCAGAGCTGGTCAAGACCGTACTCCACCTCCACGTGGTGGTCCTGGAAACAGTCTGCAGCAGTGCAGTCTGGCTGAGCGAGTACGGATCGAAATGGGAAGGCAAACCCGGTCCCTAAAAAATGCCGTGCTGAAGTCGGATGTGTCGACCGAAAGGTGCAGATATCACAGCTACGGCGTAAACAGACACAACGCAACCACTGTCCTTTTCAGGGCGAACGAGGAAGGAAGAAGAATTAGCTTATAACATTTATGTTTTTAGCTTCACTTAGTTCCCGGGGGGGGGGGGGGGGGGGGGGGGGGGTCTCTGAAAGATGAAGAAAGAACAGAACCCCTGCTGTCACAGGCATGTCATAAGAGGTGACTAATATGAGGTGGTGCATGGCAACCTTATCTTGTAGAATGAATTGCTGCAGAAACCACCGCTGCAAGATGTAGACTTCCTCAAGGAAACCATCAACAGTTGATGATTATATGTTAAAGTTTATGGAGTTGTCATAATTTCTGTAGCATGGTAAGATGACTGAATGAATGCACTGTTTCAGCTTGGTAAGATGAGTGAATGAATGCACTGTTTTCTGTGGTTTTTCCCTGGGCAGTTGTCCATTTATAAGAGCATTTAGCCCTGTCGAAGCTTGGTACTTGGTTAAACTAGATGAAATTCGGAATTTAAAAAATGGCCACATTGATTTCACATCTGATGTTACATTTTTCAGGTCTATATAAATACTCATCTCCTCTATCGTGTCTTTTACTCTTTAGAGACTGGCTACTAAGATTTCCATTCCTCTTTCGTGTGAAGCCTTCTCAAACACTTTTGTACCCCACTGTAGTATGAATTTTCTCTTGTTTTATTAGCTCTAAGTAATCTTGGGGTGGCCACATGTCAAGTTCCTGTCGCAAAGTAAAATTCACATGTTGGTCTGAAAATAAGATTAAAATCTTAAGTAGGGGGAAAGGTAAAGGATCTCTTTACACAACCATTAAGGCGTATCGGGAATATAATGTTAGGCCCATATTTTCTTGACCATCGACACACTAGGGGTGATGTGGTCAGCATCGTGCCGGCCGCCTTAACCTTTCAAGAGTTACTCTGGTACCCAATTCATGAGGCTGGGTCGACCCCGAAGCCATTTGCGGTCTAAAAAATCCCACCTCAACTGGGGATCGAACCATGGACCACCAAGCCAGGAAGCCAGTGCACTAACCACTGTGCTACCACGGCTCTCAAAAAAATCTTAGTACTCGTGGTTAATTGATAATTCTCAGAAAAGGAGCTTCCGGTACCATAGTCTGGCAGCAGTATTTTATGTTGTCTTGTCTTTTGTTCTAGTAAGACATATTATCTTTCTTTTTTTAAACTACATACCACTATTTCATGTTAGTAACATTCCTCGGGTTTTATTTTGTGTTATCCACAGTGTGTCAGTATTTGTGTCTCTTCAAAGTTTTCTTTTCCTGTTTTGAATGTCTGCCCATTCTGTCTTTGATCTGCCCCATTTTGTGGTTCTAGGACTGTCTATTTAAACACAAAGTTGAACAACCTTCTTGACATTACCATGATGCCATTTGTTAGCAGATCTCTATTTGACTCTACAACCTGTTTTTCTAAGGAAGTTGGTTTGTTTCATAACTTTTTAAATTTAAATACTTAGGCATGTTAATAACATCAGGTGGATAATGCATCTCAAAAGTGAAGAGTAGAATAGCCCAGGCGAAAGCAGCAGTCCATGAAATGAAAAGTATTATATGCAACAATTCTTTGTTATTGGAAGTAAGAAAGAGAGTTCTTTAGCTATATAGAACCAATCCTGGCATACGGAGGTGAGTCGAATTGAGTCGTGAACAATTAGTAAACAAGTAGGAAAAGCACTTAGAAGCCACAGAAGGCCACAGGGATGCGGTTTTACAGAACAGAATAATATTGATCCACTCAATAGGGAAGTGAGCCATGGACAGTTAGTGGACAAGTAGGAAAAACACTAGAGCAGTACAGGCAACTGAGATGCAGTTTTACAGAAGAGTGTTAAAAATACTACTTTCTTCTATCATGTTTAGAGGAAGAGAAGATAAAAACTTGAATATATCTTGACAACAGGGTAGTTGGAAATGAAAAAAGAGATAGCCGCGCTGGTGTAGTGGTTACCAAACTGCGCTGGCGACCGGGTGACGCAGGATCAAACCCAGACGAGGACATTTGACGATTTTTCGTCTACCGGGATTTGGACTGGATTAACTCGAGCCCTGGCGAGAACATTTGAAGAAGTGTCGTCGACCAGGGACTGGCGGCTGCTGAACCAACCCAGCTCTAATGGGTACCTCCGAAATCGGCGAGTATCTGCCTGAATGGCGAGGGACACCTGTCTCTGTACAAGAAAAAAAGGGATACTCACGTAAAAATCAGTCTCAGGTTAGACATACTAACCTGAGATTTCGCCTCGAGTAATAGCAGGCGTACGCATAAAAAAAAAAAATATTGTCAATAACAACGAGTAATATTAGTGCTGTAGATAATGACCCCACAAACCCCTAGTCTCTCACACCATATGTGTTGTAATACACTAGCTGGGAACCCCTGCTGTAAATACAGCTTCATTTTATTGTACAAAGCTTTTGCATGAAGTAGATAACTGACATTGTGGTATTGCTGCAGTTTGAAAACAACGCTTCCTGTTAGTTATGCATCAAGCAGGCTGAGATTATTAAAGTGCTGCCTTGGATGAGACACATTCCTTGACTGTGCTAATGGCAATATCAACAACTAAATTTGGTTTTTGATGTAATTCAGATTGTAGGTGTTCTCTAATTTCTGGTCGCCAATGACTAGAAATCTTGCACCCTGGTATTGTAGCTTAGGAAAAGTAGAGACTCTCCTCCACTTACAACAGAGTTAGTTCCGACCGACACAGTCGTAACTCAAAACATCTATAAGTCGGAAATCACTATATGCTATATGAACCGCATGAATATGTTAACTAAAATGCTTTAATGCAAAAATATTGTTTTGTTACATTAAAAAAAAATAATTTTACTCTTTGTTTATAGTGAAATAATACAAAGAATAACTGTAGTGTAATAAAATATAAGTAAATAACATTTACGGCCAAATGTGGAAATAGAAAATAATATAATAGGATTACTGGAGTGACCGTCATAAGAACCGTTGGTCATAAGTCGCATACGTCTTAAATCAAGGACAGTCTGTAATTTGTTAAGTATTGTTTGTAGATTTCCAGACGAACTACACTTGTGTTGTTAGACATCATGTTTTTGAATTGGGGAGAGATTATATTGCTCATTGCCCTGTATTGTACGCATCAATATCGCTCTTTCAATTGCCTCTTTATTGTGTTTGGATATCAGGAATTGCGTCGCTGTTGTGTAAATATTAGAACTGTTACTTCAGCTCATATAGAACAAGTTTATATCAGCACCCATACTCACATTTTAATGCTGATATTTTTAATGCAGGTTATAACTTACATGATTAACAATGAAACAGGGGGGACTAACTTATGACGGATGTGGAAGTGTATCCATTTTGAGTGTAGATACAACTCGCTTAATAATCCAAAGATAGCTCAGCGGACATTGATGTGGAGATAGTACTATGAACTCCTGTGTCTAGTGTGGTTTATCGCTGTGTTGCGGTGAAAAAATTGCCTATACGGCTTGATGTATAATTGGAGTAGCGAGGTGTTACCAGATACATAATATGTCCAGGGTAATTAAGCAGTCATATGTAGTTACCGAATTTGCTGATTTTTGACAGAGAAGCTAAAGTGGTGCAGTATTGTCCACGTCTGTGGTGTGTCGAGCGTGTGGGTCGCTCGAGCGAGTCAATTTTTTCTCTGTCACAGTTTTATTAGGTTAGTTTTCTCCTACAATGACTGCGAAATGGGTCGCATAAAGTTTAGCATTCACGCGAACATGAGATAAGTACTTTACAATCTGTCTGTGTGTGTGTTGTTAATATCAACTCTTAAATTAATGTGTGTACTATCTATCAGAAAGATTGAAGTGATGTTTTAAATTGTAGTGTCTAGAACATACGTTAATGGTATAGTTTGTGTTACTAGATCATTCTCGCCATGTTCGTTGTGTCTGAATTGATTACTCACATATGTCTCTCCCTATTCACGAAATTAATAGAGAAAACTTATGAAAATAAACTGAATACGTAGAAATTGAGAGTGTCCTTGGTTTTACTATTTATT
>JAMPIV010017846.1:0-435000 GCA_024509875.1 Oreohelix idahoensis | reverse complement strand
AAGCCAAGGAGTCCTGGGTTGCCATCGTAAACCTTGGCATTTGGTAGTACATTCCTAGACAATGTCTCCATTTGAAGCACCTGGAATGTTCGCAACTATTGTGTAACAAGGGTAAAACTGCATAGGATAGCAGCAGAAAAGAGCAAATTACAGATTGATATCCTGGGGATCTCTGCGAACACGTGGAAAGTGCATAGAGAAAGGAGATAGAACCACAGCGAAAAACATAGGTGTTGTCCCCTCAGGACATGAGGAGGAACCGGGACCCGGGGAAGCGACAGTGACGGGGTGGCTCTAATGCGACCAAGGACATGTTACTAGGGTGAAGGGGGGGCACTTAAAAGAAATGAAAGCAATGGACCCCCCGAAGGATACATCAGCAATGTTTTAAGATCAAGCCACAAAGATAGTGTAAATATAAACTGGGGCATTCCATGGGTATGCACCAACAAAGAGGGCTGATAAGCAGAATAAGCTGTGAAAGAAGAACATTTTACCACATGTACTACAAATGTCTTGGATGACTAAGAATTGAAAAGGGAGGCCTCACAATTTAGTCGGCATGAGGCGAACCTAAATAGGCAAAATAGGAACAACAGCCACTGTGGTGTATGGGTTGCATGGTGTGGGTTTGTTGATCGGCTGGTGGATGAACTCGTGGTTGGTGAGGGTCTTGATGTCTGTAGGTTGTTAAGTGGTAGTTGAGGTGGTTACTGTGTGGGTGTTGATGTTTGAGGTTTGTTGATGGGTGGTGGGGTTGGTTGGAAATTTTTGGGAGATTGGTAATATGGTGTTATGTTTTTGTTGGTTTGGGTGGGTGGGTGATGTAAAGGATGTTTGGTATGGGGGTGGGTTGGGCAGTGTGATTAGGTGTAAGAGTGGGAGGGGGGGGGGTATTGTTTGGTTGTTTGGGGGGTGAGGGGTGGGTGGGGGGTGGGTGGTGTGAGGGTTGGTTGTTGGTGGTTGGAGATGGTGTGGGGGGGGGGTTGTGGGGGTGTGTGTGGGGGGTGGAGTTAGTGTGATTCTGACATAGGGTGGGGTATGGTGTGGGTTTATTGTGGGGGGGGTGGGGGTTGGTGTGCGGGGGGGGGGTGGGGGTGTGGGTTGGTTGGGTGGTTGAGGGGGGTGAGATTGATTTTGTCGGATGTGCGATGGTATGGAGGTTCGTTTTTATTTGGATTTTTGTGGGGGGTGGGGTTGGTGAGTGTGTGGGGTACTGATGGGTGTTTAGGAGTGTGTGGGTGGGTGGGGGGGGGGGGTGGGGGGAGGGGGGGGGGGGGGGGGGAGGGGGGGGGGGGGGGGGGGGGGGGGGGGGGGGGGGGGGGGGGGGGGGGGGGGGGGGGGGGGTGGTGGGGGGGGGGGGGGGGGGGGGGGGGGGGGGGGGGGCGGGGTGGGGGGGGGGGGGGGGGGGGGGTTCGGGGGGGGGGGGGGGGGTGGGGGGGGTTGTTCTGCAGGGGGGTGGGGGTGAGGAGATGGGAGTGGGGGGTGGGTGCAGGTGCGTGTTGAGAGGGGGTGGGGATTTTGGGGGGTTGGGGGGGGTTGGGGGGCCTAGGGGGGGGGGGGGGGGGGGTGGGCATGGGAGTTTTTGGGGACGGGGTTGTCGTTCTTTGTGGGGGGGGGGGTTGGGGGATATGGGGGGGGTGGGTGGGTGTTGGGGGGGGGGGTATTTGGGTATGGGGTGTGGGGGGGGGGGGGGTTATTCTTGGTGGCGGGCTGGGGGGGGGGGGGGGGGGGGGGGGGGGGGAGGGGTTCCTCGGGTGGGGTGGGTGGGGGGGGGATTTGTTTTCTAACGGAGGTTTGGGGGCATGGTATCTGATACATTTGGGGATAACTGGGTCTACAATGGAATGAAAGGGGGGGGGGGGGCGTGTATGGGGGGGGGGGGGGGGTTACTCAAGGGGGGGGGGGGTGCACTAAGGGGGTGGTGGGGGGGGGGGTCTAGTGGGTTAGTTGTTTTGTGGGTTGGGGCATTGGTGGGTATGGTGGGGTATTTTGGGGGGGGGGTATGGTGGGTGGGGAGGTTTGGTGTGAGTTGGGGGGAGTGGGTGGGGGGGGGGGGGAGGGGGGGGGAGGGGGGTGGGGGGCGGGGGGGGTGGTAAGTCAGTTTCGGTTAAGTGTTTTGGTGGGGGTTGTAACACCGGGGGGGGGGGGGGGGGGGGGAAATGGGTTGGGTTGGTTGTAGGGTGGGTGGGGGGGGGGGGGGGGTTGGGGTGGATTTGGGGGTGGGGGGGGGGGGGGGGGGGGGGGGTTGGGGATGGGGTGGGGGTTGGTGGGGGGGGGTCTGGTTTGTTGGGTTGTTTGTGGGTGGTGGGGTTTGGAGGGGGGGCGTTGGGGGGGGGGGGGGGTGGGGGGGGGGGGGGTTTTTTGGTATTCGGAACCTAGATGGAGGGGGGGGGGGGTGGGGGGGGGGGTGGGGTTGTCCTTTGGGTTGGGGGAATACCTATTCAATAGGGGGGGGGTGGGGGGGGGCGTTGGTGTGGGGTGGGTTGGGGGTGCCGAGTGGTGGGGCGTGGGGGTGGGGGGGGTAGGGTGGGTTGGGGGGTGTCGGTAGGGGGGGATTATCACTGTTGGGTGGGAGAGGCGGGGGGGGGGGGGTAGGCATTCGTACTGCGGGTCGTTCTGTGCAGGGGGGGGAGGAGGGTTTCGCTTTCAGGGTAATGTTGTGGGAATTTCTAGGACTAGTTTCTGTTGAAGGAGGGGGTCAGGGCCTGACAGGCGCCGGGGGATCATGTGGCCGGGAGTCATTTAGGGTTTGGATGGGGTGGCTCGGGGGTGGGTGTGGGGGGGGTGTGAGGGGGCAACTAAACAACAAATAGAGGGGGGCAATCACCTACAAGGCAGGGGGGGAGGGGGAGAGAAGCACGTGGTCATAAGAATTGTAAACACGTGTTGGTAACTATCGAGAGGTAATGGGTAACCTGGGGTTATGTATAACTTCTAAGCAGTATGTATATGCTAGCATCTAACAGGGTTATACGTTATCGATTGTGCATTGTTGTTCTGTGTACTCAGAAGATGGGAGATGTAATTTTTTTAAGAGAATAATATTTGTATTAGATTTAATATTATAACGGGAATCAGATTCATAGAGATATTTTATTTTGTATGTCAGCGTAAGAAGTGGGCCAATGTATTTTTGGACAGGAAGATAGGCCCTCAGTAGAAAACTGTTGGTTGTAACCAGTCAGGCAGAACCCTAGGTCAGTAGGTCTGCGTGTTGTATTATCGGGGTCGGTAATGTTTACTTTGGGCTCAGGTAGAGAAGGGAGTTGAGTGGAGGAGCGGACTTGGTTGGCCCGATTATTTGTATGGTGGTGCATAACGGGAAGAGAGTCAGGGAGTTATATTAGAAATGTATTATTACTGTGTGTTTAGCTGTTGTTTTTTTTTTCTGTCTAAACAGCAGGTATCGTGGCGCAGTGGGAGGAGCGAAGGTTTCACATAATCTTCCCCACGGCAAAATTTTGCATCTCAGACTGATAAGGGTTTGAGATTTTTGACAGAGGCGGACGGAGTATAGAGACCCGTTTTTCCCAGGCAAGGGAAGACATTTCTCGAGTGGAATAGGATTTGGTGGATAAATCCTGAGCACTGAGCTCGTTCGGTTACACACGCACATCGGCAGGTTGCCAGCGTGGTTGTAGTTTATTTCGCTTCATCCCGGCCATAATAACGCCGAAGGCCGGAACCCAGTTAGAGGTAATCGGGCAGGTAATGTCAGATGTGTTAGGAGAAGCCAGCTACAGTTCCAGTCCAGAATCCAGAGGGGTTCTGTTAAACTTTAGTCATCAATTCCAGAATTGTGGAGGGAAATAGGGTGAAAATACCCTCTACAGATTTTAGAGCAGAGGACAGCTGCGGAAGTTTAGTCTACAGTTGCTATAACAAATAGACAGAACTGAAAGCAAGATTATGTAAGAGCATAGCAGAGGTCAGCTGCTGCAGGTTTAGAAAAGTGAGTTGTGTAGCAGTGTTCGGGAGATGTCAGGATAGGCTGTGTAGAACCGAAGTCTATGCAGAGAATCGTGTAGACACTTCGTAGTCGTTCCAGCTGATATGTATAGTTAGAGTTAGAATTTAGAACATCTAGTTTGGAGTGGAGGCTCGACATCTGAGACTCCACCAAGTGCAGTGTGGTTTATTTAATTTAATCTTACCTTCTTTCTCCATACAGGTGAACCTTGTGGGTGAAGGGTTGGGTTGATGATACATCAATTGTAGCTTTTTTGCCTGAATTTGTTTCCAGGTGTGCTTACACTGCATTTTTATCCTTTGACATGTATTTGATTACTTGTTTGTCAACCCAAAGACGACTATCACACTCTCGACCGGCAGGGACAGATAACTATTTTTCGACTCAGGACAGGGCATAACAAACTGAATAAACACATGCACAAGCTACGATTGTCTGCTTCACCACTGTGCACATGTGGATTAAACGAACAAACTGCTGAGCATGTTCTACAGGACTGTCCTCTGTATGACCAGTTAAGAAAGATATACTGGCCCAATGACTCAACACTAAACTCAAAGCTATATGGAGTTAAAGAGGAACTTCAAACAACAGTCGAATTCATCATGAGAACTCGTCTGACGGTGTAATCATCAAAGATGCGATCGCAAGAAGAAGAAGAACTTGTTTGTGTGTATAATAAAACTTGTACATTTATAGTCTGGACCAGTCATTTTAATTACGTACAGTAGCTATCTGTTGTCGGTATCATGGTGTATGTGAATCGTAATTGAACCTTATCCCCTTAGGGTAGTTAGAGGTGGTCGAGGCCATAGCAATTAAGACGTCCGAAGTGGCGAGGAAGGGTTAACTTCGGTTCTCAACCTCGGAGCCAATGGTCTCACTTCCACATTTGCACTGTTATTTTCATCTGAATCTATCATTTCAGTCTTTCTTCTCACTAATGTCTTGTCACTACATGTAGACAGCCTTCAGTCTTAAATCCATTTCGTGACAAAGGGGAACTATTAGCAAACTTCTGTGCTTCAAATCAACTAGCTATAGGAGGAAGCATATTTCCACATAAAAGAATACATAAAGCAACATGGATATCACCAGACCAAAGAACTGAGAATCAGATTGATCTCATATGCATAAGAAGTTTAGGTCATCATTGCATGATGTGAAAGTAGGTTGAGGAGCAGATGTTGTATCAGACCACCATCTTCTGTTGGCTAAAACAAAATTAAAACTCAAGAAATTTACAACAGCATATATCTATAGACAACAGTAAAAATTTTCAATCACAGTATCCAACAAATACCAAGTACTCCAACAGCTGGAAGATGAAACAGATATGGAAGACTACTGGCAACAAGTAAAAAATATATGGAACAAGACGCGAAGAAGTACTGAGAAAAAGAGAACATCAGCACAAAGCATGGATAACAACAGAAACCATTAGTAAGATAGAAGACAGGAAAAACAAGAAAGCAGATTTAAACAGAAGCAGAACCAGAAGCTCCAAAGCCAAGGCTCATGAAGGGTACATAGAAGCAAACAAAGAAGTAAGAAAAAACATCAAAAGAGAAGATGAAATATATTGATGATTTGGCAAGGGAAGCAGAGGAAGCTGCAGCCAAAGGAAATATGAGAGACCTGTACAACAACACAAAGAAGCTAACAGGGAAATATAAGCAAGCAAATGGCCTCATAAAAGATAAGAATGGAAAATTGCTTAGTAATATACAAGAACAAATGACGAGATGGACAGAACATTTTGAGGAACTTCTCAATAGACCATCTCCAACTAATCCCCCAGACATCCAGCCAGCAGAAGAGGAGCTACAAATCAGCTGTGAACGACCAAGCAGAGAAGAAATAGAAAGCCATAAAGCTTCTGAAAGATGGAAAAGCAGCTGGTCCAGATTGCATTCCAGCAGAGGCCATCAAAACAGATATGGATACCTCTACAGAGATATTATACAAACTACTTGACAAAGTCTGGGAGAGAGAGGAAATACCAGCAGAATGGAAGGAAGGTTTTCTAGTCAAGTTGCCTAAGAAGGGAAATTTACAAGAGTGCACAAATTATAGAGGAATAATGTTACTATCAGTGCCAGGAAAAGTATTAAACAGAATCATCCTTGAGAGATTAAGAGTCCATAAACAAGCAACTGAGAGATGAACAAGCAGGTTTTCGACAAAACAGATTCTGTACAGACCAGATAGCCACATTGAGAATAGTTGAACAAAGTCTGGAATGGAATTCACCGCTATACATCAGATTCTTGCACTATAAAAAGGCATTTGACAGTGTAGACAGAGAATCGCTTTGGAAATTGATGAGGCATTATGGAGTTCCCATGAAGATCATTAATTTAATAAAGAAGACCTATGAAGACATGACATGCAGAGTTCTTCATGAAGGACAACTTACAGAACCGTTTAGGATTAGAACGGGAGTGAGACAGGGATGCCTCTTGTCTCCATTTCTTTTCTTACTAGCAATAGATTGGGTTATGAAAACATCGACATCACACAACAGAAATGGAATCCAGTGGAATCTGACTAAACAGCTTGATGATCTGGATTTTGCAGATGACTTGGCTCTTCTGTCCCATAACCATAATAAGATGCAAAAGAAAATGAAAATTCTCGATGAGAGGTCACAACAAGTGGGCCTAAAAATACACAGGGAAAAGACAAAGATTATGAGAATTTGGTGGGACAGACAGTGATATCAAAATAAGAATACAAAAAGCAAGAGGAACTTTCACTGCACTGGGAAACTTATGGAGAACAAGAGAAATCAAGTCCAACGCGAAAATAAGAATCTTCAACTCAAATTTGAAGTCAGTCCTATTGTATGGCTCTGAGACATGGAGAACAACAAAAACAACAACCACAAAGCTACAGACTTTTATAAATGGGTGCTTGCGTAGAATAGAAGGACTGAAATAGTACGACAAAGTCATAAATGTGGAATTGATGACAAGAACCAGACAAGTGCCAGTAGAACAAGAGTTGAGAAGAAGACGCTGGCGATGGATAGGACACACATTGAGGAAACCTGTTGATAGCATTACAAGGCAGTCCTTGTTCTGGAATCCACAGGGAAAGAGAGGCAGAGGTAGACCAAAAAACACATGAAACAGAGGTGAAAATGATGAGGAAAACATGAAAAGAACTTGAGCGAATGGCACAGGACAAGAAGACTTGGCATGTGTTTGATGAAGGCCTATGCTCCTTGGGGAGCTAAAGGGTATTGATTGATCGATGTATACAGGCGGATCAACAACCAGAGCTACAAAACATTCACAGGGAAGTACATTTACTTGAAACTAAAGAATGAATAGAAAGTTCATGTCTCAGACGCCAGTGGAAGACTTTCAAACTTCACAACTAGGGCAGAAGCAACAAAACAGCAGCAATAACAATTGTGGAAACCAGGGATAACGCTAGAGCTGTGAGTGTTCGGTTATAACTTACACAAAGGAACCATAAACATAATGAGTTGGACAGCCTTTCTAAAGCATTAGGGAAATCAGCCATAAATTCAACAATGTGAAAGTACACTGAATACCTGCTCCCTTCAAAGGTAAAAAAACTAAGGATTCTATTACACACCCACTGAGGCATATTGGGAATATGGTGTTAGGCTCATATTTTCTTGACCACATTAGGGGTGATGTGGTCAGCACCATGCTGGCCACCACCTTTAACTAAGTTGCTCTGGTACCCACTTCATGAGGCTGGGTTGACCCTGGAACCGTTTGCGGTCTAAAAAATCCCACCTTCAACATAGAAATTAAATTGTTTGCTTCTATGTATAGCTTATAAGCCTTGGCCGTGGAATGAAATCTGCTTCATGTTTTCATTCCTTTAGCTTAATGATAGTGTGTGTTGTTTTCCAGTGTGTTCTCTTTTGGAAGAACTTTTCCACGTCTCATTCCATATATTTTTTTTCTCCTGCTGGATCTTCTTCACCTTCTAGTTGTTGAAGCACTTAGTAAATACTGGTTACTATAATCGTTAATTTTCCTTTCTTTCTTGATTTTTAGATATCCCACTATAAACTGTTGTCTGTGGCAATTTGTTTTATATCATTTGAGATTAATCTTTATTTAGATTAAAAGATGGATGATCTGATGGCAAATCTGTTATTTTTATAGTGTAAGAATATTTATCCATTTTCATTTGCTGTTCCATGTTTTCACAAGATCTCTTCAAAGCTACTACTGTCTGTTCCCATCTTTGGATTTAAGCTATTCATTAAAATTGTAATGTCTTACTTGTCTTTTTATCTATGATATTTTGAAGTCTGGTGGAAGCTCTTAATATGCATATTCTTATGTGTTAATAGCTGGGTGTACAACACTGTATGATGCTGAAAAAAGATTTGTTATTGTTACTGTAGATCAGAACTAACACCATTTCACTAAGGGAAAACCCATAGGTGCTCAGTCTCCCTCAGCAAATTTCATAGGATATGAATGTTATTTGATCATGAAGCGCTGGTTCTACGCACACTGGATGCATCCTCTCATATGTCCACCCCTACTAATCTTATGTTTGATGCCAAAGCCCAGCAATCTTAGCCTTGTTAACTCATCAACAGTGGTGTTCTCTAACAGGTGATCATTACTTGTCCTTAGTGCTTCTCCCCTTTCCAAATCCAATGTTCCCACTATGGACAGCTCTCTCATTACCATGCAACCGTGCATGACCAGGACAGTTTTGAAGATTCAAAGCCTCTATGGGTATTTTCCATTCATGCCATAGTCATCCATTTTTGGATCTTCCAAATCAAGGACCGAGAGCTCGACACAATAGCTGTACTGGTTAACCTTTAGCACGCTGCATTTTCTTCCAGAAAACTTGCCCTGCAGCTGCATTCTTTTTCACAATGCCCCATTTTTATAGTGGGTGACTTGCAATGTCTATAGTTTTTGTGTTTCTTGGTCAATTGCTATCATTTTTGGAATTTATATAAATAAATGAATGGTGAATCTGATGATATAAAATTTGTTTGTGTACATGTTAGATGTGATAGGAAGAGAGGAAAGGAAAGATGAAAAAAAACGATAAAAAAATTTAAAAAAATAAATAAATTTTTTTTTTTTAAATTAAAAAAAAATAACCAACAAACGAAGAGTCCATATCTCTTGCATCTCAATGAAAGTCATTTGACCAATACAAATCAAATGACGATCTTTTCGTTACACCCATCATCAGTAGCAAAGCAACAAACGCCCTCGCCAGCAGTGACATTCGGCCGTAACCCTAAATCTTTCCGATAAACCTAATCCTAACCCCTAAAATTATACATACTAGCAATGACAATCTACTTTCGTTTCCATCTCTGTCATCAACCATATTCTGAGAACCGATATTAGCGATCATAAAGACAAAAATCTCCTCCTCATCGCATCGGCGTCAGAATCCAATAAAATTAGAGCGAAAATGGCCGCGTGTTCGATGCCGATTCATTTCGATTAAAAAAATTCACAGAAAATAAACGTGAACGCACCCATTACTAAAAAAGATCGGAAACGGAAGCTAACTCTCTCTCAGATAAGTTTAAAACTTAACATCCGGGGGTGATATCACGTGTACACACATCCTAATGCTAGAAAACGAAGATATCCGCAGTCGACAACAGCGTGCTATACCTGGTCGCCATATGTCGACAACAGCGTGCTAAAGGTTAATGGAGAGACCTAAAGAAAATTGTGCATAATAGAAATTTAACAATAAAGAGACTTGTCAGTGATCTTTAGGGACATGAAGGATTAAAGAATGAATGAAGGAAAGAAAAGTGTTCTTACCATACAGATGTTTTAGTTTGTATTCCTGGTTATTCCATTCCTTTTCAGTTTGAGATTCATCAAATCTGAGCTTTCTTTCACTGTAATCATCCAGCTGCTGAAACGCATAGTTTTTACTCTGACCCTTCCTACTACTGGGTTCACTGGTGGTGGTAGTGGTGGTTGTCTCAGTAGTGGTGGTAACAATCTTGGCATTGTGTCGTCGTGATGTAACATCTATATCAGATCTTGAAGCTGAACTGAGACCCTTATCAGCATTGGCAGCTGCCTCTGAGAGAAAAGCGTTATTTTCTGATCTGGCGGACATTTGGTTACCATAGTATCTATTAGGGCCTTTGATATGACTGCCAGAGCGAAGCAGTATTCCTTCATAGTAATGGTCATTAGCTGAAGAAGAAAAAATGAAACAAAGCTGCAAATTTAACTAAAATAGTCACAATGAGATCAATGCACAAACTGGAAATTCAATTAGATGTAAAAAAAACGTACAGTATTATTTTTCCTGACCTGTGGGAGGGGAAAGGGGGGTGGCGCGTGCGTGTTTTATTTTAATATAATGCATATTTTTTGTTTTGAAAAAAAAAAAAGAGTACAGGTTAGGACATCTAGCAATGCCCTGAACAAGTGTAACAAGCTATCCTGGCACGGCAGTATCTGTAACAGATCAACTGCAATGGCAGTAATGTTGTTCCTGAGCAGAAAACTATGCACAACATGATAGTAAGTGAATCAATTATGAAAGAGATGTTAAAAGAAAACAATATTAAAAGATCTCTGCTAAAGAAAAGAAAAGACAGATTAAATTCACATGCAACTCACTTTGAAAGGAAGGCCTGAAAATGTGGTAACAAAGGAAATAATCATGAGGAGAAAAATAAGCTGAGGAAGACAAAGGTGGAAGATCTGGGATGGCCAAGCAAATGACAAGCATTAGAAGTATAAAAATAGCTTAAAAGAAGCTTAAAAAATAGACATTAGTAAAGGGAGTTGACTGTCAACACCATTAGACATGACATACAATTATAAGAATCTGTAACACTTTATACAGATATAATCTATGCAACAGATTCAAAGGAATATATATATATATATATATATATATATATATATATATATATATATATATATATATATATATATATATATATATATATATATATATACATATATATATATACATATATATATATATATATATGTGTGTAATACACTTAATGTAACCTTGTGCAATAGTGAACCAACCTCATAGTGGTTATATACAATGAATCGAGATAAGGAATAGATAAGTTCCTAGCTGGACTGTAAAAAGTCCTTGTACCAGAAACTGTTGCAGCTCTCAGCAATTGACTGACTAAACACCAGGACTGTACATTTTATATAAAAATACTTCTTCTTCTTCTTCTTCTTCCGTCCTTAGCCACCGACCGTCAAAGCAGTCAGTGGCCATTACGCCTAGTGGCGTCTTAGGGCAACAGCAGATAGGTTTTCTTTGCCATTGTTTCCCATCACGCCTATTGGCGTCTTTAGGGCAATGGCAAATCAATCCATTTGCTGTTGTTTCCGTAATCGAAGTGACTGGCAAACGGGTGATCAGCCCGTTGGTATATAAAAATACTGATATGACGTAAACGCAATATATGTTATGTTCTGGGCACAACACACTCCGAAGCATTAAGCCAAGACTGAATCTGACTGATGGTATTTGTTTTCTTCTGATCCTCAAGAAGGGATTGCAAAGTCAACCATTCTTTTATAACGGCCTCTGTTGAATAAAAAATCATCATTGCCACAGTAAGAAGGCGGTCTGATCTTCACGAGACTTCTCAGTCTAAACTTGTTCTGGTGCTTTCGTACATTCCGGCTGCTATCCAGATGAACTGTATACATCAAGCGACCAATCGTTCTTATCATATGACCATGTGTCCAAGTATCACTTTTTCAGGAATAGTTCCTTACCCATACAAGATCTAAAATCCTGAAATTTGAAACTTTCCTTCCAGCAGTCATACTTATTTGTTCTTGTTAAGGTATTAGCAATGACTATTATGTTCTCGGCCGAAGGCCATGTAACAACTCCTCCACAGGGGACTGTGCCTGTATTGTTCAGTACGTGAAAAGTTATTCACCCAGAGCTCAATGTTGTATCTATCATTCCTCCCTAGCACATCTTTCTGTTGAGGTCTTGAAGATTTGGTGAAGCATTTTACCTCGCTGTTTGAGGTTGGATGAAATAGAGCCATCATTAGATGAACAGATTTTTTATTGTTCTTTACAAGATGCTTTACTTAGACAATTAGTACTATAGAGGATGTTGATATGACATAACAATGCTTTTGATAATTACTAATTCTAAACTATAGTGGAAAATAAAGAAACAAAGAATAATGGAGTGCCTTCCTACTTGAAATATGATTCTGGCCATGTGAAATGACGGGTGTTGAGGTCATTCCATCTTCAACTCTTAACGTCTCAAGTGTCTGGGATCCTGCTGTAAAAGACTGCTGCTCGGATTCTGCGTACTATCAGAAAAATGGAAAATAACAACATCAAATATGAACAGTATTCTTAACGATTTACAAACTCATTAGCATAAAATCTGTACCAAAAAAAACTGCACCACTGACAAATTTCTTCACAATCTTCCTCCCATACCCTGTCTGATTGGAATTTTAATAAATTGATCCCGTTTCTTCAGCTGAATACTAACTACATGAAAAATCTTATCAACATGGTTTTTTTTATTTTATTTTTTTACCTCCTATTCACTAACATTCCATGCTCCAGTTTTAGTCATTTTTCTAGCTCTATGTCCATCAACGTTTTATAGTATCCCACACAACTGTCATAAATAGCAAATTCATGACAACACTTTCCTATCAATGTCACACAATCTCTATCTAAAGCCCAGGAAGGTAAGGTCATAAGGTCACAAAATGCAAAAAAGAGAGAATTGAATACTGCACCCTCAGGCATGTCATGCAAGGTGACTGATATGAGGCTCTGCATGGGTCTGGCAGCCTCATCATGTAAAATAAATTGCCACATAAACCACAAATGCAAGAGCATGTGACTGCTTGGTGCAAGCTGCCTGCAAGTTGACCAAATCCAGTGGCAGCTCCATGCTCCGAACCTAGCACAAAGGAAAATGATGAATGATACAATAACATTCCATGCTCCAGTTTTAGCTCTACATTCATTAATGTTTTAGTCTCCCACACAACTCTCATAAATAGTGTATTCATAACAACCCTTTGCTATCAATATAAAACAATCACAATCTAAAGTACAGGAAAGCAAGGCCACAGGATGCAAGATTAGAAGTCTGCAAAATTCTGCAAATGTTACCATAACGGACAGAAGACAAACAATAAGTCAGAATGACGACAGCCAAAGGAGCATATTTAGCAATAGGATTAAAGCTGCTTTTCTCCACTAAGTTTATTGGTACAAGCTGACAGAAAAATAAAGTCAGTAAAGTCTTATAGCACTTATTGGGTTGTGGTAATTGGACATTCATATACTAACTTGGCTACGCTTAGAGGAAATTTTGGTGTTTGACACAACTACTTGATCATTCTCATATGTGCTAAACTCTTCCTCATCATCGCTGAGAAATACAGGCTGTAAACTTCGTAGTCTGCGCCGAGACATGTTTGGGCTAATGTACGTTTTCTGCGAGTACTGTGGACTATACGAAGCTCTGAAAAATAAAATTAGTCAGAAATTTGTAACTGAGGACTGACTATTTTAAATCTAAAAACAGAAAACACATTTTCAGAATGTAAAAATCGACATAAGTTGTAAAAATAACCAGCAAAAATTAATAATTTTAAAAAATAGAAACACAAAAGGAAAAAAAAATGTTTTTTTAAACTAAAAACAAAAACTCTGACACATTTTTTTTAATTATGAAAAAAGTGCATTCATGTCAGGACTTAATGCTGCCAAATTATTTAAAAAAAACAGACAATCAGTGAATGAATGTTATTTCTACAGTGATCAGTCAAACATAATATTAGTTTCTTTTATTAATATGAGTTTTGTCTTATTTGGGCGAGGCGCACCCAGTTCAACCTGGACACAAGGTCTGTTGTCCAAATATAAAAGAGTTTGCGGTCTGGTATAATAATTCATTTTGCACAACCATATTACATTTTCTTTTCCAGTTCTTAAATGTCAAAACAAAATGGAACTATTTAGAAAACACAAAACAAACTTACGATCTAGTATAAGTGTAGTCAGTCTTTGGTAATCTGAAAAAGAATGTAAATTAATATGTATGTAAAAGTACTGATAATGTATATGACCATAATATTGTGGAACCAGAAATGAGCACATTATTTATAGTGTGACCTCTAACACATATTCCTGATTTATCTTTGAATGACCTCATGTTTTCACAGTATAATTAGAATACATCAGGTGTAATACATCCTTCCCAGTTACTTGTTTTATTGGCTGCAAACTGCCCAGTTCATTTCCCCCTTTTAAGCCACTATTTGCTGGCAGATGCTGGAGTTGGGTTGGCCACATCATCAGAAGGGACCCTGATATCATTACAAGAACAGCTATGCTATGGACCCCGAAGGAAAGCGAAAGAGAGGCTGACCAAAAACAACCTGGCGAAGAACTGTGGAAGCCGAGATGCAAAGAATGAACCAGAGTTGGGGCACTGTACGAAGGATGGCCGCCGACCGAGCAAAGTGGAATCAATTTGTTGCTGCCCTACAGACGCCACCAGGCGTGATGGCCACTGACTGCTTTGATGGTCGGCGGCTGTGGATCAAAGAAGAAGATTTGCTTGTAATGAATGTTTAAGATTTTCTTAAATCTTTCCCATCAATATCTGTGTCTTCTAGCATTCTGATGATCTCTTAATGTTTCTCTTTGCGTTGACAAATTTCTTCCTTACCCTTTTTTTTTTTGGTTCCTCATTGAGCATAATGCCACCACTGCTGTAGCCTTAATGCAGAAAGTCTGTGCCATACACTTATATGCTCTTGTAGTGGTGGTTTCTGCAGCAACTTACTTGACATGGTGCCACTGCCAGCTCTATGTACAACCTCACCTTAGTCACCTCTTATGGCAGGCCTGGTGAAAGCAGTGGTTCTATTCTTTCTTGTCCTCATACATTCCCTGGGAATGATGTGTAGCACTTTGTCTGTCAAATGCCTCAGAATAATCTATGTCCACATACTGCAGTACTTCCAAGGCTGTCTTCATTAGTGTTTGTAGTATGTGGGTTTGTTCATTTATTTCTCCATGTTCAGTCTTCTTGTATGTTTGCCTACCTTATTTTATTATATTATATTATATTTGCCCACCTTATTATATTTGCCCACCAAATTTATTACCTTCCTTGTTTCTCTCTCATAACTGATAATTGCCCATCCCATTTTTTAATTTAACCTTCCCTCCTTTTGGCATTAATATCTCCAAGGATATTAGTACCTTCCTATGATTTGTTGTGAGTCAGTCATTTCTACATCCAAATAAAAATTACTGTATATCAGCTTCTGGACTCCTTGTATGAATTTTACAACTATTTGTTTTCCACTCAGTTTGACTAGGAAAACTCTGTCTCATATATTCAAAAAGGTTTGACTCCTGAATGTTCTTCATCAATTACCTATACTCTTCTTACATGGTGGTCACCTCCTGAGTATATTATTTTATATTTATTTGATAGTTTTATGATAACCCTATCCATCTCATTTCACTGATACCTACAATATACAAATTGAATAACTCTGTTCCTCTCTTTACATACTATTGATGTTCAATCATTTCATATGGTTATTATAAAGTTGTTAGTTTTCTAACGGGAGCTAGATTATGGTCTGGCATTACCATGGTTTATGATTGTCTCTAAACTGGATGAGGACTTTTCACTGGGACTTCCACAAATACTGTATACCTTCATCAAGTGTGCAGATGTACGTTGAAATAATTATTCTTGAGGGTTACCAGTGGTTTTTCTGTTGCCTACAGCTTTTTGGTCAAGGAACTCTTCATCACCCATTAGAGCAACTTCTCTGTGGAGACTGAGGAAGTTTAAATGTGCCTCGTTCTAGCCTGAGAGTCATATCATTATTAAGCATGAGGTATTTTATAGCAATTGCAGCACCACTCGCCATCCCACCTTGCTTTCCATGACTACCACCAGTTGGTTCATGACTGCTTATTTGGGCTAATCATTCACAGATAATCTTCGTATCTGGAGGACTTTCACTATCCACCAAGTAACTCACTTGGTTGGAGATAGTCATAGAAACCAAAACTATAGCCGAATGTGGCAATACAGAAGAACAACACAAAACTTAACGCATATACTCTAGAGAATGTTTCCCTTTTTGGACCCTTAAGAACGTACATATTATATTCGAGTAAAAAAAAAATTATAAAACAGGTCAGTGTTCCCCCTTGCCTTTACTGCTGCACACTGGTATCCTTCAGATATAAATTTTCTGCTTCATTAAATGTCTGAACTCCTATTAAGTCACAAATTTCAACTGGAGTACACCTTGTTGACCAGCCTTCTTCGTTTGGTCTATCAACAAGATCATTACTTCTTTCACTAGATTCAGTTTAATCGTGCGCTTTTTTAATAACCACATGATTCGGCCACACAGTTAGCATCCTGATCAATTATGTCACTTCTCAGATCCCAAAGCAAATGTTCGACCGCCTGGAAAGTCTTGACTTAAAACAAAAACAACAAAAATTATAATATCGATAGCCACCAAAAAACATTCTGAAAAATTGAAGTATTTTAATGTAGGCCTACCGGAAATCTATTTATAACTCAGGTCTCGCTAGATACCTAGATCTTATTGCTACTTAGCATCATGATCAAATAACAAGTCACTTCTCAGATTCCAAAGCAAATATTTGATCGCTCGGAAAGCCTTGGCTTTTTAAAAAAATCACAATCATAATGTCGATCGCCTCTTAAAAAAAAAAAAAACAGATGCATTTTAATGTAGGGAAAATCTATTTATAACTAAGGTCTAGCTGAAATCTGAGATCTCTTTGCTACTTAGCAATGACCGACAACAGTAATAATGACTTTCCAGGCGAAAAAAGAAATTTTATTTTCAAAGTATTGAGAATTGGGCACGTAGGCCTGTCTGACATTCTGCCCTTCCTTTCTCTCGTCTTTTATACTGATTTCATTTATTTTCACATGCATTTTACATATTAATGGGGTGATTTCAAGCGTTTTAAATGAGAAAGGGTTGAGCTGAAACTGAAAATAAATTTGCAGAAAACCAAGGAAATTCCAATGCAATGTGGGAATTTGGAATCAACAAAAAACTAATTCGACATAATCGAGCCTTTAATTTTGGACGGTGTTTAAGTTCTAAGGTCTAGGGGTCGACATATAGCAGGATCGATTTATACTCGAGTATCTACGGTACTTCTCAGAGGAAAAAAGATTACAACTTTTTTTTTCTGTCCAACTAATCCCACGAAGGAGATTTTTTTGCTTTCTCAATCATTAAATTACTTTATTAACAGGATCTTTCTAAAGTCAACGTATAAAAACATATACTGACATTATTATACTTGTGCCAAATTATCATTAGCTTACTGTAAACAGTTTTTACATAAAAACTTACATGTCATCTATTTCATCACAAGTAATATCAAACACACTAAGATGAGGTCCTTCTGCAAAGGAGGCATGTAATTCTCTGCTGTAATCTCTCTTATCTTGTGACGTGAAGCAGCCACTGATGACAAGTGAAGGTCTTCTGAAACGAAATTTCAGTTTAAATTCAAGGTAATGTTCAGGGAAAGTGTTTCGTCAAACTTCTACAATGATTGCCAAACTAGTGTAAAGCAAACAAAAAAAATTATAAAAATTAGCATGGGTCAGTTTTACAACTGAACGATACACTCAAAACATGGAATGTTTCAGGGTTTACCTTTTGTCAGACATAATCACAAACAGGAGACCAAGACAAGAATATAGACAGGCATATGAGAAACAGAGACCAGCTGCAGGGGTGGCTCCATACTCCTTTAAAGAGCAAAAAAGAGAATGATGATGATGAAAAGAAAAAAAGGACACTGCAAACATGTTGAAAAATTAGATAACAGTATCCAGTCTTTTTTTTTTCTAAATCTGTCTATATTTTTTGTCTTTATCTCCTTTCTGCGACTGTCGAAGAGTAAACCCACAAAAAGTCCAGTGTTTTTAAGTATATCACTTAATTGTAATACTGGCTCAATACCAGTTTTTATTATTTTGTGTTGCTTTATTTTCCAGTTTCACAGCAGTCCTGTTTATTATTTACAAACTAGTGCAAGCAAATTCTTTATAACATATTCAGCTTTACATTGAATCGAGGGGGGGGGGGGGGGGGGGGGGGGGGGGGGTGTTTTTGTTCTTCCAACTATGCTAAGCATCAAGTGATCATAATACCAAACTCTTTTTGTGGTAGCTATTATTTCTTAATAGATGGAAAAATCTGTGATGCCATTCACATTTTAATCTTGAAACAACAAAGGGATGTAGCCTTCAAAGTCAACTTGTTATAATTATTCACAAATAAAAGTCACTTACTGAAAAAAAGCCTCATATAAAGATGCTGATAAGTATATACACTGAAAATTAAAATATTTTTTAAAGGGACTGACGAAATTAACATTTTAAAGCAAATTTCACAAGGACTTGAATAAAACAGCTTTAATTAAAAAATGAACAAACTAATAATGATAAATGCAGCTTGAAGGACTGAGTGAAGAACAACAAACTGTAAACACTTTTCAACAGCAACAGAAACAACCAAAAAATATGTTAACACTAGTTTAAACGTCAGTTTTTTCTCTAACAGTAAACAGTTGAATATCATTCTTGAATAGACTAAAACTTGATGAACAAATAAGTTATGATAGAAATAGAAAAGTTCAGGATGGTTACATTTAAGAGTATCCAGCACCACGCCTTCGTAAAATTTGAATTGTCCCAAGGAAATTAATTAAGCCCAGTTATGTTTTTATCATATAATAAATTGAGATGCTGAGAAATAAATGAACGAACCCACGTGCAAATAATAGCATAAGTGAAAGCAAATATCAGTGAAATATTTTTCATAATACATTTTTTATTAACTAACTGTGGTCAGTGTTACCATAAATGTGTAGTCTTACCACATTAAAGCTACGTGTTTTCATATTATTTTTTTTGGGGGGGTTCTATTTTTGGTAATAAATACACCAAATTATTGAACACACTTTTTGTTAATACTTCTGATTGAATTTTCTTTATAAAAAAAAAAAGAAAGAAGACAGAAAAAGCTATTTCTTCTTCTTGCTCTATGTAGCTCCTGGGGTTCTATGATAAGACCAAAAAATAAAAAACACTGTTACTTCAAGTATGTTGTAAGAGGCAACTAATATAACATTGTGTAAGTGGCTGGGAACCTCATCATGTACAACAAACTTCTACAGAAACCACCGCTACAAGAATACATGGATGCTTTGGTGCAGGCCTCCTGCAAGGATACCAGCGGCAATGATGGTTTCATGCTCCATATGGATTGACAAGAGAAATTATTTCTTTGTCAGTACTACGAGGGGCGTTCAGAAAGTAATGCACCACATTGTTTTTTTCAGCTAATAATGAAGATAGAAGCATGACATTTTGCACACTTCAAATATGGCATGTGCCAATTGTGTGCACCAAATTGCACCGCAACCGGCCAAATAATACGGCATAGGCGAATCAGTACTCAACAATTGGCCTTACAGCTGTCAGTCAGCATTGGTAGTGCAAATGCAGTTATAAAAACTCTCGGATTGTCTAAGGTTTGCGCAAGATGGGTTCCTCAAAGTCTCACAAATGATCACCGATTGCAAAGGAAAGTAATTTCTTCTGAATTGTTGGAGCGTTTCAATGCTGATGAAGAGAACTTTTTGGCTAAGATCGTTACAGGTGACGAAACCTGGGCACAGCATTTTGAACCTGAGACAAAAAGACAGTCAATGGAGTGGCATCATCCGCAATCACCATGAATAAAGAAATTCAAGACAATTCCTTCAGATGGAAAGGTCATGATCACTGTCTTTTGGGACATTGAAGGTGTGATTCTTGTGGACGTTATGCCAAGAGGAGAGACAATCAATTCGCAAGCTTACATTAAGACATTGAAAAACTTCAATCAACGTTTTCGCAGAGTTCGACCGCACAAGAATCCAGCAGACCTGCTTCTCCTTCACGACAATGCGCGACCTCACACAAGTCTGGCAACACGGGAAACAATCACCAAATTGGGTTGGACTGTACTACCCCATCCACCCTATAGTCCCGATATGGCACCCTCTGATTTACATCTATTTGGTCCACTTAAAGATGCACTCCGTGGGACAAGGTTTGAAGATGATGAAGGAGTGATTCAAGCAGCAAAGAAATGGCTACATGATCAAGACAAAATCTGGTACGGGCTAGGAATACATGCTCTTGTTTCGCGCTGGCATAAAGCCGTACAAGTTGATGGGGATTATGTTGAATAATACCGATGTTTACATGACATATCCATGTATATTGTGTATAAATTTCATGCTTTCTGAATAAACAGCTCCTGAGAAAAACGATGTGGTGCATTACTTTCTGAACGCCCCTCGTATGAGCCCTTAAGGTTCTTCACTGCACAAACTTCCCCCCACATTTCCCTATCATCAAATCTTTCTCCCCAATTTTCTAATTTAAGTTCTTTCAAACAGATTTCAATGCTGTCGATTCACTTTCTTTAGCTTGTACAATCAGTCTGTTCTATATTTAGTGTGTATTTGTTTATTTCCATTTGCATACATGCATCCAAGACATCATAGTGAGTTTGCTTTGAGGAAGCTGATAACTGACATGAGCATGCATACATCCATATCTAATTACAGTGCAGTGCCCAATGGTGAGTATGATCATGTTCCTCCACAGATTGTCTGGCCTATTAAGTTTTGTATCTGTTCTCTTCCTGACAATCTTGTGCCAAGATGCGACATTAGTGTTTATTATCTACTCTTTGTCCTCCTATACACCCCCCCAAGACTATGCCTGTTTTTCGATGTATTCTAACTCATTTCTGAATACACGCTGTGAAAGTGAAATTCTGCAAATTTATTGTTTTACTTTTTTGTCCATTTCACATTAACCTCTTCAAGACTGTCTTGTTAAATTGTATAGGCTTCTGTGAGCTTCTTAACAATCAATGAATGTCCTAGGCTTGTTTTGTTGCATAAGCCTGCAGTCACACAAATCCATTCATGTCCTGTATCTACCCATTCACCATATGTTTCCAGGCATTTCTTCCATTCTTCAGTTCAAGATAAAGTGTTCCTAGATCTTTCATTTTTCCTCTGTCTCTGTTTCCAAACTGAATGTCCAATCCATCCACACTCACAAGTTCTTGTGTATTTAAAGTGGATTTTTTTTTCTGGTTCTATCTCAAAGTGTCAAAGATGCTCTTTTTTGCTCTCTGAATAAATGACACTGGACAGGAATGTAAATGCAGCTAAAATACCTAGAGCATTTTCCCTAAATAAAATGGACTATTTCCAATTTTGGTGATAATTTTCATCACTTCAGTAATCTTTATAGCTCTTCACTTGGAACATGAATATTGTTACCTCTACAGTCAGCAGTACAATATCACAATCATTTTCATTTCCCTACAGATCATGGAGCCACCACTGTAGATACTCCCCATACATGAAGCCTACACCAAACATTCACATGCTCTTCCAGCTGTGGTTTCTGTGTTTGACATAATGAGGTTGCCAGCCTCGTACACAACCTCATATTATATCCCTACTCAACCACTAAAGGCTCCGATTATGTATATGACATATTTGTCTTTTACTTTGTTGACAGCACATGACAAGTTTTCATAAAACTATTTTCCTCTCATCCTCCATGTATTTGTAATTACGCATATATGTAAAGAAATGTGACACTGTACTCTGGCAAAAATTCAAGTGTTAAAAGGAATAGCGCGAAAAAGAGTTTAAAGTTTGTCTAAGAATGGAAACCTTCATAGACACCAGAACTTTATTTCTTCACCTAATAAATATGTCATCATTTCAAAGCTGCTAAACAATAAATTATCCAAAAGGCATGAAAATCAAGAAACACATGGGACAGGGAAGGGTGGATTGAAATGAAGGTGGGGGACATATTAACAATATGTTTAACAATATAATAATTCATATTGTTAGTAAAGCTACAACTATATAAGATTAACTACTAACTGTTCAATATTTCTTTTAAAAATAAAATAAAAACTGGTACAAGAGTAAACAACGTAACAATTAAGCTCACTTCGAAATGCCCATTTTAAAAAACTAAGTAAGCAGAATGACACTAATTATCAATAATAAAATGTAGGACAAAACACAATGGTTCTGACAATGTTACTCTTACTGTGAGGCTAAGAAAGCAGACTTTTCTTGTTTAATGCTAACTACAAGCACATAAACAGTGCACAGTTCATTTACACATGATAACCTGAATCAAGCAATATGCTGCTGTTTTAGTGTGTAAGCATAAACATGAGACAGTTAATTATAAATTGTTACTTTTCAACTTTACGTGCACATACATTTTGAAGTCTATAAAGGCATACAATATACATCTTGATATAACCTGTAAGTTTTCACATGAGTTAGAGGACTTACTCTTCATGCAGATGTAACTAAAAATGGCAATCAATACATATGAAATTCTTACACTGTATTAACTTATCCAAGCCAACATAATGCAAAAAGGACTTACTTGAAGTTGAATAAGAAAATTATCTTTTAGCTGTAAAAAGAAAGATTTTGTTGATTCTATACAGTTTTTAATGAATCAGGATTTGAAAGCAAAATAAGCAGTGCATAGCAAGCACTTGCTATATACTTTTAAAAATAAACAAATACGCCACCATGAATACCGTAACATCTTTTTTTTTTAAAAATAAATAACTAACATTCCTAAAAAACTTACTCAACCATGCAACATTTTCAGAATAAATATTTCCACCACTATAATAAGAGTTCATCAATTAGTCAGCATCCTTTAACTCCCCTAAAAGTGAAACTCTACGTATCTTTAGATGTATACGTCACAGACAAGGTCTCCCTCTTGACCTATTTTCTACATCCCTCCACAAGAGTTCTGCTTCTCTCAGATCTTTAGTCTTTTCTCTCCACATACTTCTAGGTTTTCCTTTTCTCCTTTTGCCTTGAGTGTTCTGTGTCAGTGACTGTTACACTATATCATACTCTGGTTCTATTAGTATGTTTCTAAATTAAGTTCTGTCAATAAGAAGACACATTACTCAAATATTTAAAATGTTTAAATTCTTAAGGCGGGATTACTCCGAGTTTAATAAGATAATATATGTTTTAAAACATTTCACTATTTTAGCTTTGTCACAGTTTATATGTAGCCACAAAATAAGTGTGTTCCTTTTTAGCGTGTGCTAAATGGTTTCACCCTGTGTAGTTCCCAGGGTTCTCTAAGCAGACAACAACAAAAAATTACTACTGCCCTCTCAGGCAATGTAAGAGGCAATTAATATTGGATTGTGCAAGGTGCAAACAACCTCATCATGCACAACAAACTGCTGCACAATCGACCGTTGCAATGATGCATTAATGCTTTGGTGCAGGCTTCCTGCAAGGAACCAGCTGCAGTGGTAGCTCCATACTCTAAAGAAGCAAGCAAAAGAAAAAGGAAATGAATGATTTGTCTCGTATTAATTGTATGTCAAGACATGCCACATCATCAGCTATCCCCAAGTTTTCCAACAGCCTCACGGTGTTCAACAGTCCATTCTAATGCTAAATGGAAGAAAAACAGCGACAACAGATGTTCCTCTCTTATTCCCATTTCTACAAATAGTATTTGTTAATTTACTACCCCTCCTTAGTCTCCAGTGTTGACAGCTTCACTTGTCTGAACAGGACATCTGAGAATCAGTTTACTTCCTGTTGTATTACTCTTTACAGAATTTCATATCAATTGTTTTACTAGGTTTTTTTTTTGTTTCTGTTAAATTGTTTTAAACTGTAGTATACCTAAGTATTATTATTATCATTATTATACCTAAGTATGACAATAACTGAAAAAGAAGCCACATGTTAAAAAAGAAAAAAGCAAAAAACTTTGAGGCTGTAGAATCAGGGGCAAAAACAAGAAAGAAATAAAACCTGACTTACAATGAGAGTGCAGAAATACATTCAAGGTGAGATTTATATGGAGAGATCTTGTCTATGACCTACATACCCTAGATGAGCCAACGAACAGTGACTGACTGATGCTGAAATGTCAATCTGCATTAAACTGTTTGGCAGGAATTTGTCCTACTGCATAATATATTCACTTTCAACAGGAAATAAAATGAAAAAAAATCACTCAAAAATAAATCAGGATTTTGAGTCAAACACTAATGTCAATAATATACTGGTAATATGCAGTTAATAAATAAAAATAAAAAATGAGAAAAACCTACAAGAAATGTTTAAAAATAACAATAAAATGAAGTGTGCAAAATGGATTCAATTTTAAGAGCAAGACAACAGAAATGATAACTGTATTCGTTAAATAAAAAAATCAAATTTACATATTAATTCATACATATTTAATAGCCTTTAAACATGGCTATTCATTCATTACCGTACAGTTCTTTGTGAAGCACAGGCCTTCAACAAAGATATGCCAAGCGTTCATGTTGTGTGCAATCCACTAAATGTCTTACCATGTCTTTTTTTTTCTCCCCTTCACACACGCGTAATTCCCTTCTTCAAGTGTTTTTGTTTTTTAAATCTCCCTCTATTTCTCTTACTCTGAGAATTTCAGAACACGGACTGCCTTGTAATGCTATCAACTAGTTTTCTGAATGTGTGTCCTACCCAATGCCAACATCTTCTCCTCAGATCTTGCTCCACTGATTCTACCTGTCAGTTCCACAATGGAGTTCCTCTCATATGATTTCAATCCCTCTTTGTACACAAGCGCCAACCTATAAAAGTTTCTGGTTGTTTTTTGTTGTTGTTCTCTGTCATAACACGGGCAAAGATACTCTGGAATTGCCAGGCAAACTAGTGTCTTTATGATTAATTATGAATTGCACAAAGGAAATGCTGCTATAACTTTAAGGTTAATGAGCAGGTTAGGATAATTCTTTTGGGATTTGAACAGCAACTATAAATACATGTAATTATGGCAGTGGGAAATCATTATCTTTGGTATTTGATGAGGAAATTATCATTGTGTCTGTAAATTTGTACATCATTGAAATCCCCTTGAAACCTTACAATAGGAAAAGTGAACTCAGGAGAGGACCTACGAGAAAACAAGGGTTAGAACTGAGATTAGGTATATAAGCCCAGTCTCAGACAGTTTCTTACTTCCTGAAATCACTTCAAGATCTGACAGAGCTGAGAAGATATCCAGAGGGCTGACTCATATATTAGAAGTCTTAACCCATAACACAAGATAACTGAGAAGAAGCCACATGTGACCGTTATTGTGAGCGATTTGTAGTTCGAAGCTTCTAACAGCTGCAGACTTCGATATACCACTGTTCTGAAGGTATGTCTGTATAGATCGTTAAGCTCACAAAATATCTTAGTGAATTAATGTACATTTAAAATTGATGAATATTTAAAATGAATGTTATGCTTAAAATAACTCCTCATGTCTATATCTTACTTTGTGCCCGAAGGAAGATGGCTTCCACCACTATATAACCTCAATCCTGGACAGCACTGGCTCAGGTAGAAGTCCTTGATAGGATTGACCATCGCTAGCAATGAAAGCTTACTGTCCTTTTTAGGGCTTTGCTTTTGGGTGCTGTGCTTAAAGAGTATGTCTTCTCTTTTTCTTTCTTGTCTTGTATTTCGGCACATTTTGTCGATGTAAGGGAAACAATTTTGCTAACTTTGGCATAACGCTAAGCCAAAGGGGGGTAATCAAGACTGGGTTTGGAAAATGTCTAACTGATGTTAAAATTTTAGACGTATTGCATTGATATGCAACATAACCCCCTTTTGACTGACGTAACCTCAGCCTCAAGACAGTGTTGTCGAAATGAGGTGATCAACAGTGGCCAGTCGGCATCAGAGGGGCATCTTGGTTATAAACCACAGATACCATAACATGGTCATATTTTGCAGGTTCAACTAGTGGTGAAAAACGTGACACAGTTTTTGGAAATTGTGAACTGTTTAACAGTGAACCAACACTGTTTCTGACATAAGCATAGCTTCAATGTCCAGATGTTTTAATGACCGCGAGAAGTCAGCTACTACAATGAGTCAAGCAAGTTAGTAAAACCTAAAGTGTAAACAAAAACCAAGACAACCAAGTCAATAACATGATGACAATGACCAAACAGAGGAAATATATATATATTTTTTGTAAATTGTGTAAAATCTTGTTAGATATTGATATACCAAGTGCTAATTTTTTACTATACATCATTATTCAATAAAGTGCATTGATTTGTTTTTAACTGCAATTACACTGACAAACAACATTTTTCTTTCTTATATAAGAATAAGTGTTCTTAGGTCAGTTTCTTGCGCTGATTTCAAATTTGAAATCCGTTAATCTCTATCACATCGGGTTCTTAAGATATTTGTGAATAAATATATTTTTGGGAAACCCGTTATTTGCTCCGTTTCATTTTTACTATATAACTTATTAAAAATTAATAAAATGCAAAATAATTCTACTTTTTATACTGCTAAAAGATGCATGACATATGTTAAGCTATTTTTCAAATAGTTACTGTATTTTGAAATAATTCTGAGCGAAATATGGCTTTCTGTTACGTGTGCGGATATTTTACCGATCGTTTTCACCATAAAAACTTTACACCATTACTAAAGAAAGCATATGAACTTTATTTCAATTCGAAAGTTGATGATGCAAATAAATCTTGGAAGCCAAATGCAGTTTGTTCGACTTGTGCAAATATATTGGCAGGTTGGTTACGAAAATCGCCGAAGCATAAGTCGATGCCTTTTGGAGTGCCAGTAATATGGAGTGAACCGACAAATCACGCTACTGATTGTTACTTCTGCTTGACAAATATCCATGGTTTCACTTTTAAAACTAGAAAGTCTGTGGTTTATCCAAATATTGAATCGGTTTCGAAACCAGTGCCTCATGATCCAATCACGTGTCCAATCCCAGTTCCACCAGAACAATATCCGTTGGACGTGAATGAACCATCAGAAAGTGATAGTTTACCTGCTTTAGAAACTAATTCTGACTCGGATTATATACCGGTGAATGATGGTGTTCACTTAATTAACCATTCAGAACTTTCAGATCTAATACGTGATCTCGCTCTTACCAAAGGACAAGTGGAATTACTCGGTTCGCGACTCAAAGAATGGAATTTTTTAGTGCCCAATACTCCAATATCTAAATTTCGTCATAGACACAGAGAACTTGTTCAATACTTTGAGATGGTTGATGACATTTGCTACTGCAAAGATTTTAAACCCATCTAAATAATGGTGCACCTCGGGTCATGAGCACATAGTGTCAAACGGGGATAAATGGCGACTTTTTCATCGACTCTTCCAAGACACTTAGTCTAAAAGCCGTGTTTATTGCATAACACGAAATTTATTTTCATCAATTCCAGTCCGCATATGCCTACTCTGTTCATATGAAGAAACTACTTATGACAGATTATGGCTATACATTTTGGCAAAAAATGTAAAGACTACAATGACTACCAATTGGCGGGATTTGTGGGAGACAAACCTAGTAAAGGTCACGTTCTTTAGCAATTCTCAGACATCGGGCATGCAGACTGGGTATATTCAGGCTTATACTAAAATTTTGTGTGCTTCCTATGTGCCGGGGGGGAGATCATGGAACAGCCAGCAACAGACAGGAAAATTATGCACAGAAACGGTGTGGTCACTATCAAAGGATCGTATGCAGCTCGGGCCAACCATAAAAATGTAATACATGAGCCATTTAGTTAACAAAGACAGCATTCATTTTTACACCGGATACATATAAAGTTGGGCTGCTATGAAGAAATTTCGTAAAAGCGTTAGATAAAACGAGCAAAAGCTTTCACTTATCTTCGAGAAAGTTTCGCCGCTTAAGTTAGCGATACAAAGAGATAAAGGGGGACACTGGTATCCTTGTAGGACCTCAGATTAGGAAAGTTATTGTCAGACAAACAATTCGAGAACTTGTTACACGTAGTAAGTGCACGATCACGCTATGGATTGGGCCATTTCGAAGATCGTATCGTCGATAACTTTCTGGGCGAAATCACAAAAATCTGTCGACTATGTGCATATTGTTAAGCAGATGCCATAGATGCATACAGAATTATGGGCGCTTGTTAGTAACCATGTCCTCTCAAAATTCTATTTGTCGATTCGCCATCTTTGACTTTTTCCCTGACAACCTTTGGCCGAAAGTCAGCGGACTCAGCATCGAACATGGAGAATCGTATTTCCATCAAGATATCGCCGTTAATGCGGAGGAGTAGTCAATGTACGTTATCTCAAGGACGGCTGGAGTGTGGTGACACATGCTGTGCTGATTTATTGTTGATGCTTCATCACGTCGATGTACCACATGCCATTCACCGACGGAAAGTCGACTGGCAAAGAAAAATCTCAAGCCTACATAACTCGTTTATACTTCTTGTAACGAATGATGTAATACTGTATGCGTTGTTAAAAAACTTCAATTGCGTATTTCTAGAGATCCCGACCTGATAGAGAAAAACCGGTTTGCAGATTTAAAAACCAGCCCGCATTAAAATATTGTACCTAGAAAAACAGTAGAAAATGTCTTGAGAAAGAAAAAAAATTTTTTTTTTGTTAGCCAGTGATAACTGAAATTATTAATTATTTAAAAAATTGAGATCAGGGAATAATACGAGCCATACTCACTTGTATTTATTAGACTCACCATTGGAGCATTAGGATTAGGTTTCTAGAGAAGAAAGTGACATAACAATTCACAAGCTACTTCATCTTCTTACATAGACTACCATACTAGAATACTGAGCTTGTTCCTGTGACAATCCTTCTGACACAGTAGTTATTTCAGTTTCTTCTGCAGATTTCTGGGAAGAACTATACTTTCTAATGTTTTCGTAATCCAGCATTCCATCTTCACCACATTTCTCCATGATTTCAGAGCCAAGACATGCGCATGACTATGCCTTGACAACTTGATTTGAAGAATTCATAATTTTCCTTTTGTTAGGATGTCTGACCTTCTTTTGAAGATCCATTTAAGTTTCCACAATGTAATGGGACAAGCTCCTTGTTGACCATTCCATCTCAGTCATTCTTATCTCTTTGATTTTGCCTGTCTACTTCTCTCATTTTTTGTTCTACACATGCCCTTACCTTACACTTTACTTTAGTCGGTTACCCCTTCTCACCATGAGGTGTAGAGCGCTTTGGCGAGATGAGAGGCGCCAGACTAATATCCTAGTCGGTCTGTCTTCCTTTACTGGCTCATTGGCGTTCAATTCATCAGTAATCGGTCCTTCAATAAAGATTGGTCTTAATGTTGATACCTCCCAGAACTACTGACGGTCGTCCTGGGGGTCTGCGAATACCCTGGCTCTTTGTTTCCCATGCTTGTCGTGGTAGCCGATCTTCTCCCATTTGCAGACATGGCCAAACCATCTTAGTTGGGACTGTTCTAATATGGGTACTGCAGGGGCGTAGGTTGGGATTTAAGGCCTGGTTATCGTCTGGATGACCCATAGTCTCATTCTTGTTACTTCAACCACCTTTCTCAGATTACTCGTCATATCTGAGGTTTTGGATCTGGCTTATTGTGGGTTGGTTTTGTAGTCATCTGCCCATGAGATCTCGGCATCCATATGTCAAGACTGGGCGACATAGGTGGATGCGGTATAAACAGCCAGTCTTTCATTTTTCTTACCAATCTCTCTCTTGACTGTGAAGCGAATCCTCGATTTTGAATGGTCTAAAAAGTCTCCCAGCTGCTGCCATATTTCGAGTGGCAACTCTTCTTTGATGCCTCCTTTTCGGTCATATAATAAGCACTATCCAAGCGTATTTAAAAGATGGGTGCCCTATGACCTGCTTCACTGCTCCAGGACCTGTTCTCCCAAGCTTAATCTGATTTACTTTCTTCTTGATAGATATCCACCATTGGTTTTTTGTTTTAGAGCTGCTTATGACCATCCCTTCTCTTTTTCACTCTCAGCTCTTCTCTTCCTAGACATTGCCAGGTTTGGATTGGAGATGTTACTACCTCTGATTTAGCAATCAGCGGCCAATCATTCATCAAGCAAAATGCCATGCTACTGGAAATACAGAGACTCATTATGCTCATCTTTCAGCTTATCCCACACTGAATACTTTCTTGTTCTTCTTCCTTCACATGCACCTTCGATTGACATCCGCAGCCATAAGGAGTATGAAAAAGATAGAAGGCGATCAGGATTTCACCTTGTTCTTTCATACACCAATGGTGGGGTTCTGACAACTCTTCTGAACTTTATGGTTTTGTTGCTCCTCACATTAATTTCTGCAAAGACTTCTAGATAGCTCGTGTTTTAGCATGGCATCAGAGGTGCGCGCCGAATGTTTCTTCCTTTGCCAAAAAACAATACCAATAGTTTCGCCTCCAAGGGGATCCCGTTATAACGCCCTTTTCACCAGATCTATGAAAACAAAGATGGATTTCATACTCTTATAACGTCAATGGGACCTTTTCATTGCACTACAGCTGTTGCCTGAGTTGTGGAAAGATTAGGTAGTGATTTAGCGTCATGAGATACTTCGGTTTCTTCGTCTCGGAATCCGCACTGGACATCTCATCCATTTGTGGCTCAGCATGGCTAGGCGTCGAAGTCTCTGCTAAACTAATGGATTCTAGTGAGAGTAGATTTGTTACCAGGACAGTATGGGCACACTGATGTGAAGGGTATATGCCTCTATAGCGTGCTTTTCCACATTTGTTCTATATTGTCGCATTGTGGTCTCTCAAGGGATCTTTTTTTGAAAATTGGTGTTATGTTGGCGCAATCTCCCAATTCCTTGTGGTATGGTCTTGTCCTAGCTACCATGCTGCCTGTAGGACCCTTTAAGATAACTAGGTCGCCTGATGCATACCGCACGACTGTACTTAACCATTTTCTGGTGTGCTATTTTTATACCATCATTTGCCCCCTGCTGGTTTGCCCATCTTGAATTTTTTCAGTGCTTGCCCTATCAGTTACTCTTCCATCTTTATGTCATCTTCACCAATCACTTGCCGTTTTCTGCTCTTTGTCGCTTAGATGGTTATCATTTAATGATGACTTTCACTCATTCCTAGGGGGAGTTTCTGGAAGCAAATAATTCTTTTCCATTTAGTTCCCATTACTTCCTTCCGAGGCAGTAAGCCAATTTGCCTTGCTTGTCACTTTATAATATTTTGAAGGATCGGGCATTTGTTTGCTTATATCCCCCCCCCCCCACTTCCTTCCTCACTGTTCTTAAGAGTTATTAGTAGAAATAAATTTCTGGTTTTCTCTGCGCTAGTCACTTTTTCTAGCCTCTTTCTACCAATTTCTCTCCCCAGATGCGACTTCTGTATTTTGCCTGCTTAGCACGCTTGTATCTCTTGCTTCTGTTCCTGAGTTGTCACATACATGTCTCTACTATCTTCTCCATGTTGATCTTGTATGTGTTTTTAGATCCAAAGTATTGTTTCCAGCTATAAGATGAGCCAGTATAATTAAGACCAGATATCAGGCGGGATTCTTATTGCTGCACAGCGTGGACAGACCCGCCTTCTAGAAGATATTGTTTCTAGGTGAGCAACACAGTGAAGAACGGGACCCTAGATGACTTGGAAACCCCTCTGGATTAATTAAATTCAAGGATATCATAAAGGACAGCTGCTGCAGAAGCATGCGGCTTGAACATGCGTGGGGGGCGAGGCCCCCCCCCCCCCCCATTGGGAGGGGGGGGTGGGGGGGGTCCCCGGGCGAGGGGGGGCAAGTTGGGGGGAAGTGTGAATGTCCAGACTTGGGAACAACTGAGTGACAGAGCGACACCTTGGTGCTAGGTGCGTACAGAAGGAAGTCAAGAGAGAATGGATTCAAGAGAGAAGAAAATCGGCATGGAGGAAACCATTTCGTTAGGAGCTAAAAACACAACAGGACAAATGGAAAAATATAGAGAATATGTGACACTCCAGAACAGAAGCCAAAGAACAAAGAATTGCTTAGCAGCCCAAAAACAGCAAGTGCCTGGGACAGAATTTGGAGAAATAAGCTAGAAAAAATGGATGCACAAGAAAACCAGAAGATTGACTTCTATAAAGACCCCTAAAGAAAAGAAACATGAGCGAAGGAAAAACAATGCCCTTTCAAAACTTATACAGCGACATGCCAACTGGCAACATTGCTTACTGACCCCAAAGGCATAGTAATGGGGAAGATGGGAAAGAATATTTCTCCAGAAGTCCGCTGTGTTGAGTGACGCCATGTGTGAAAGATCAGAAATGATAAACACAGTTGCCCACAGAGAGCAAAAACCAATGATGGTGGAGATGACATAAAGATGCGACAAGGAAATCTGAAGAGCCAGACTCTGCGAGGAAAATTCAATGATTTGGACATACAAGAGAAGCAGGAGCATGCATGGTATAACACCAGAAGGATGGGTTACATTTCCAGGTGAGACATCAGGTGAGACCTAATTACTCTTAAGAGGTTCTTTACAGGCAGCATGGTTACAACGCAAAGAACCATACCAAAGGTTTGGGATGATTGCCCATAATATACACCAATTTCCAAAAAGTCGGTGACAATACTGAACTGTGTGCCGGAAAAACATTAGAGTGCCATTAGTCCCTTATCAGTGTCACTGAGGTCCTACATCCTATACTCTAGTAATCCTAGTAGACAGAGGACTCCGACCACCTAGCATGCTTAGCCACAATTGGATTGTGAGTTCCAGCTGCGGATTCTTGCGATCCCGAGACAAATTTATGAAGTACTGTGCTACACAGTATCTAAAGAGACCTTAATCTTCTACACTCAGACTGACTGGAACGTGAAAAGGACCTGGAGTACCCTTGCAAGTATAAGAGTGAGATGGCATCCTTTGTTTCTATAAGAAAAATATCATCTGGAAAAGCGCAGTTTGAACAGGGTCCCCTGGAGCCAAATCTTTGGGACCTGGTTATGGCCCAAGGCCCAGCTGAATATTCCAGCACCTCTGCATTCATGCTATTACAGAAGTACCTTGTCTAACAACGTCTTGCAGAAAAATCATTATTGTTTGTACCGAGGACTGCAAACCATAAGTTCGGAAGAGTTCAAGACCACAACTTCCGTGGGTAAGAACCAAGGTGATAATCCCATATCACACTTACCTCTTCATACTCCTTATGGACGATGTCATCAAGGCATGTTTCATGAGAGAGCAGACAAGACAAGAATTCAGTGGATTTCAGTGGGGGTACTGGAGGATGAGATGAGACAGGTTCATATATTTCGGAGCTGGCATTTGCTGATGATGTTGCCCTGATTGCTAAATCAGAGGCACATCTCCAATCCAACCTGCAAGTCTGGAAGGAAGAGCTGGAGAAGAGAGGGATGGTCATAAGCAGCTCTAAAACAAAATCCATGGTGAGATCACGAGAAGAAAGAAAACATCAGATTAAGTTGGGAGAACAGGTCCTGGAGGCTGGGTGCGTTTTTAACCACTTTAAACCAACCACCACAACAACTCAGCCCCCCCCCCCCCCCCCCCCCCCCCCCCCCCCCCCCCCCCCCCCCCCCCCCCCACCCCCCCCCCCCCCCCCCCGTTGACCACACTCTTAAATTATCTCGCCGAGCTATTATAGACCGAAAGGGAGGCATCAAGGGAAGAGCTTGCAGCCCACTCGAAAAGCAGCAAGCTGAGGACGACTTTTTGCAGGCCATAAATCGATGGATTCCTCAGCAAAGAAGAGAGGTTGTCTGAGTAAGAAAACGAAGATGGGCTGTTAATACCCGCTCCACCTATGTCCCAGTCTTGAAACATATGGGATGCGAGGTCATGGGGGCTGGCAATGACTACAAACCATAAAAAAGCCAGATCCAAACCTCAGAAATGAGGGTATCTGAGTGAAGGCTAAAAAAAAAAAAAAAAAAAATGGTTGAAACGTAATCAAGAAGAGACATGGTAACGCAACCAGACGATACGTCCCTCCAAGGCCTTAAATCCTTAACCCCTGCAGACACCAAGCCTAGAACAGTCCCAACTAAGATGGTTTGGCCATGTCTGCAGAATGGGACGCAGATCAGATACCCACGACAAGCATGGGAAACAATGCAGCCTAGACCGATCCAGGATCCACACATCGAGGACGCTAAACCAGTTCAGAGTCCGCCCTGGCTGCTGGACAAAACATGTATAGATCAGTCTTTGAAGAGATTTCGAGGACCAGAATTGAACCAGGCAAGGAGGGAAGACAGCGGATAGGATAGTTCTGATGCGCTATCTCTTTCCAAACCTCTACACCTCTACGGAGTAGCAATGGAGGAACCGAATAAGGTAGAGTAAGTAAAGTATTGTTTTCCTATTGCCATTTTTCTTTACTCTCCTTATTTTTCTCTTTGACTCGTAACATCTGTCCAACAAAGGCACTGTCCTTTTTCTATTGTTCCCAAGTCGGACTTCAAGCCAAACATGACTTGCTGCAGCAGCTGTCTTCATCTTTATGTTGTCCTTGAATTTAAGCCAGTGGGTTTCCTATAGTCATTAACTGGACTGTTTTTTCTGTGTTGCTCACGCCGACATATTGCAGACAATAAGCCTCTGATATCTCGCGGGGGGGATCTATTAATTATGGCTGCTCCTCAGATCTTGTAAGAGTACTTAATGGATCATTTTCTACCGGGTTCGTTTTACATTTGTTCTTCATTGTGTGTGATGTTGGGCAGATTCCCTAGGCGCCTGATGTAAACTCTTTTCACGTTGATGCACTTTTGATTGTATAGCAGAATTACGTGATCAACTTCCAATCTCTTGGCCACCCCCCTCCAGATACTCAGCATCCTTGGATCATATTTGATTGAGCTCCTTCCTATACAATGGAATTAGTCGATAAGCTTGACTTCTCATTTCCTTTGTTAGGATTCAACATCATCAGTGTATTATGGCATGTAGTTGGCTAACTTATGAGAGGGATTACGAGTACATTTGGGATTCTGTAATTGTTCAGATCTATGCATACACATCCTGCAGGATCGAATTGGATGCTCACGCTTTGCATTTCGTCTATTGTGAGAGTTATCAATTCCTCCATATCGTGCCGGATAACTCCTTACCCATCTTGCATATGTCATTTCCATATCTCTGGCATTGTAATCTTTAAGCCCGAGCCCGATGATCATTTCATTAAGGCCAGTCATCCACTGCTACCTATTGTATGCAGATCGAAAGAATTCCTCCTTGACCTCTGCTCTCTCATCATCATTTGGCCCATTACAAACTAATGGCTCAGGTTGACTGATGCGTTTCTCACTTCTTTTGTTTTACACAAACCTTTTACTATGCCTGTCCAGGACAAACGTTCAAACATCCCTTGAATTAATTTATATTTTGGATTTTTTGGCCACAATGGACATACACCCTCGCCACCTTTAGCTACTTTCAGCTATGTGGAGCTACACCAACTGCCATAGTGCTAGCGTGGTTTCGCCATTGAGATCCATGACTCCTTGTCCTGTGTTTCTTTGTTTCCTGTTTTATAGGCCAGAGAATTTCTTTGTTTTGCTTTCCTCATCTCTTTTCCAACCTAAGCCTCCTCATTTCTTTCCCATTTATTACGTCTTGTAGTTCCTAAGTTCCCATATAGTCGTTGTAGCCCGTTCCAGTTTCGTCGGCTTTAGAATCAGTTACCCGTTTTCTCCCTCTATGTAGTTTCTCGTAATCTAAAAGTTTAATGACATAACACAGGTGATTGAAGCCTGTTGTCTGCCTTTGCTATGGTGGAGGGGCTTGCCAGTTTGACCTTCCTTACAGAGGCCTCCATGGCAGGCAGCCCTCCCTATCTTCTTTCAGCCGACGGGCTTGGCGAGCCGGCTTTAGTGACCGACGTTCATCTGGTTCCTACACTGCTACTAAGATATATGTCTGAGTCCACATTTTGTAGGGATATTTTTCCAAGTACAATCTCACTATCATCTGCCACGTTTATTCTCATAACCTTTGTCTCCTTTCTACTGCCATATTATTCAGACCCCAGCGGCTCCGTGACCTCTTAAATAAACGCTATGTCTTGTTCTCATATTTGTTCCTGCATCTTGGTTACAGGTTATTGATGATACAGACAGAGTCAATAGGATTGTCAGTAAAAATCTTAGGATCTATCAATCTTATGTTTTAGTATGATGTCAGGATTGACTGATATTCCATATCGTGTTCTCGGTGTGATGCGAATAAGACAGTTAAAAAACAGCAATATGTGACAATATGAGCCGATTACTAAAAGTGACTGTTCCATGCGCTCTTGACTACGTCTGAATTGAGAGTAACCTCCTTTGGGGTTATCGCGGTAAGTTAAGCTTGCTTCCGAGTTGATTTTCCGCCTTTCACAACGTTGAAATAACATTTGTGGTAGAGAAATGACTCACCCTTTGCAAGTTTATCAAGGCAAGGTAACCTTGAACACATGTTTCTCATTGTGTTTTATGAAAATATTTAAGTACTTTTTTGATTAATATATCCAAATGAATCTCATTTATCTGTATTCATTGTGAAAAGACTGTTTCACGCTAAAATGGCCTAAATATCGGGGTGGCCGCAGTCAGGGAGGACTATTTTTTATATCTGCCCAGTGGCGGCCAAACTGGCTGCGGTGAGGACATACATAAAAAACAATAATGAACCTATGTATGGCATTAGATTCTAGGTTAAGCTTGCTTCCGAGTTGATTTTCCGCCTTTCACAACGTTGAAACATTTCGTGAGGAAAAGATCACCTTGCAAGTTTCAAGGCAAGGTACCTTGAACACGTTTCTCATTGTTTTATGAAAATATTTAAGTACTTATTTGAATAATATATCCAAATGAATCTCATTTATCTGTATTCATTGTGAAAAGACTGTTTCACGCTAAAATGGTCTAAATATCGGGGTGGCCGCAGTCAGGGAGGACTATTTTTTATATCTGCCCAGTGGCGGCCAAACTGGCTGCGGTGAGGACATACATAAAAAACAATAATGAACCTATGTATGGCATTAGATTCTAGGTCTCTATCTTCTAAATGAATCGTAGTTCTAGACTAGCTTTAGTCCTTATATAATACATATATTCTTTATATATATTACTCTTAATTAAAAGCATTTAGATTAGTCTAGATCCAACTGTTCGTTTTTTCCTCATCAGGTAACGATAGCAAAAAATCAACATTGTCCAAAATGGACCTTGGAGTCCCTGAACAGTGCAATTGAAGCAGTAAAGCAAGGGATGGGGAAAAGGCAGGCAGCAAATACATATGGTATCTCATGGAGTACATAGAGACATTGCAAAATGGAAGAACAACAAAACCTCGGACAAATGGTTTCCACTATTTAAGAAGAGACATGCAGAAATAGTTTTTCGAAAGCCCCAAAAACTCGGGAAACAGCGAGCAGAAGTAACCAAACCGGAAATACTCAAGTGGTTTGCTGAATTCACAAGTACCGTGAAGGCAATAGACCCTTCCATTCTGCTGGAACCTGAGCACAATTACAATTGTGATGAGTCAGGATTCAGTCTGGATGCTATGACTGGTAAAGTTTTATCCTTTCTCGGATCCAAATTTGTTTACCAAATTAGTAGTGAGGCAAGAACCCTCATCAACGCTCTTGTTTGTTGCAGTGCAAGCGGTCACTACACTTGGCCCATGCTCATTTACCCTGGGACACAATTTTGAGGCTTTAAGTCCCATGAAGTATTTGAAAATTCATTTATTGCTAGATCTGACAATGGCTGGACTAATCAGAGCCTATTTGCTGACTGATTAGTCCAAGTCTTTATCCCACAGACAGCCCACATAAAAAAAAAACCTTTTATTATTAGTGGATGGTCATGTGAGCCACCAGTCTTTGATAGCTTCAACACTTTGTCAGGAAAACAACATAATTTTGTATTGCTTGCCTGCTCATACATCTCACATAATGCAACCACTGGATGTAGGCATATTCAAGACAATGAAAACTGAATGGAGGAAGGCAGTAAAGAAGCAAAAAGAGGCTGAAATAATCACAAAGCGGACATTTGCTATGACATTCAAGGACGCTTATGAGAACATTCTCCAAAACTCTTGCTGCACAGGCATTTAAAAAGAGTGGCTTGTTTCCTTTGGACCCCGAAAACATTGATTGGTCTAAAGTTGTTCCATGTGCGTTTTCAAGTGTTTCAGATAGTTCTTTCCCCTCACCATGCAGTGTCACCATTCCTGCTACACCTAGCAGCAGTGTCACCATTCCTGCTACATCTAGCCCACCAAGCAGCAGTGTCACCATTCCTGCTACACCTATCCCACCAAACAGCAGCGTCACTATTTCTGCTACACACAGCACACCTAGTGTCGCCACTCTTGCTACACATAGCACACCTAGCATCATCACCACTCTTGCTGCACATCGCACGCTCAACAGTGTCACCATCACTGCTACACATAGCACACCAAACAGCGTCATCTGTGTTCCTGGCACAAGTGCCAGACCGGATGCATCCTTAAACCTGGCATCAACGCTGAGGAAGTTTGCAATGATTTGTTCTCAAATCGGGGAAACGACCCTGAATTTGTACTACATGAGGCTGGAGGAAGACTATGACTGCAATGATGCAGTTTTTGGCCTATGGAAGGACTACCACCAACAAATTGTATCACATCAACCGAGAACACGAGATTCGGGTCTACAGATCTAAAACTGATCCATTGACAATCCCACTGCTGAATCGAAAGACCCAGGGGAAAATAATGAAACTGCCCAATGTCATCAGTGGTGACAAATTCAGAGAAGTCCTTATACAGAAAGAGGCAGCACAGAAGGAAGAAGAGAACAGAAAAGCCCAGCACAAAGTTGCCATGGAAGAGAGAAGAAGAAAGCTGAAGAAAAGAAGTGACGGAAAGAGGAAGAACACAAGAAACAAAAACAAAGAGGACACCCGTATGTGCAAAGACACAAGAAAGAGGAAGGCAGAAGAAAAAAGAAAAGAACAAGAGCAGAAGTCGAAAGAGAAAAGATGTAAAAAAAGAAAGGAGACAAGAACAGATGATGAAACCGGCATGGATGACGCAGAAATGATTCTGGACGAGACGATGATACATATGACTTTGAAGATATTCTTGAGTGTGAGCACAATGACAGTGTGTTTGAAAGTGAGAGTTTGACAGAAGTGAATGAACCGGGAGCATTTGTGTCTGAAGCGGGTGAAAATGTGAGTGAAAACAGGTCATTGTTGCGGGTGTTTTCATCGATGTCAGAAAACATAGAATAAAGACTTAAGAATGAAAACAGACTCATTGTATTGCCTAGTATTAGTCTTGGCAGCACTAAATCTGGTACACTGGCCACGCCTTGTCACAATGTTGGCCGCAGTTAGGGCACATGGCACGCCGTGGTACTTCTAGGATAAGGGAATACTACTACATTTTAACTCTATAATAACAGCTATTGTGCCCACACCGTTACAAGACAAGAGCACGGTCACATGTGGCTGTTTCTACCGATCGCAGTTGTTATAACATTACATGATGAGTCAGGAGGCAGGAAAGTTCACTCGTGGCCGCAACTGGTAAGCGTACCCTAGTGGTTATTCGTATTTCTTACATGTTAGCAGATGGTGTGGGATGGTATTTTTCTCAGGACACGTAATGCAATCGATGTTTTCGGGGTCCAAAGTAAACAAGCCACTCTTTTTTAAATGCTTGGGTTCATCTAGCATAAAATTTATTTTTACTAGTTACAGTTTAAGAAGTCTTTTCATCGTCATCCTTTGAAACAGACCATAGACTGCTGATAGATGAATAGGCAGGTTTTCAACAAAACAGGTCAGAAAGCCACATTGTATGTAATGGCTGAACAAAGCTTGCACTGAACTCACTACTTTACATTGGACTTGTCGACTAAGAAAGACATTCGACAGATTAGACAGAGAATCGCTCTGGAAACTGATGAGGCATTACAGAGTCCTCCTTAATTCATTAACCTAATACAGAAAACATATGAATACACGAAATGCAGAATTCTCCATGAAAGATAACTTACTGAACCCTTTGAGGTGAGAACCGCAGATTTGAAAACATAACCGGAAGAAATTAAATTCAGTGGACTTCAATAACAAAGACATAAAATCTAGATTTTCCAGATGATCTAGCTCTTCTGTCCCATAGCCATAACAAGATGCAAGACACAATGCGAACACTTCATAATAGGTCACAACAGCTGGGTTTGAAAATACACATAGACAAGACAAACAACTGGGTCTGAAAATATATGGACAAGACAAATATTATCCCTACATGATGTGTAATCATAAATATATTGACAGAAATACAGCCGAAGCTGAAGGAATAGAAAATGATATGAAAACAAGAATACAAAAGATTCTTTCATTGCAATAGGAAACAGATAGAAATAAAAACAAATCAAGTACCAAAAAAAAAATACTGAACTCAAACGACAAGTAAATCATTCTAAATAGATCTGAAAAATGAAAAACAACAAAAATAACAACTTATAAGTTAAAGACATTCATAAATGGGTGATTGTGCAGAACAGAAGAATTGAAATGGTATAACTGGATCACAAATATGGAACTGATGAAAATAAAATAACCAGACTAATATCAGGGAAACAAGGAAGGAGAAGACACTTGTGTTGGATAATGACACACAATGATAAAACCAGTTAAAAAGCACTATACAGCAGAAGAATATGGAATCATAACAGACCCCTTGTGCACTTTACAGGAGTATCATATAAAGATTGCAAAAATTCTGTTAAAAACAAAGGCTGGGTTTATCATAGTAACTGCTACAAGACATCGATGTGTGCATTCATCATTACTATTCATCATCTACATGGATATCATAATCAAAGATGCAGACAAACAATCATGTGACCTAAATGAATCCTGTTAGCTAAATTAACTGCTCTTTCCTGATAACACAGCTATGGAAACAAACCTTTTGTAACACTAGCTGTCAACAGCATGAAATGGAGATCAGCACAGAGGAAATAAAATGAAATATTTAAAACAAGTAAATAGCAAACATGACTGCACAACAGGACTTTGCAAGAGAAATGAATCGAGAACCAATAATCACCTCCACCTGAAAAACACTGCATGGTATATGATTATTTAACCAATGTCTCACTTTACTTCAAGCTTATTATATCTGTGTTATATTAATTATAATATCAGCTCATTTTTTTCCCCAGATAACACTAGACTTGTTAACTCTGAACTGTAAATTTCCATTTTTAAAAATGTGAGAAAATACTGCACAGCTTTCTTACACTGAGGAAAAAAATGCCATTTTAAAACAGTATATATTACCTAACACATTTTTTTAAACTGCAAATATGTTCTGGAACCAACAAGTATTATAATTGTTATAAAGAATTGACATCATTGCACTCCGGGCAGACCCATAGGTGCTCAGTCTCCATCAGCATATGTCGAAGAGTGTGTGTGAATGCTAACTGTTCCTGTAGCTCGCTGGTTGTAAACACGACGGATGCATCCTCTCATACGTCCATCTCTACTAGCTACTAGCCTTACGTTTGATGCCAAATTCCAACAGTCTTAACCACGATGATTCATCTATTGTAGTGTCATTCTCTAGCAGGCGATCATTAATTGCTCTCAGTATATCTCCCTTATCCATATCTAGTGTCCCCACTATGGGCACTCTTGATGCTAGTCTGTCAGTTCTTTCATTACCACATACCCCAGCATGACCACAACAGTATATCCACACCAGCTCTTGTACACTGGAAGCTTCTATGATTGTTTTCCATTCATGCCGCAACCAACCACTCCGAACCTTCCAAAGCATAGACTGAGAGTCTGACACAATGATAGCCTTGAAGTTTCAGTTATCCACCTTAAGGCTGCAGTAACAGCCTCGACCTCCATTCTCATGCTGGAAGTTGTTATCTTGTAAGCCCCACTATGTTTAGCGACGATTCTGCCCTGTACCCTAGCAGAGAAGCCCCAACCAGATTTCTCACCGCGGATCACAGACCCATCTGTATACACAACGGCATCATTATCCCCGGAATGATCATGTATCAGTTGATTAATTTCCAGTTCTTCTTTTCCATTCCCCCAATTTCTACACTCTCTGCCAAGGCTGATGATGACCTGCTGGTAGTTAATCCAGTTCTCATCTGACATACTCCATTTTTCCCCCTTGAATATATTGTCAACTGTGGCCACCTGCTTGATCGTTGTCTCTGCCTGTGCCATCCATGACATCCCTCTCTTTATTCTTGCTATCTTAATGTCAGCTATGTTACCATGCAGAGGGAGCCGTTTGTCTACAGATACTCGCATATAGGTTTTTGCGAGGGCCATCGCATATCTGGATTTAATCGACAGCACTCCAAGCATGTACCTCACTGTCACAATGGGGGTATCTCGCGTACAGCCCAAGACTATGCGCATCCCTTCATTCTGAATGCGTTCTTGCCATTCACACTGTGTTACTGACAGCGTGAGTATTCCCAGCCCATATTCAATGACCGACATGACTAGCAGTTGATAAAGAAGAAATAGTAATCTCTGCTCCAGACGCACCGTGGCCATTATTTTCAGTGCCGCTAGAACTCTCCTGCATTTCTGTGTGATGTGCTCAACATGGTACTTATACGAGAGCCCGCGATCAAATGTACTCCAAGGTATTTCAGCTTTTCTTGTCTTTCAATTTTCTGTCCATTGAGAGTAATATCTGGGATGTCTGCTTTCACAATGGAGTTGTTCAAGGAGCACCACATCACACAGGCCTTGTTGGGATTGACTTTGGAGCCAGTTTCTTCGCACCATTTAGACACCTCCTGTAGTGTCCCATGCATGCTTTTAACCATTTCTTGTTGGTCAGAGCCAGTTCTGTAGATGAGTATATCATCAGCGAATGTCAGTGTTCGTCCCAACCCAGTTGGTTGAATGGTGGCTACTTTTGCTGTATAGATATTAAACAGCACCGGTGATAGTGGAGAACCCTGGGGTAGTCCCGGGCAAATGAGCATTGGATCTGATGTCCATGTTCCTAAGCGAAAAGCCACTGACCACTCAGTTAAGGCAGCTGCTATCCATCTTGTAAGCCAAGAGTTAACACTGCAAGCCATTACACAGTTTATTAATGTTGCAAAGTTCACACTGTTATAAACGGTTGCGGTAGCAACTGACCTAGAGGATGCTTATAACAAGTATTATAAACACTAGGCCAATTTCAAGATACAAAAAATACTAATACCCAGTTTGCCAATAGGTAATTCTATTCTAATTATTAATAATGTGCTATTACTATGAATGACTAGTCTATTCACACTAAAATAATGTTTGTGAATACTTGTAATTCTCAGTTTATTAAACAAAGTGACATTTGTCTATAACCTTTAAAAAAACCATTATTTATTTAGTGTTTATCTGTGATTTAAATGATTTAGACAATATAAGCACACACATTTCTTTAACAGGAAAACTAACATTATTTGCATCTCATAATGTGTAATGACATCAACAATCAATGACATGCTGAGAGTATAATCTTTCAATTAATAACAGAACATATTACATTCAACAAGCACCTAAATAAATTAACTCTCTCATTTGAGCATAACTCTATCCGTCTACACAAAACAATCCATCCTGTGTTATAGCATGCCCAGGACTCAACACAGAAAGGAGAAAGCTACTGACAGGCTTCCCAGCTAAGAGGGAAGGTCAAAAAGTAATGCCTTCTATTTTTTATGTATGTAAATACTGCATAGGTGTGCAATTTGTCAATTTAGCAGGATTCCTCAAACACCCTTCTGCACTGTATAGCATTACCAACATGTTTCAGTAACAGGTGGTACCACTGTAAAAGTTTAAAAATGGCTGCCAAAGACGTTCGGTTAAAACAACGTTATGTCATAGAATTCCTCAATGCTGAAGGCGAGACCCCAATTCGCATCCACGAACGTTTGAAGAATGTTTATGGAGATTCAACAGTGGATGTTAGCACTGTCCGACGTTGGGTACATCGTTGTGACGAAGCTGAAGTAGGTCAATCCTCAATGGCTGACGCAAAGTGGACTGGCCGTCCGTCTACCACAGTGACTCCACACACCATTCGAGTTGATTGCATCATTCGTGGTGACCGTCGGATAACACTGGATGAACTTTCTTCCATGTTGTCCATTAGTAAAGGCAGTGTCCAGAACATCATTAAAGACCTGGGTTATTCAAAAGTTTGTGCACGGTGGGTACCCAGAATGTTGACAGACAGACATAAAAAAACAAGGAAAACCATAGCCATCAACCTCCTGCACCGTTACGAAACTGAAGGAGAAGAGTTTTTATCGAATATTGTGACAGGTGATGAGACTTGGGTTCATTTTTTTGAACCAGAATCCAAGAGGCAGTCAATGGAATGGCATCACACAACATCGCCGACAAGAAAGAAATTCAAAAGTTCACCATCTGTAGGGAAAGGTATCGCCTCCGTGTTTTGGGATGAGAAGGGTGTGATTCTTCTCGACTTCTTGGAACAGGGAAACACGATGAATGCAGACCGTTACATTGAAACTTTGAAGAAGCTTAGAGGTTGTCTTCGGCGACTTTACCCATTAAAAGATCAGAGAACTGCACTACTGTTGCACGATAATGCCACGCCACACACCGCTAAACGCACCATGGATGCGATTGCAGAATTTGGCTGGACATTATTACCACATCCCCCTTACAGTCCCGATCTTGCACCTTCTGACTTCCATCTGTTTGGACCACTGAAAGAAGATCTTCGCGGAAATCACTTTGAGGACACCGAGACACTTAAACGCGCCGTACGCCAGTGGTTTAGGAAAAAGGACACAATTTTTTACAGTGCGGGGATACGTGCCCTTGTGAGAAGATGGACAAAAACTGTAACAAATAACGGAGACTACATTGAGAAATAAATTTTTGAAGTTCAGACTTGGGGCTACATTTCAATGTGAATTTTATCTGTTTTCTTGCCTATAGAATGAAATTAAAAATTACGAGGCATTACTTTTTGACCGTCCCTCGTATTATAAACTTTCTATATATGACATCACCTAACAACTACTGTGCACATGTAAATTCTTCAACTTCACACTGATTGCAAGGGAGTGATAAACTCAGCAGCTCTAGTTAAAATAACAACAAATATTGAATCATCCTTGGTGATAAAGACACAACAAATCAGACTGGCACACAATGACTTACCGTAAATACTCAATTATAAGTCGAGAAATTTTTCCCATTTCTGGACTTTAAAGAAAGCACCCTCAACTTATATTCGAGCCGGAAAAAAAAATATTCTTGTTACGTTTGATCTATCAGCAAAACCATTGCTTCATTCACTAGATTCAATTTCGTCAGTGTCACTGTTAGAGTCTTAAATCATGCTCTTATTGAATATCGACATATGATTAATAATAAGTCACTTCTCAGATCCTGGAGCAAATATTCGACCGCCCGGAAAGCCCTGGCTTAAAAAAAAAAATCACGAAAAAATCATAACATGTACCACCTACAAAAAAAGAATTATGAAAAACTGAAGTATTTTAATATAGGCCTACCGGAAATCTATTTATACCTCAGGTCTCGCCAGATAGCATGATCTCGTTGCTATTTAACATCCTGATCAAATAACAAGACACTTCTCAGATCCCAATGCAAATATTTGACCGCCCGGAAAGCCTTGGCTTTAAAGAAAATTTTTTAAAAATCATAATACCGATCGCTTTGTTCAAATTTTTTTTAGAAAAACTTAAGCAATTTAATGTAACGGAAATCTATTTATAACTCAGGTCTTGCTAAATACTGAGATCTCATTGCTATTTAGCAACGACTGACAACAGTATTATTATAATGACTCTTCAGGCAAACAAACTAACAAATTCTTTTTTTCAAAGGGTTGAGAATTGGGCACGAATGCCCAACTGATATTCTGTACTTACTTTCTCTCATCAGTTATACTGAATTCATTTATTCTCGCATGCACTTTACAAATTAATGGGACGATTTCAAGCGTTTTAAATGGGAACGCGTTAAGCTGAAAGTGAAAAAAATTTGCACAAAAGCCAAAGGAAATTCCAACGCAATGCGGGAATTCGGAATCTATGAAAAAATCATTCGACTTATAACTGGGTCTTTCATTCTGGACGATTTTTAAGTCCTAAACTCTAGAGGTTGACTTATAGTCAGATCGACTTATACCTGAGTATAAACAGTAAGCTATACAAATCATGCCATTTGAAACTGAAATATTAAACTTTATAACCACAATTACAAGAAGTTCTGACAAAAACAGCACTGGGTCATTCTGAACCACTTAGCGAATCATTTATCTCGAGCATGTCATAAGAAGCAACCAACAAAAAAGCTGTGAATGCGGTTGACAATGTCATCATGTAAAACAAATTGCACCTCTACACCTCACGGTAGAAGGGGAACGACTAAGTAAGTAAGTAAACAAATTGCTGTAGAAACTTTCACTGCAAAAGCACATGAATGCTTTGGTGCAGGCTTCCTTGCATGTGCACCAACTGCAGTGACGGATGCATGCCACCACTGTCAAAACTAAAATGATGATGAATCATCTATTTTCTAAATAAAACCTATTGTTTCCTCTAGTATTATTGTAGTTCCTTAAAGCAGATTGGGATGTAGGATAAAGAGAGAGGGATAGTACCTCACAGTGAGAGACAGCCATGTCCTTTTTAGGATAGTCAGGATCCTATTTGGTTCTCCTCTCTTTATCTAGCTCATATATGGCTCCACGAATACCGCTTGTGTACGGCGGTGGCCACATCCCGGGCAAGTCTTGGCTGACTGGCTAAACTACATGAGTGGAGTAGGAGTAATCTTACTCAAGGGAATGTCCATCCCTAGTACACAAAGACTGAGACGGTGAGTGAGGCGGAGGAATCTAAGAAGATCAACGGCTCGCAAAGCGGAACAGCAAAGTGTGTGGCGCACTAGAGGCGTGTCGGACATAGAAAAAGACAACAGCTAGCCACCGTGGAAGAGATTGGGGCCTTACCACGTACATCCTACAGAATGTAATGAGATCACAACAAGATAAGAACCGATGTGTAGAGAACTCTCTATCCCCTGGGGAAGAATCTACTGTACAAATTAACAGGGAAGAGGCAACTCCTCTAATGAGTAAGGAAGTACATAATGATGAGTGTTCCTTAAATTCTGTTGAAAGGGAGCATTCTAAAAACTAGTAGGAGGAGCCTAAAAATAAGAACATGGAATGTTAAAACTCTAAACGGAGAAGGAAAGCTTGACAATTTAATATTAGAGGCAACAGACATGAAACTCGATATACTGGGAGTTGCAGAGGCAAGACTTTTGGATACAGGCTACATAAAAAGAGACCAAAACACGCTCATACACTCAGGAGGAGAAAAACATGAAAGAGGGGTAGGAATGTTGATAAAGAAGGAGTTAGAAAAATACGTATGTGGATACTGGACACACAACGACAGAATGATGTTACTAAAGATGAGAGGAAAGCCATTCGACATATCCATCTTACAAACTTATGTACCAACTAAAGATCACAGCGAGGAAGAAATAGAAGAATACTATGAAGAGCTACAACACACACTTAAATCAGTAAAATCCACAGATGTGTTGATAGTAATGGGTGATATGAATGCAAAAGTAGGAAAAGGAAAATACAAGAAAATAGCAGGACAGTATGGATTAGGGACAAGAAATGATAGAGGAGACAGACTTATCCAGTTCTGTGAAGAAAACCAGCTGGTCATATGTAACACCTTTTTTGAACACCACCCAAGGAAATTATACACATGGAAAAGGCCAGGAGATGTAACAAGAAATAAAATTGACTATATCATGATAAAACATAGATTTAAGAACAGTGTCACAAATGCAAAGACACATCCTGGCGCCAACATAAATTCAGATCACAATCCGGTCGTCATCAAAGTAAATATAAAGCTAAAAAGAACAGGAAACAGAAGACAGGAGGAACCCCAGATAGAAATATCAGTACTGAAACAACCAGATATAAAACAAAAATATCTAATCGACGTCAAAAATAAATATGAACAGTTACTGACAGAAAGCATGGAGCAGTAAACCCAGAAGAAAAGGTAACCACAAAATGGGAATGCTTAAAAACAAGCAAACAATCAGCAAATGCAAATTTACCTAAAAAGGAGCCTAAGAAAAATCAAATTTGGATGACAGATGACATCTTGAGTAAAATGGCAGAAAGAAAGAAAGCAAAAAACACTCCAAAATATAAAACAATAGACAATGACATAAGTACTATGTGTAGACAAGCAAAAGAACGGTGAATAGAAACAAAATGCAAGGAAATAGAAGAATTGGAAGCAAAGCACATGACAAGAGATATGCATGAAGAAATAAAGAAATTATCAAATAGGTCACGGTTTGCACAAGGAAGTAGCTGTATCAAGAACAAAAATGATGTAATATTACTTGATGAGAAAGACATATCAAACAGATAGGCAGAATACGTAAAAGAACTATTCGAGGACAACAGAGGTAAAAAACCATCACCAGATTCTAATGAAGGCCCAAACATTCTCAGATCAGAAGTAGAGAATGCCATACATATGATACAAAAAGGAAAATCAGCAGGCACGGATAACATAAAAATTGAAATGATAGAAGCCCTGGAGAGTTTTGGTATAGATACAATCACTGATCTATGCAATGATATATACAATACAGGATATATACCACACAACATGAAGACATCAGTTTTTATAACATTGCCCAAAAAACCTAATGCAACAGAATGTTCAGACTTCAGAACAATCAACCTGATGTGTCATGCAATTAAGATACTGCTTAAAATCATACAGGAAAAATAAAAGGAAGGTAGACAGCGAAATCCAAGAAGAACAGTTTGGTTTTATAGGGAACAGTGGAACAAGAGAGGCAATATTTTGCCTAAGAATATTAGCAGAAAAATATACAGAGGTCCAAAAAAGTATGTATATGTGCTTCATTGACTATAAGAAGGCTTTTGACAGAGTCCATCATGAGAAAATAATTGAATGCCTCGAAGACATAGGTATTGATGGAAAAGATATAAGAATACTCAGTAACCTTTATTGGGAGCAAACTGCCACAGTAAGATCGGGAAGGAATTATTCACCATACATAGACATAAAAAGAGGTGTCAGACAAGGTTGTGTGCTGTCCCCCTGCCTATTTAATTTATACACTGAAAAAATTTTCAAACAGATACAGGAAATACCAGGACTAATGGGAGCCGTGCTAGCGTAGTGGTTACCACACCGCTCTGGCGACCGGGTGATCCAGGATCAAACCCGGGTGACGGCATTTGAGGATTTTTCATCGACCGGGATTTGGACTGGATTAACTCAAGACCTGGCGAGGACATTTGAAGGAGTGTCGTCGACCAGGGATTGGCGGCTCCTGAGCCGACCCAGCTGTAATGGGTACCTCCGAAATCGGAGAGTATTTGCCTGAATGGCGAGGGACACCTGTCTCTGTACAAGAAAAAGGGATACTCACGTAAAATCAATGTCAGGTTAGACATAAATAATAACCTGAGATTTCGCCTCGACTATTAGCGGGCGTACAAAAAAAAAAAAAAACCAGGACTAACCATCAGTGGAAGGTCAATAAACAACATTAGATATGCAGATGATACCGTGTTGTTAGCTGAAAGCGAACAGGAGTTACAAAAACTAGTGAAGCAAGTGAACAGTATAAGTCATGAATATGGACTCGACATTAATATTGAGAAAACAAAAACTATGATAATTAGCAAAACAGACGATAAACCCACATTAAAGATAAGCGTAAATGGGAAAACCCTGGAACAAGTCAAGAGCTACATATATCTTGGACATATAATAACAGAAGATGGCAGATGTGAAACAGAAATCAAGAAGAGAATAGGAATGGCCAAGGCTACATTCAACAACATGAAACATATACTGACATCAAAACAGTTATCTCACAAATTAAAACTGAGAATCATAAAGTGTTATATATATTCTGCATTTCTGTATGAGGCAGAAACATTGACGATGTATAAGCATTTGGAAGAAAGAATTGAGGCTCTTGAAATGTGGATATATAGAAGAATGGGGCGTATCTCATGGAAAGAGAAGAAAACAAATAAGGAGGTCCTAGAAAATCTAGGTATGAAAAGAGAACTAATGAGGGAGATCAAAGTTCGGCAGCTAAAGTACTTTGGCCACATAAAAAGGCATAACACCTTGCAGAAGACCATAATAGAAGGGAGAGTTGAAGGCAAACGTGCAAGGGGAAGACAGCGCTATAAGTGGGAAGATAACATCAAGAGATGGACAGGGAAGAGCCTATCAGAGTGCACCACTAAGACAAGAGACAGAAGACGTTGGAGATCCTTTACAGCCAACCTTCGTTGTGGAGATGGCAGCTGATGATGATGAAAGCAGATTGTGTTGCTACTGCTGACGTCTGAAAATGACCAATAAAAACGCTAGCCTGCATGAAAAGCCTCTCCCCGATCAAAGCTAGGCAGTTAAATGAAACAATCAGAGTGAATCGATGAGAAAACACTGATATTTTTTAGGTGGGATAAAATTAGTCGTTTATGAGTATATCTGTTTACTTTTTCCTCCTGCCATTTTTAGAAAAATGAGTTGGGCTGAAAAAATTTGCTAAGTGGTTAATCTACTCCCTCCTGGCCTCAGTGCTTTGAACCATATTTCACAACAGGACAAACAGTCAATGTTAGGATATATGATAGTCTTAAATTGTGTTTATTTAAAATGTTGCAAGCTAGAAAAAGATGCACAAGAAAACCAGAAATTGTTCTATAAGACCCTAAAGAACATGAGGAAGGAAAAACAATGCCCTCTCAAATTTATAAAGGACAAGCAAGGCAAACTGCTTACTGCCCCGAAGGAAGTAATGGAAAGAATATTTCTCAGAACTCCTGGATGGTGAACATGGTGAAGCATCAGAAATGATAAACACTAGCACAGAAGAGAAAACCAATGATGGTGAAGATGACATAAAGATGGAAGAACTGAAGGCAGCACTGGAGAAAATCAAGATGGGCAAAGCAGCAGGGCATGATGGTATAACACCAGAAATGGTTAAGTTCATGGGAGCATCAGGCGACCTATTACTCTTAAGGGTTTTACAGGCAGAGTGGTACAAGAACATACCAAAGGATTGGGAGATTGCCATCATAACACCAGTTTTCAAAAAGGGTGACAATCGACAGTGTGGAAACCATAGAGGCATATCCCTTCTCAGTGTCCCTGGTAAAATCTACTCTAGAATCCTAGAGCAGAGACTCCGACGCCTAGCTGAGCCACAATTGGATGAGGTCCAGTGCGGATTCCGAGCAAACCGAAGTACTCAAGACCTAATCTTCACACTCAGACAGCTGAGTGAAAGGCTCTTGAGTATAAGAGTGAGATGCATCTTTGTTTCATAGATCTGGAAAAGGCGTTTGACAGGGTCCCCTGGAGCAAACTTTGGGACTGTTTGGCAAGGAAGAATATTCCAGCACCTCTGATTCATGCTATACAGAGCTTCTACAAGTCTTGCAGAAATTATGTGAGGACAGCAAACCATAAGGAAGAAGAGTTTAGGACCACCACTGGTGTAAGACAAGGTGATATCATATCACCTTACCTCTTCATACTCCTTATGGACGATGTCATCAAGGCATGTAAGGAGAGAACAAGAAAGAATTCAGTGGGGTACTGGAAGATGAGACAGGTCTATATTTCGGAGCTGGCATTTGCTGATGATGTTGCCCTGATTGCTAAATCAGAGGCACATCTCCATTCCAACCTGCAAGTCTGGAAGGAAGAGCTGGAGAAGAGAGGGATGGTCATAAGCAGCTCTAAAACAAAATCTATGGTTGATAAGGGTGGATTTGATGCTGAAGTGGTAACTTGCCACCCTTATCGACACCTGGTATTAAAGTGTAAGATGTAGGTGTCTTCTCTGATTTAGGATGTTGCTGTGTATGTGGTAGTGGAACAGTTCACAGGGTTATCACACAGGCAACATGACGTGTAGAGTCATAGAAAGGGTAACTTCGTTGTATAAGTTTCTTCCATTTATTGCACGCCACAAAACAGTCATGATACTTATGACATCAACATAGTTAACGAGTTCAGCAAGATGATATGGCACATTGAAAACAATTTCTGTAGTCAGCAATGACAGCTGTTGTATATATGCGTCATAAGACATCACAGTTCAATAGATTCAGAAATTCATAAATCATAGAGTTCTAGTTCGTGAAGCTGTATAAATAATAATAATTTCTATAACTTCTGCAACAGTGTCAGCTACAGATCTTCAATGTTCATAAACAATAATAAATGCTCCCATTCTGATGCTAGCAGATCAGTTGTATACAACAAGTCCGTTCACTGTCTGCACGTGAATAGCATACATGGGCTACAGGTCAGCTCGACCTTTATAATGTTCCTAAGTCTAACCATCTGACTTGGAAGTGATCTCTGATATAACGAATCCTGGAACACAGACAATAGTCTTGTTGGTCTAGAGCGACCCATATATATTTAACTAGTTCAGGTAGAAAGATACCGGTGACTTAATCCTAGTCAAAGTACCTCTCCATTTTGAATCACACAGGCGAGCAAATAGGCGACAAAATGACGAACCTCTAGATGATAGCATAAAGTTCGATACAAGAGGAATTACCTTATTTCGGAAAATCAACCATGAACATATGCCTCCAGGCAGGCGTGAATAATACTGGGAAATAGTCTAGTTAGCTAACTAACTCACAAAGACCATGTATTTCCCTCAGAAAATCACAAGACGCAGTTGCGTCTGCTCGCTTCTTAAACCATTTCTCAACTGCCCCAACTGGGCGGAACACACAGAACGAACTCCCAGCTTTTGACATGCGCAGAACGACAATCTCTGAGTTGCCGTTCACAATAAGACGATTCTAAGAACATTCGAGATAAAAGTCTTACACAGTCGCGCCTTTTATGGTCATGAAAAGAAGCGTTAAGAAAGGTTTCAGACATCTACCATAGTTGACTGGTACTACCAAATAAGGAGATGTGGTCACGCTTCGTTCAAGAAATTATAGACCGAACGTGTCTCTATACAAGAGAAGGCAAACTCCTAAAAAATTGTAGTTTCGATAACTCGGATTATGTCCCTTTGACCATAGAAAACATAATACACACTTCAGTCAAAAAAATGATCATACATATGAAAAATGTTTATACAAACGAAAAATAATAATGATCCGTGCGTAACATTACCGCACCCTCCCTGGAAAAAAAAAAAATGAAACATTTTTTTTTTAAAATCCTGGAGCCGGAAAAAATCTAGGCTCCTAACGCACGTATGATGCGTGGATATATACCTAACAAATTAGCTCAACGCATGGAGCGACACTGAGATCATATCTCAGATCCTTAGAGAAAAAATTTATCTAAGTATACGCTGATATATTCCAGGAAGGTGCCACCAACACACGCCACAATGATGGCAACAACATAATGACAATCAAATTATTCTCATACCAATATATGAAATTAAATATATTATGTGTTATCATACAATGTGTTGCAAATAGCGGTGTAATTTACTAATATACCGCACTATATTATTACATTATATAAAGTAACAGTAATTAATAAGTAATACATGTGTTGATCTTCGGTGACATAAAACATTCAATAGAAGAAGATGTGGACATCATCCGCTCCCAATGTAGGACAGGACTTGATATCCTCAAAGTTCCACAATGGACATAAACTCGCAGACTTCAATGATGTGCTGCGAAAATATCAATAACACAAATCTTAAAGACAACTGGTAAATTTCTTAATACAATCCTGAAAATAATTTATTTAAATGTGGCCGAGTGATCTTTTGGCCCGTATATCACTAACTAAGCCTTCTTAGATAATTACATGGTACAATGTTATAAATTTCCCTCAAAAAAAAAGTGAGACAAAATCTACTAACATGTCATTATAACATTGGACTGTATATCAGGAAATATATATATATGACAGAAGAATCATGTGGAATCGTGTGGACATCTGGACAGAATGTCTGCCATTACATTATCCGAACCACGGATAGCTCGAACCGAGAAATGAAATGGTTGAAGAGCTATGGCATAACGAGTGGACCTCGAGCTCTTCAAGTTTTTGCTCTGAATAGCAGTAAGCGCTTTCTGGTCGGTTTCCACAATGAAATGTGCGCCTAGAAGAAATCTTTGTAACTTCAGAATAGACCATACCATAGCCAATAACTCACGGTCTAAAACCGAGTAATTCTTTTCTGCAGCGTTTAATTTCCTAGAGATATACATCACCGGATGCAAAGTATCAGAATACTCCTGCATTAGTGCTGCCCCAATCCCTGTTGACGAGGCGTCACTTCGAAGAACAAAAGTCTTCTCAATAGTAGGTAACTTAAGAATAGGTGGAGATGAAAATAGGGCTTTAACCTGGTCCAATGAGGATTGACATTCTTTAGACCAGCGGATCAGATTAGGCGACCCTTTCTTCAATAAAGTAGAAAGCGGTGCCATAATGGAGGACAGATTCGGAATGAATCGTCCGTAGAATTGAATCAAACCTAATAGACTCCTTACTTGTTTCTTCGTCTTAGGGACCGAAATGTTAAGTATTTTTGAAACATTGTGGTCCTCTGTCTTTAAAAGACCATGACCAACCCGATGACCTAGGAAAGAAATCTCGCTAAATCCTATAAAGGCTTTAGAGGGTTTTGCAGTCAAGTTATACTCGCGAAGAGTAGACAGTAATTCGTATAAACCCAAATAATGATCTTCCCAAGAATCACTGAATAGACAGATATCATCTAGGTATGCTATGACATCTGTACGATATGCGAGAATTCGCCGCATCATGCGTACGAATGTAGCAGGGGCGTTCATAAGACCAAAAGGCATGAAATTCCATTGGAATAAACCCCTAGGTGTAGAAAAAGCTGTAAAAGGTTTGGCACGTTCAGTTAGCGGGACTTGCCAATAACCTTTAGACAAATCTAGTTTGGTAAAGAATCTAGAATTAGAAAGTTTATTGAGTAGCTCTTCTAATGAAGGCATAGGTTCAGCATCGAACTTCGTAACTTGGTTCAATTTGCGATAATCTACGCAAATGCGAATGTTATTATCCTTCTTTCGAACAATAACCATAGACGAAGAGTATGCTGAAGTGGATGGTTCAATGATTTCCAAACGTATCATTTCATCCAATTCTTTTTCGACTTGAGACTGGAAATGGATAGGTATTGGATATGGTCTGACTCTGATAGGATTGTGATCAGTTAGCACAATGTCATGTTCTATGACATGTGTGTGTCCCGGGATGTCTGTAAGAACATCCTGAAATGTTTGCAACATCGAAGAAACTTGTCGATGTTCCTCAGCGGAAAGATTTGGAGAAACGGTCACGTTTTTCCAAGATTCCGTAGAATAAAGTGGGACCATAGAAAGAGGAAGATTGACATCAGAAAAAGTAGTTTCCTCATCCTGTATAACTGACAGAGATGAGTACTGACCATGAGTTGCTTGTGAATTGTCCGTAGCCTGGAAAATAGGCTGCAAATAGTCAGGTCTTTCATAAAATTCTGTGAGCATATTTATGTGGAAAGTTTTATGCTTTCCATCAATATCGACAACATAGTCGACATCAGAAATTTTGGAGACTATTGCATATGGACCTTTCCATGCAATTAGAAGTCTGTTCTCCCTTGAAGGAAGTAGAACGAGAGCTTTGTCACCTGGACAAAGTTGTCGTAGACATCTATTCTTATTTGCAAACTGCCTTGCCTTTTCTTTAGCAAATTCTGAAGACGAAGTTGCTAGTTTGCATGCCTCGATGATCTTTTGCCTAAGAGCAATGACGTACTCATAAGAAGATTGAGTCTCATCGCTAATATTATCGGCAGTGATTAGATCGTGAAGTAAAGACATAGGGCCGCGCGGTTGCGCGCCAAAGACAAGTTCAAAAGGGGAAAACCCCGTATGTTCATTGGGGACCTCTCTATACGCAAAGAGAGCCGCGGGTAAGACCCTGTCCCAATCCTGAGGATGATCCTCAGTTATTTTACCAAGTAAAGTTTTCAGAGTCCTATTTAAAACGTTCGACCAACCCATTAGACATTGGGTGATAGATACTGCTGAGAGACCTTTTAATGTGTAGCATAGACATTACCTGTGACATAGTGTCTGATATAAGTTGAGTGCCATGGTCTGACAATATTTCTCCGGGAAAACCCAAGCGAGAAAATATCAGCCAAAGAGCGTCTGCGATATCAGCAGTTGAGATGCTCTTGAGAGGTATTGCCTCTGGCCAACGTGTGCACATATCGACACATGTAAGGATAAATTGATGTCCTCTAGCCGACTTAATTCTAAAAGGACCGATAATATCTATTGCCATTTTTTGAAAAGGGCGAATAGGAATGTCAGCAGCCTGGATAGGCGCAGCATGTCGTGGTCCTTTAGATTTGACCTCCTGACATACTTTGCAAGAGCGACAGTACATTCGTATGTCCTTGCTCACAAATGGCCAAAAGAAAGCCGCAAGAACCCTCGACTTTGTACGGGAAAAACCCATATGTCCAGCACATTGCGAGTCATGAGCATGTTGCAATATTTGCAATCTCATGCTCTTAGGCACAAGAATTTGTGAATGAGTGGACGTAGTCGAGTCTTGTACCATACGTACAAGTACGCCGTTCTTCATAGAAATCCAAGATTTCCTATTAGTGTTCTGATTAGGATCACCTTTTTTTGCTAGAATGAAGAATTTTTGTAAAGAAGGATCTTCTTCTTGCAATTTGATAAATGAGTCACGTGTAATAGTCAAGTGACTATCTTGGTCATTTACTTCATCATTATTAGTTAATGAAGTTTGAGGTGGATCCAGAGCATGTGCTCTTGTGACCACCGCATTGGTAGCTTCAATGTTTTGCTCTTCCCAAACAGCAATCTGCTGTGGGGTACATTCCCTAACTCCGTGAATACGACCAATAATAAGGTCCGCAATAGGGTTTGGAAGTAGACACGCGTGGACCTCTCCCGTGAAGAAAGGAGTAGCAATGTGTATTATAGCAGTAGGATACTTTTCTAACGTGCCACCAAATGTGACACATTTGATGACTTTTCCTGTAGCACAGGATGGATCTACAAGAGATTGCCTAACGCCGACAGTAGTACATCCAGAATCAAACAACACTGAGACTGGATTACTATTTACTAGCCCCTTATGTAATATAAGAGAACCTCTCCCATCATGAGCAACATTAGCAGGAAGAGCGGGCAAAGGATGACCACAGCTTAGAGTACTAACGGTTTTCGGATCAAATAAAGTACTGCATTGGATACATTTATTTGCCCTACCAAAATCAAAAGATGAGCATCCGATAGCATTATGGTCTTTATCATTATTAACCTGTTTATCTGCTCCCTGAGATTCTTGTTGAACAGAGTTTGTCTGTTGATATCTTTTTCTCTTATGTTGCGATCTACCGCGACCATTATTGCCTCTGCAATTATCATTAAAGTCCCTACTGTAATTTTTATCCTGGTTTGAGTTCCAGTTTCCATAACTGTCATTACTATCTCTATGCTGTTGAGAACCTCTATTATCTTGGTATTGAGGTCTCTGCATAAAATATTTCCCTCTATACCGATTACCTTTGTGAAAATTTCTAAAGTTAACCGGAGTAGAATAACGTGTAGTATTAGGTTGTCTCCAGTTCTGGGAAGAAGAATCACCCTGGAATTGATCACTATGGTTCTGGGCATAATTACGATTACTCTTTTTATTGAAATTTTTCTGGCTACCCTGAAATTTACGCATAAAATTTGGGCCATAAGGTGCTGCCGAAGCAACTGGCAGACCTTCTTTCACCTTAGAGTTACTAATGGTTATGTGCGGATGCGCAGTAACATACTGGCTACAGTATTCTTCCATTTCTTTTATGTTTTTAGGCTTACGCTCATGAAGAAAAGATAGAAAAGCTTCATTAACAGAAGACATAACCTTATCTCTAAGTAGTAAATCCATAAGAGCTTCAAATGTATTTTCTGTCTTAGACAACTCAACCCATCGTAAAAAAGTAAGACGGATGCCTGAGATGAATTCAGAGAATTCAACTCCAGTTTCTGGTAACATGGTTTTAAATTTAAGACGATATCCGTCCTCGTTAAGTTGGTACTTCTTTAACAATGCCGCCCTGACAACCTCATAGTTGTTTTTGTCAGGCACATCTACCATACTCAACAAAGTCAAAGCATCACCTCTAAGTATCTTGGACAGATGATACACATATAATGTTTTATCTATATTATGCACATTACATGCACTTTCAAATCTATCTAGATAAAATGTTATATCATCGATTGAGGGATTAAATGCTGGTAGATTAAGCTTGAAATCCTTAGCATTAGTCTTATTTGACACCTTATTTGCATCATTAGCATTACCAGTGTTCAATAACTTTAACTTCTCTAACTCTAAAGCTAAGACTTTTTCATCATGTTCCATTTTTGCTTTTCTCTCATCAGCCTCTCTTTGTAACCTTCTTTCTTCAGCCTCAGCCTGTAACTTTCTTTCTTCAGCCTGGGCCTGTAACTTTTTTTTCTTCAGCCTCTATTTCAAGTCTCTTATTTTCAGCTTCTTTTTCAAGTCTCTTATTTTCAGCTTCTTTTTCAAGTCTCTTATTTTCAGCTTCTTTTTCAAGTCTCTTATTTTCAGCTTCTTTTTCAAGTCTCTTATTTTCAGCTTTATTTTCAGCTTCAGCCTGAAGCCTCTTCTCCTGAAATTCTGCTTCTCTTTTTTGTTTTTCCATTTCCATTTGAAATCTTTTTTCCTCCACCTGCATCTGCAGTTTCTTTTGTTCTATTTCAGCCTCTATTCTCTTTTGTTCAGTTTGTTCTTTCATTTTCTTTTCTTCCGACTTCAATGCCTTGGCATATTGAACAGTCGCAAATTCTTCTAATTTATCACCTGTCTTCCCAAGGGCTTTACCCTGCTCAATAAAGTACTCAAATGTAGACATGATGTCTAAAATGTGAGTACAGAACCTGAAATAATTAATTATCTTATTTCAATGTTAAATAGCAACAAGACTTAATAAAGTGCTTGTATAATCTCTATGTTGAACCCAATCTCTGTGGGAAACAGGAGTTGACACCAACTTGTATTATCAAATGTATAATAATATCACAAGTCACTTCTTAATCATCAGTGCACTACCCAAATCAGTGCATAACCATCAGTTATTTATCATAACTGCACTACAATAGTGCATAAGCAAAAAACACCAGTTAGTTATGATAAGTGCACTATAGACCAATAGTGCATGAGCATATATTAACAATAGTGAAAGCTAACTATGCAAGAACTATGTAAACAATAACAAGACAATGTAAACAATAACAAAGGTCACCAACAATGTAAACAATAACAAAGATCAAAGTCAATGTAAACAACAACAAAGATCAGAGTCAATGTAAACAACAACAAAGATCAGAGTCAATGTAAACAATAACAAAGATCAGAGTCAATGTAAACAACAACAAAGATCAAACAATACGAAAACATTCGCATAAGTCAAATACACAAACAGCAAAACTAAAAAGAAATATGCGAAGATATGACTAACAAATGACGCTACAGTGTATACACAAAAATATACGTAAAAACTGAATAATAGCAAAGGGGAGACCTACAAATACAAACAATCGAAATCGAAACTAAAAAACACAAAGAAAGAGAGAAAAGAAAAAAGAAAAAAAAAAATATATATATACAAGAAACAAAAATAAAGCACAACTCGTCACAACTAAACAGATATAGCAACGATTGTCGCTAGCAAATTTCACTGTAGGAAATTCGCACAGTCCCTAACGAAAACGCTAACAGTAGAACCTCTGTGACGTGGTATCTTCTACTGAAAGACACCGCCCAACCGAGAAAACCCGCTGAAATATAAACATATAAATATACAAATAACAAATAACATATAACATATAAACATGTATCATGAAAACAATAGGAGAAAGTGTGAAAGTACAGAAGGCTCAGTTAGAACATAAGGGCACAGTTCACAAACAAAACAGGCCACTTAACTTCTATAAATCCAGCGTCAGCACGGTGCAGAACAGGATGTAATCAGCATTCTGAGGATAATGATCCAACGTTGATTAACTTCTGCTCCCATAAACAGCCATGACGAAGGAAAAGAGCTTCTAATACTGCAACAGTTGTTACGGCACTTGACCTTCTGAATCTTCTAAATTGATTTAACCGGCACTTGACCTTCTGAACCCGCAACAGTACCCCTGAGACCGGAACAGTTGTTACGGCACTTGTCCTTCTTTTCACCAGATCAGGAAATCCATTTGCTCGGTACTTGTCCTTCTAATTTTACATAAACTTCAATATTGCCGAGCAGCGCCGGGTAGTTTCAAAATCAGCAACTGTCAGAAAATCCGGATACTTTCAATAAAATTTCTTGTAAGGTGGTAGTTGATGCTGTAGTTGTATCTAGTATGATGATGATGTCTGGGTTTGCTGACCCCCTTGATAGCTGGAATCAGAGTGAACCATCCTATGGCCACCAAAAATGATATGGTGCGCCAAAATATCAGATGATAGAACCAGCTCTGGCCACCAAAAATGATAAGGGTGGATTTGATGCTGAAGTGGTAACTTGCCACCCTTATCGACACCTGGTATTAAAGTGTAAGATGTAGGTGTCTTCTCTGATTTAGGATGTTGCTGTGTATGTGGTAGTGGAACAGTTCACAGGGTTATCACACAGGCAACATGACGTGTAGAGTCATAGAAAGGGTAACTTCGTTGTATAAGTTTCTTCCATTTATTGCACGCCACAAAACAGTCATGATACTTATGACATCAACATAGTTAACGAGTTCAGCAAGATGATATGGCACATTGAAAACAATTTCTGTAGTCAGCAATGACAGCTGTTGTATATATGCGTCATAAGACATCACAGTTCAATAGATTCAGAAATTCATAAATCATAGAGTTCTAGTTCGTGAAGCTGTATAAATAATAATAATTTCTATAACTTCTGCAACAGTGTCAGCTACAGATCTTCAATGTTCATAAACAATAATAAATGCTCCCATTCTGATGCTAGCAGATCAGTTGTATACAACAAGTCCGTTCACTGTCTGCACGTGAATAGCATACATGGGCTACAGGTCAGCTCGACCTTTATAATGTTCCTAAGTCTAACCATCTGACTTGGACGTGATCTCTGATATAACGAATCCTGGAACACAGACAATAGTCTTGTTGGTCTAGAGCGACCCATATATATTTAACTAGTTCAGGTATAAAGATACCGGTGACTTAATCCTAGTCAAAGTACCTCTCCATTTTGAACCACACAGGCGAGCAAATAGGCGACAAAATGACGAACCTCTAGATGATAGCATAAAGTTCGATACAAGAGGAATTACCTTATTTCGGAAAATCAACCATGAACATATGCCTCCAGGCAGGCGTGAATAATACTGGGAAATAGTCTAGTTAGCTAACTAACTCACAAAGACCATGTATTTCCCTCAGAAAATCACAAGACGCAGTTGCGTCTGCTCGCTTCTTAAACCATTTCTCAACTCCCCCAACTGGGCGGAACACACAGAACGAACTCCCAGCTTTTGACATGCGCAGAACGACAATCTCTGAGTTGCCGTTCACAATAAGACGATTCTAAGAACATTCGAGATAAAAGTCTTACACAGTCGCGCCTTTTATGGTCATGAAAAGAAGCGTTAAGAAAGGTTTCAGACATCTACCATAGTTGACTGGTACTACCAAATAAGGAGATGTGGTCACGCTTCGTTCAAGAAATTATAGACCGAACGTGTCTCTATACAAGAGAAGGCAAACTCCTAAAAAATTGTAGTTTCGATAACTCGGATTATGTCCCTTTGACCATAGAAAACATAATACACACTTCAGTCAAAAAAAATGATCATACATATGAAAAATGTTTATACAAACGAAAAATAATAATGATCCGTGCGTAACAGGTGATATCACGAGAAGAAAGAAGACATCAGATTAAGCTGGGAGAACAGGTCCTGGAGCAGGTCGACCACTTTAAATACCTCGGAGCTATTATAGACTGAAAGGGAGGCATCAAAGAAGAGTTGGCCACTCAAAAAGCAGCAGCTGGGAGACTTTTTCAGGCCATAAATCGAGGATTCCTCAGCAAGAGAGAGGTTGGTAAGAAAACGAAGATGGCTGTATACCGCTCCACCTATGTCCCAGTCTTGACATATGGATGCGAGTCATGGGCAATGACTACAACCCATAAAAGCCAGATCCAAACCTCAGAAATGAGGTATCTGAGGAAGGTGGTTGAAGTAACAAGAAGAGACATGGTACGCAACCAGACGATACGTCAAGGCCTTAAATCCTACTCCCTGCAGACCCAAGTAGAACAGTCCCAATTAAGATGGTTTGGCCATGTCTGCAGAATGGGAGAAGATCGGATACCACGACAAGCATGGGAAACAAAGAGCCAAGGATCCAGACCCCGAGGACGACCCAGAGTCCGCTGGGAGGACAACATTAGACAATCTTTGAAGGACCGAGGACTAGAATTGAACCAGGCCAGGAGGAAGACAGCCGATAGGATAGTCTGGCGCTCTCTCTTCCAAACCTCTACACCTCATGGTAGAAGGGGAACGACTAAGTAAGTAAGAAAGTGAAATGTTGCAAGCAGTTTAAAAGGGATAAATGATAGTCTTAAATTTTGTTTATTTCAAATATTCTTCTTCTTTCTTCTTTGATCCTTAGCCGCTGACCGTCAAAGCAGTCAGTGGCCATTACGCCTAGTGGCGTCTTGGGCAACAACAAATCAATTCCACTTTGCTCGGTCGGCGGCCATTCTTCGTACAGTGCCTCAACTCTGGTTCATTCTTTGCATCTCAGCCTCCACAGTCCTCCGCCAAGTTGTTTTTGGTCAGCCTCTCTTTCGTTTTCCTTCAGGGGTCCATAGCATAGCTGTTCTTGCGATGGCATCAGGGTCCCCTCTGAGGACATGGCCAACCCAGCTCCAGCGTCTGCCAGCTATGATGGTGTGCATGTCCTCTTGCTTGCTTCGAGTAAGCAGATCTTGGTTGGTGATGGTATTCGGCCAAATGATTCTGAGAATTTTTTTTTAGATTTCAAATATTGCAAGCAGTTTAAAAGCATGAGAGTTAATAAATTTCTGAATATGTTGTAGTTTGCCACCTACTGAAATTGTGCTTCCCAAGCAGCTAATGTTTTTAACTATTTCTATATTGTTAGTTCTGGTGCTTTATTTATTATCTTCAATGGATTAGATTTATTAGCACTGATTTAAGGTCAGACATGTCCAGCTATTTCTATTACTCTGATTCTGTTATAGTTGTCTTAAGATTTCAGGGCAGATGCATATCATCAGCATCATGTGTTCATCAAGTTTTACTGTGGACCTCCATGTTGTTCAAATATGCATTTCTTCCATAGTAAAGTCAACCACAGACAAATATAGGAAGAATGACAGAAGGCGCCTATGCATCTCCATGGAAACAAACCAAAAAATGATAAACATCATATTCATTCCAACTCTTTACTATCAGTTTCAAACACCGTTGCTTGTTAAAGCACAGATCAAGATAACAACATTGAAAAAAATCCAAGAAGAGCTGCAAATGTCACAAAGAGACAGAAGAAGAAACAAGGAGGCTAGGAACAAACTATGCAGAAAATAAACTTTAAAAAAAAATTATTCACCTCATCAGAATAGTCAAATAAGTTACCATCACTAGTCATCAATAGATGGGTAATTCTTGTTTTCTGTTCTCTCTCTCACAAGTTCTTGAACCTCATCTCTTGATTTTTATCTCTGGAGCATCCCTCTAATTTAATTATTTCTTCCCTGTTGTCCAAGTGGCTATTAATAGTTAACTATACATTGCTGTGTCACCTGAAGTGATTTAAATATCGGTGAGGGTTTCATTATGGATCACTGTGAATGTTCAAAGTTTAAGACAGAGAGATTGAGTCTGGCTGAATGCAAGCACAACACTGATCGCATGATATATATTTACAGAGTTCATGGGTGGTATGTTGATATTTTCTTCTTCTTGATTTTTATTTTATTTTATGTAAAGCCTCAATATTTGTTGAACATTATTTTTGAAAGAGCTAGAAACAAGGTTTGGGTAAGGATAAGCCCCACTTAAAGGCTACTTTTAATCATTCCAAGGAACACGGCCAACTTATCGGTAGCCATATTCAGGGCCGGCCTTAGAACATTCGACACCCAGGGTGAGTGGTTTGACACGGGCCCCACCAGCCATACTTCTAGCCGCAAAAGTTAAACTCCGCTAGAAAATTACGTGAATAAAGCTGCAGATCAGTTTTTTATAGTAATCACTTAAAAAAACAGAACAACAAACAAGTCAACATGTTAAACTTTCATTTTAGTGTTTTCTCAGATAAGATTTACACTGCATTCTTTGGCCTAGGCAAACTGTGACAGCTGAAAAAAGCTGAGCTTCTTGATGAAAAAATAGGCCTACTTTTTTTTCCCCTGCCCATTCTGGCACTCCTTGTTTTTAGTGTCCAGGTGGTTGCCCTGCCCTAAGATCAGCTCTGGCCATATCAACAGTTACTTGGGGAATATGGCAGTGTATGTTTACTATTCTGTGATTCTATCATAATTCTGAACACGGCTCAAACCATGTTTGGGTTCAGGTTAAGCTTAGCGTTAGGGCAGATAAGGCTCACGATCCTTGGTTGGTAACCTGCCTACGAGATGGTAAAACTCCGCTGCCCTGCGAGGATATCCGTTTACGAGAAAGGCTTCAGGAGTAAACCCTGAGGATAAATCCGGAGTCTGAGTTCCTAAGGCAGTCTAATGTTGATTAGACATTTTTCTGGCACTTCCTGTGACGTGGCTGGTACCAAACTGTATCGGCTACTGCCGTTCCTTTGGACCTACCAGCTTTGTGAAAAGGGGGAACATGCTGCATGAGCAACAGCTTGATCTCCATATAACTGTGCCCAAGCTCGCATCCTGGAGAGGATACTCCAGCTTCACACTAAGGTATCGGCACAATACGGGAAGTAGCAGTTACCAGTTATGAGCATCTTGCTCAAGTAGCATAGGGCATGGTGCCAGGGGCTATTTCCAACAGTGGGAGAGGTTCTAGGATCTCAGTGGACAGCTACATGAGGGCACTGGACATAAATTCAGCAACCTGGGAGGATGAAGCTGCCGATTGCACCAAGAGGTGGTGCTCCCTACGGCGCCACCTCAGATTGGGAGAAAAGAAGCTCTCACAACAAGCAGAAGAGAAAAGAACACGCCAACAGGAACACCATGTAAAAAAGCAGCTGAGGGCTATCACCTCAGAGCATACCTGTCAACTTGTACGTTTTTATCGTACAATGTACATTTTTTTATACTTTTGGCAGTGTAAGCCTTACAGAGGTCGTTGTACGGATTTTCTTGAGAAAAAAAAATCTAAAAATATTTTCCAATCCAAGTTTTTTTTAAATCAGAAAATATTTTCTAGCCCAGGTTTTTTTTTCTTTAACCAATTTTTTTTTTTTTTTAATTCCAGGATTTATCGGCATCTATTTTTAAAACAAGATCTCTCCCAGCAACCACTCATCAGATGTTTATTGTTTATTATAAATTCGATTACGGATTTATAATGGTAAGTTGGAAGTTTATTGTTCGTTCATTTTAGCATATGATGTTTTCTTGTGTGTATTTTTTTTGTTTATTTATTGTGTATCAATAAGATGGTACCAAATTGTATCGGCTACTGCCGTTCCTTTGGATCTACCGGCTGTGTGGAGAGGGGGAACATGCTGCATGGGCAACAGCTTGATCTCCATATAACTGTGCCCAAGCTCGCGCCCTGGCAAAGCTGCAGCTACCTTTGCCCGCCTCACATCGCGTGTTTGGGGAAACTCTAAACTCACAATGAAGACCAAAGCTGCGGTATATAATGCCTGCGTCACCAGCACACTCCTATATGGCAGCGAGACCTGGACGACCTATGCTAAGCAAGAAAGAAGGCTCAATACCTTCCATTTGCGGTGTCTACGCCGCATCCTCGGCATCTCGTGGAAAGATGATTCCTAAACCTAACCCTTTGCATCCCCGACCCTTTTCCTTTTTACTGCGTCTGTAAATTTTTTTTTTTTTAAAGGTTGAAAGTGTTTTCTTACACGAAGGACATAGGTTTAGGTTAAGGTTAGCGTTATGGGCCATCTGTTTGGTACAGCAAAGTCGCCTAAAGAAAAGATTTCAGAAAAACGAAAGTTTTCAGAGGTCGTAGTAGTAGTCAGTGTCAGAATTATAGTTAGGTTACAGCGTAGTACCCTTTTCCTTTTTACTGCGTTTTAAATGCAATGGATTTTTTTTTTTTTTTTTTTTTTTTCTTCGGTACGCCCGCTACTACTCGAGGCGAAATCTCAGGTTATTATTAATATTTTAACCTGACATTGATTTTACATGAATATCCCTTTGTTTCTTGTACAGAGACAGGTGTCCCTCGCCATTCAGGCAAATACTCTCCGATTTCGGAGGTACCCATTAGAGCTGGGTCGGCTCAGGAGCCGCGATTCCCTGGTCGACGACACTTCTTCAAATGTTCACGCCAGGTCTCGATTTAATCCAGTCCAAATCCCGGTCAACGAAAAATCCTCAAATGCCGTCGCCCGGGTTTGATCCTGTATCACCCGGTCGCCAGAGCGGTGTTTTAACCACTACGCTAGCGCGGCCCCCATCTTCTTCTTCTTCTTCGATCCTTAACCACCGACCGTCAAAGCAGTCAGTGGCCATCACGCCTAGTGGCGTCTTGTAGGGCAACAACAAATTGATTCCACTTTGCTCGGTCGGTGGCCATCCTTCGTACAGTGCCCCAACTCTGGTTCATTCTTTGCATCTCAGCCTCCACAGTCCTCCGCCAAGTTGTTTTTGGTCGGCCTCTCTTTCGCTTTCCTTCAGGGGTCCAAAGCATAGCTGTTCTTGTGATGGCATCGGGGTCTCTTCTGAGGACATGACCAACCCAGCTCCAGCGTCTGCCAGCTATGATGGTGTGCATGTCCTCTTGCTTGCTATGAGTAAGCAGATCTTGGTTAGTGATGGTATTCGGCCAAAAGATTCGGTGAATTTTTCTTAGGCATGTTGTGTGAAAAGAGGACAATTTTGACATTTCCTTCTCTGTGACTCTCCAGCATTCCGCACCATAGAGAAGCACAGAAAGCACGCAACTCTGGTATAATCTTAATTTTGTGCTTGTGCTGTATTGGGAGGACTTCCAGATGTTATTTAGGCTAAAGAAGGCTGTTCTTGCCTTATTTATTCTGATGTTGATGTCTTTGCCTGCCCCACCGTCTGGTGTTACTATGCTTCCTAGGTATGTGAAGGTATCTGTCTGTACCAGTTGCTGATTCCTTACTGATATGGGCTCAGGGTTGCTCACATTGAGCGTCATGACCTCAGACTTCTTTAAATTGATGTTCAAGCCCACCTGCTGGCTAAATTTATTAAGTCTATCCGTTTTTTTCCTGGATGTGTTGATGTGAATGTGCCAGCAGTGCAATGTCATCTGCATATTCCAGATCTTCCAATGACTGTTAAAAATAGAGTGGTTGATAAGGGGCATCCCTGTCGTACTCCTGTCTTCACCTCAAAGGTTAGGTTGCTCTGCCCAACACTACACGTAAAGTTGGCATATAGGCTTTTTATGATTGACACTATGCAGCTTGGAATTCCATAAGCCCTCAGTATTTTCCATAAACTGTCCCTATGTATGCTGTCAAAAGCCTTTTCAAAATCAACAAAATTTATGTAAAGCTGTCTTTGCCATTCTGAGCACTGCTCTATAATGTTCCTGAGAGTGAATATATGGTCTACACATCTTCTGTTCTTTCTAAATCCTGCTTGTTCTTTCCTCAGTTTGTAGTCTACTGCCTTTGAAATTCTCTGTATAATTATCCTGCCTAGTATTTTGCTGGGAACTGAGAGAAGAGTGATTCCTCTCCAATTATTGCAGTCTGAAAGATCTCCCTTCTTGGGCAATTTGACAATTATTCCTTTGTTCCACTCTGATGGTGTTGTCCCCGTTTTCCACACTTGTGCAAATAGTGGTTCTAATAGTTCTGCTGCTAGCTCAGGGTCTGTCTTAAATAGCTCTGCATTTAAGTTATCATGGCCCAGAGCTTTACCGTTCTTTAACCCTTTGATTGCTGTGATGATTTCTTCTTTTTGTGGAATGTCTGTACAGTAGAACTCCATTTATCCGAACCCCAATTATCCGAACATCCAATTATCCGAACACTTTTTCGAGAGAAAAAAATCAATCGCCACCAGTCACGTTAGACTACATTTCTGAATCTTTTCATGCGGCAAGCTTCAAATGTGTACGAACAATTTGTAGAGGATGGGTTGGGGTAATGGTCGGTCGCTTACGTACAGGAAGTCAGTTAGATCATAAAGTCAGTTAATATCTGGTTTACCACTCCAGTGTACGTGTGCGTTCTAGGCAGAACACTGGCTAAACAGACAGTTCAACTTAAAATAATTGTGTCCTGCTACTACAGCAGAATAATTTTGGTGTACAAGTATTTCTCTGTGCGATATGGCATCTTCCAGTAGGCCTAAAGCATATAAAAGGAACCGCAATGTTTTGTCAATTGAAACTTACTTACTTAGTCGTTCCCCTTCTACCGTGAGGTGTAGAGGTTTGGAAGAGAGAGCGCCAGACTATTCTATCGGCTGTCTTCCTCCTGGCCTGGTTCCATTCTAGTCCTTCAAAGATTGTCTAATGTTGTCCTCCCAGCGGACTCTGGGTCGTCCTCGGGGTCTGGATCCTTGGCTCTTTGTTTCCCATGCTTGTCGTTGTAGCCGATCTTCTCCCATTCTGCAGACATGGCCAAACCATCTTAGTTGGGACTGTTCTACTTGGGTCTGTAGGGGGTGGCATTTTAGGCCTTGACGTATCGTCTGGTTGCGGACCATGTCTCTTCTTGTTACTTCAACCACCTTCCTCAGATACCTCATTTCTGAGGTTTGGATCTGGCTTTTATGGGTTGTAGTCATTGTCCATGACTCGCATCCATATGTCAAGACTGGGACATAGGTGGAGCGGTATACAGCCATCTTCGTTTTCTTACCAACCTCTCTCTTGCTGAGGAATCCTCGATTTATGGCCTGAAAAAGTCTCCCAGCTGCTGCTTTTCGAGTGGCCAACTCTTCTTTGATGCCTCCCTTTCGGTCTATAATAGCTCCGAGGTATTTAAAGTGGTCGACCTGCTCCAGGACCTGTTCTCCCAGCTTAATCTGATGTCAATTGAAACGAAAACAGAAATTATCAAGAGACTAGGAAAAGGTGAAACTGTGTCTTCACTTGCGAGGATTTTCAATGTTGGGAAAGCTACCGTCTCTGACATCAGATGTAACAAGGATAAAATTATGAGTTTTGCATCGAAATTGGATAGTGAAAATGGGTCGAAGAAACGTAAAACCATGAGAAATGCGAAATATTTGAAATTGGAAGAGGCTTTGTATATATGGTGTCTGCAAAGAAGAAGCAAATCGGAACCTATCTCTGGCTCTCTATTGTGTGAAAAGTCACTTCAGTTCAACAGTCAACTTGACGGTCCTCCTGACTTTAAGGCTAGTCAGGGATGGTTAAGAAACTTTAAATCTCATCATGGCATACGAGAACTGGAGATTCAAGGGGAATCTTTATCTAGCGATGCAACTGCGGCTGAAAATTTTAAAGAAACATTCTTGGCTTTTTTGGAAGAAGAAGGTTATTCACTCGATGATGTGTATAATGCCGATGAGACTGGCTTATACTGGAAATCATTGCCTCAAAAATCACTTGCATCTCAGCGCGAAGCAGCTGCCCCTGGGTTTAAAAAGTGCAAAGAGAGAGTAACAATTTTGGTAGCCGCGAATGCCAGTGGAAGTCATCGTTTACCGGTGCTAATGATCGGCAAAGCCAAAAAACCACGTTGTTTAAAAAATGTGACATGTCTCCCATTGTGCTACAAAGCACAGAAGAGTGCTTGGATGAATAGTGAAATATTTCTTGATTGGTATACAAATCAGTTCATCCCAAATGTGAAGAGGTTGAGAGAACAAGAAAAGAAAACTGGAAAAGTAATTCTTCTACTGGACAATGCACCATCTCATCCAGAGAAGGATACATTGAATGCAGTTGATGCAAATTTTAAAGTAATTTTTCTGCCTCCCAATGTAACAGCACTGATTCAACCAATGGATCAGGGTGTTATAGCAAAGCTTAAAAAGATGTACAAGAAGGAAGTCCTGCGTCGTTTATTGTTGGCTGAAGATGAAGAAAGTGTGGTGGCGTTTTCCAAAAAGCTTAATCTCAAAGACTGCTGCTATATGTTAGCTGATGCTTGGACCACCCTGTCACAAGATAATCTCAACAAGGCTTGGAATAGATTGCTTGGGAAAAAAGGAGGAAATGAAACTACTGCAGTGGACACAAATGATGATTGTATAAATGAAGTTGTGGAACTGTTTCAGTGCCCGGATTTTCGGACTGTGACAAAGATGATGCACACATGTGGCTAGAAGGTGATAATGATTCTGGTTTTCAGTTTTTGAATGACGAAGAAATTTTGTCTTTTGTGCAAGAAGAAAACCAAATACATGTAGTGACCGATGACGAAGACTCCTCAGAAGTACATGATGTACTTGTAGATTATGAAGAAAACCCAAAACGTCGACCAAGTCCTGAAGAGGCCTTTACAGCACTAGAATCAGCAATGGCTTGGTACGAGCAAGAAGATGACAGCTGTCCTACACAGCTTCTGCTGTTGAAGAGAATGCGGGACTTAGCAGCCAAAAGGAGACTATCCAGTTTGGTGCAAAAGAGGATTCCTCATTATTTTAAATAGTGGGATACATCTGTGCAAGTACATGTATACGTAAGTTGCGCCTGGTTTTGAATCGTTTGTAATGTTATTTTGAAAACATTTCTCTTTCTTAAAAAAAAAAAAAATTAATACAAGTAGTACATGCACTGCAGTGTAATGAAAGGTTTTGGTGATACAGTGATCTAATACAGTGTGGGTATTATTATTACAGTACAAGTAAATAGGTTTTATAGTGTATTTTCCTTGTGATGGTTAATTATTTTTAGAAATATGTGTACATGTACTCGATACATTATGTAATCCAATTATCCGAACATTTGATTATCCGAACGATGCTCGGTCCCATGGGGTTCGGATAAATGGAGTTCTACTGTATTTACATCTAGATCGTTTTCAGCCTCAGGAACATTCAATTATGTCTCTGTTATTTCCTTGTTCAGAGTTTCTCTGAAGTGCTCTGCCCATCTTGTTTCCTGTCCCTCTGCTGTCTTGATGAGATTTCCTTGCTTATCTCTTACTAATGTAATATTGTTTGCGCCTTGTTTTCTGCTGATGAATTTAGTTATTTTGTATACTGTGCTTTGTTCATTTCTCAGTGCTGCCTCTTCTGCCTGTTTTGCAAGATCGTCTAGGAAATTCCTTTTGTTGGCTCGGGTTTGGCGTTTAACTTCCCTGTCCAGTTGACTGTACTGTTCGCTATATAGTTGCTTTAACCTGGGGGACTTCGCTTCTGTTTTCTTTCTTTTCATTTCCTTTCTCATCTTTATGGTGTTTAGTGTTTCTGGTGTTATCCAGTCTTGCTTCTTCCTTTCCTGGAATCCTAAGCATGATTTGCTACTTTCCTTATATATTGTTGAAATGGTGTTGAAATTCTGGTCTATATCATCAGTCAATGTCTTTTCCTGGCTTTTGGCAAATTGATATCGTTTCTTAATGTCGGCCGCAAAAGCTTTTCTGGTAAGGGGGTCCTTCAATTTGCTGATGTCAAACCTTTTCTGTGTAGTTACAGTTGGTCCAGCCCTTCTTAGTTTCACTTTCAGTTTTGCTACTACTAAATGGTGATCGCTTCCCACATCTGCACCTCTTCTTACCTTCACATCTTGTAATGCATGTCTCCATCTACCGTTAAAACCATGATGTGGTCTATCTGGTTTCTGTCCCGACCATTTGGTGATTCCCATGTTAACTTGTGAATTTCCTTATGTGGGAAAAGTGTTCCTCCAATGACCAGGTTGTTAATGCTACAGAAACTTATTAGCTTATCCCCATTTTCGTTTGCTATTCCGCTGCCGCATTTCCCCATTGTTCTTTCATTATATGTATTGTGTGAACCAACTTTCGCATTGAGGTCTCCCATTACTATAACAAGATCATATCTAGGTGTGTCCTCCATTTCTTTCTGCAGTTGTTGATAGAATTCATCCTTGACCTCCTCATCGCTATCATTCGTTGGTGCGTAGCATTGTATTATTGTAGTGTTGGTGAATCTCCCTCTCAATCTCAATCGTATCAGTCTGTTGTTGATGGGTTTCCATTCCAGTAATGTCCTTTCTATCCCTTTCTGTAGAATAATGGCTACGCCTTCACTGTGCTGTCCATCCTCTCTTCCAGAGTAAAGTACTGTTTCTCCTGTTGCTGTTTTAACTTTTCCTGCCCCTGTCCATCTGCTCTCGCTTATCCCCAGGATGTGTAACCTATAGTTTCTCATTTCTGCCGTGACCTGTCTTAGTTTACCTGTCTCGTACATTGTCCTGACATTCCAAAATCCTATTCTTGTATCCTGTTTTGCGGTCAGGACATCCGTTTTCATGTCAGTGACTTCCTTTCGGCTTTCACCACTGACAGTCATACGAGCCACAGACTCCGAATGTCCATCCCGCAGCAAAGTTTGTTCATTTGATGTTGTTTCCGTAACTTCATTATTTTTTTTACATAGACAGGGGTGTCAGCCCTATGCTTAAACCCTCAACCTGGAGGACCAGGGTACCAGCTTTTGTCTGACCCCTACCCTCACAGACCAGTCCAGCTTGGTTGAACCTACCAGGAGTAAAACTCCCACTGGCATAGCTACAAGGTATAGGTACCATTGATGGCAGGCGGCCCCCATGCAATGGATGAAATCCTTAATTTAAAATTAGCATAATATGTATATAATCACCACCGTTATTGTGGTAAAATGCACCGTTTTAACCCTCCAGCTCAAATTATAATGATAATACTGTATTTGAATTTTGTTCCAATACGCCAAGATAGATCCTCTACACATCCCGCCACCATTGCTCTACCCTGCTCATATTTCTCAAAAGTCCAATTCTAGTGACGTAAAGTTACCGTTTATAACCTGCTACTAAAAAAATTTGAAAATTGTCAAGGTCGATAAAATCTAATGCAAAATATTGGACACTACTTGAATTTTTTTTAACTAACGTATTCTAAGAATCTATTATTAGTTACAACATGCGACAGTTGTCGTTAGACGTCATTTTTTTCAGAACGGGGCAAACTGCAGCTGAGAAATAAATAACTACATTTGAAAAATACTCGAGTAATAAATTACAGTAGTTATATTTTTTTCATTTCAAGAACGTCGCATTTTCAAAAAACGCCAGCGAGCGGCTTGCGTTTTGAATCTATTAACGTCACGCGATGGTACCCATCCCTATTACCAAAGGCTTTTTCGTTACTCCGTACTAATTTTTAAATATAACATAAAACCGTTTTGGCAGTCGGCCAACACGTGTTTCGTCTTCAAAAACAGATGGGAGATAGAGAGAAGAGGGGGGTTAGCATGGAAAAAGTCTAAACCCACTTGGGTATTGTAAAACTGAAACTAATGAACCAAAATAAGTGCGGGAGAGAAAAGTACAAAGATGCAAACTTAGATAAAGACGTAGATGAAAACATTCTGGCTAGATAAAGGACACTAGCCTGATTAATAATCCCTTTCCGGCTTTTAAATCGCTTCAAAAGTGACTGAGTTAACGCATAAAATAAAAATTGACAACAGATAGACGGACACACTGATATCCCAGCTCAATTTAAAGGTTACATTTTTCTAGTCGCGTTGGTTGGAAACAAGTCAAATTGGCTTGCCTCATTTTTATAGGCCCTACTAGTGAGGAAGGGAGAGGTAACTTTGAAGTTTTGCCAGCCTAAAGCGACACATAGTCTAAACAGTAATATTAGAATCAGACTGACGAACTTATTGATAAACGTACATAAATGTTTGGGATTTTCAAAAAAGAGTCAAATCGGCGTAGTTTAAACTGATTGGCTAATGTTAGTATAGACATAGAGGGAATAAAACTAACGCTTTTGCTACGCATGGTGCCACTTGAAAAATATTTCCTACAAGCAAGGTTCAAGGCAAGGCAATTAGTGACCGAATTTGCCTTTGCGTCTGAAGCAGCAGCTATCTAGAGTTGACCCATTGATAGCCTGTTAACCTTTAACAAATTGTGTGATTTATTTCATTGATTGCGGGTTACATCACCCAGTATCAAGTTGGTCAGAAGCCGGAGCTGCAGAATTTGAGGCAACCTACCGGTTGTTTCTATATCGAAGCCTAAGAGTATTAGCAGTCTCCAGTATACACTGTAGTGAAGCAGTGTGCAGTTTTCTCGAACAAGTCATTCAGTGTCAACAAGAATTCAAAGATAAGCAAAAATCTTGCGGGCTTATATGCAAACTCAAATGTGTTTAATCTCCACCCTATTCAGAAACAGTTTGTGATATGATGCGAAAACCAGTTTTTCCCAATATTGACTCGTCATAGAACAGTATTTTCCAACAGGGAATAAAAGTTTATAAACATTAACATAGTAAGATATATTGGACAGATGTCCTTCATGTGTATTTAATTTGGTATAAAACCATATTTTCACTTTTAAGTTTTAAACATTCCTGTCCTAAAAAATTTGAGGAACAGGAAATTAAAATTGTACATATATATCATAACTTTAAACCCAATCTTGTTTATTCGATTTTAGTGAGTTAAAATTGTATTTGTTTAACGCAATTATCACTACATTTTTCATTACCCTAGACACCAAGCCATATAAATAACATCACAAACACTAGATACCCAAAATAAATCGCAGAGTGAGATCGTAGGGTGGTAGCAGTCAGGTACCCTGAAAACATCATCATCAACTATTAGACTCAGGGACTTGCATATCTGACCTCACTCTGTAGACACATACTGACTACTTCTCTTTAACATCCAAACCCACCACAGTTATAATCTCACTTCTGTGATAAAGTTATTGATTTTCTGGTGCATTTTACAAAACTAACACAAACATAACAATGTTATGAAGGCTGTGGTAATTTTATGGGATACAACACGCATTTTAAATGATTATCGCTTGCAGTATTTCTAATACATATAAAGAACAGCACGAGACTTTATTTCTTTGTTTTATATCGCACTATTTCAAATGTTAAACTAATTAGTATGTTGTCTTTTTAAAACCGTATCGCGTTTAATAGATTAATATATTTTTTGTAAGGTTTTTGGGGTGTTTGTAAGGTTTTTACTGGTCCAGCGTACAGTTTTGTGTCTCAGGAGGTTGACAGGTATGTCAGGGGCACATTTCTAAAGGCTAATCAGTCGTGACTGAAGGGGGTAGGCTACCTACTACTACTAGAGGCTATTACTTTAATCAGTTCAAGCCACACAGCCAATGTATCGGCATCCGTACTGCTAGCCACCTGGGTAACATGGCGTTGTTTTGTCTACTATAGGCCTGCTGTGATTCATTATTATTTGCACGCAAAACTACATATCAAGTGTGTAGGGCCTAGGCTACATAAACATTATTTCATAGAAAGATTTTTCCTCATGCATGTGTTGTGGAAAAGCGAGTACACTTTCACTACTGTTGCGACTTACCGTCGATCTGGGGAGTAATAATACGTGGTTGTATTACTGGTGTTACCAGGGAAGTTTTTCAGCAGGTGTTGGCGTCGTTCTTCTTGAAAGGAAACCGTGCGCCAACTACGCGATGGTGAATTTGAAGACTTCAGCGCCGATCTTGGATAAGAACTTGCCATGCTAACAGACAACGAGAGCGTTTATAAAGGATGTAATCATAATATGAACAGTTCAGTTAATACAAGTCTTTAAAATAAACGATACGAAGTGAGATCACTTTCAGTTTCGAATCATTTCAAACTCCAAAAATGTCATTTAATATCAAATAAACAAGCACTTTAATAACTGTACTCAAGCAGCAGTCAGTTTAGTTAATAAAATATTACGCTGTTGAATTGATTTAAAACGTTAACACGACTAGCATTTGTTGTAAAATAAGATCTTTGTTCCTAACAATAAATTCGTCAAGAATACAATGCGCACTTAAACACATACACAAAATAAATAAATAAATACTAAAGCAATATTAACATCTGTGCAAAAAAGATGGCGAAATGCTAAAAATGTAGCGAAATGCTCTAACTAATTGCATCCATGACGTAATACAGTTATTATAAACAGGGATATCCTTAGACCTAAGGTAGGGTTCCCATTCGTCCCGTTTTTCCTGGGACAGTCCCGTTTTTTTATAAAATGTCCCGGTGTCCCGAATTTATTCCAAATGTCCCGCTTTTTAAGGGTCCTTCCTGAAAAAAAAAAATCTTTGGGTAACGGATTTTATTCCGTGTTTTAGTAGTGTTACTTTATCAATTCCCAGTAACAGTGGACCCTCGGTTTGAATCTCGAACAAAAATTCGAAAGTCGAGCAAAACAGTGTTCAGTAAGCATCTACCAAATTATTTAATGCGTATTAGCATTATTATACAGTATTTTTATCGTTTTTCATCCGCATAATGCCGAAACGTAAGTGCAGTATAAATGATAACATTACAAGAGAATTTCCCTTCATTAAAGTTGTAGATGAAAATGTGGAATGTACTTTATGCAGCTCTAAATTTTGCATTTCACATGGTGGTCGGTCAGACGTAGTCAACCACGTGAAAACGAAAAAACATAAAGGTGCTGTTGAAAGTAAGGCTTCCAACGGAGTATAAGTCATTTCTTAAATGCGAAAACCCAGAGTGAAAAGGAAATGGAAAAACAGTTATCATTGGCAGCACAGGATATATATGATACAGGGGCTCTAACTGGAACCACCAGGCCTTTACACCGCTCCACTTGAATATTATTCTTGTTCAGAGTTTCTTCTTGATTTTGTTCGTTTTTTTTTTTTTTTTTTTTTTTTATAACGTACTCGTATAAGCATAATTGATAATTGTGATTTTTTCCTATTTACAATGATTTGACAAATGTGATGCCACTTTCTCATATCGGCAGTTGTTCATATTATTTAGAATTGAAAACAATATATATCCTAATTATAACCCATCAGAGGTTGAACGGGATATTTTTCTTCATTAATTTAAATAAAAAATAAATTCTTTCTCGGTTGCGAAATATAGCGAAATATAACATTAAGTCATGAAAGTTACTCGACCAAGCATGTCCGCTTCAGAGATTGGTAAATTGCTTCTCCTAAGAGTGCAAGGGCTTTGGCCTCACAATAAGTCTGGAAAAAAAACGAGCCGGATCAGGATGTGGATGTTGCACCATTTATTACTTTCGATAACTATAATATGGCCGTGGTGCACCACTTCGCATACTTGGAAGCGACAAACTCTCTCTCTCTCTCTCTCTCTCTCTCTCTCTCTCTCTCTCTCTCTCTCTCTCTCTCTCTCTCTCTCTCTCTCTCTCTCTCTCTCTGGATACAGAAATTAGCAGTCTCATTGGCAAAGCTGCACCCATCTGTGCCCGCCTCACAACGCGTGTCTGGTGAAACCCCAACTCGCAATGAAGACCAGCATGTATATGATGCCTACATCACCTGCAAGCTTCTATATAGTAGCGTGACATGAAGAACCTATGCAAAGCAAGAAAAAATTCTCAATACCTTATATTAACGTTGCCTAGGCCCAGGGCCGGATTGAAGCCAACTGATGCCCTAAGCACAGCCCAACAATGGTGCCCCCCTCCCCCGGCCTTCCAGTGCTTAACTGACGAGACATTAAGACTCCGTAAGTGCTGATGGTGAAATAAGAGATTGAAAATTCCGTTTTCTTCCAGGCCAGACCGTATAACTATAATTAAATGAATAGTTTAAAAAAAAATGTTATTTAACACTAAATAGCAGTAAGCAATATAAGCAAATTATTTACTTATAACTAGGGAAACACGGCCAATAAAGACAATTACCAAAAAAATCGACTAAAGTCAAGTGTGGCAGTGAAAGAGTTGAGAGTTAGGGGGCATATTAGCTAGGGGGAAAACTCTGTGGTGCCCTCTTCCCTTGGTGCCCTAAGCACATGCTTATTTTTTAATGGTTAATCCAGTCCTGCCTACACCACATCCTTGATATTTCGTGGAAAGACAAAGTGACAAATGTTGAGGTGATGTCGTGTGCTGTCCTTCAACGCCTATATACACTGCTTACACCGTGCCGATTACGCTAGCTTAGCCATGTCCGCCGCATGAAAGATAGTCTCATTCCCAAAGATATTGTATACGAACAGCTATGTGTCTTCTATTCTACCATCCCATGTCAGAATTTACCCTCGATGAGAATTAAATTTAATCCCTCGGGATAAAACTTCCTTTACATTTAAACTGAATAGCTTTAACTTTACATTACATTAAATGAAAAGGTTAAATGTACAGATATAATATGTTTTACATTTACATCTTCACTGTTTGAAAAGTGTTCACAATATAAATTCATTTATGTTTCATTTATATTTACATTTATGGAAAAGTTTGAAACTTCTATTAATTTAAAATCAATATTTTCACATAGACATTTACACTGGTTTAAAGATTCAAAACTTACATTAATTTTAAAGTGAATATGTTTATAGGAACTTTTACACTGCTTTGAAAATGTAAGTATTATTCTTAGAATGTACATCATTTCTTTCATCTTTCGCTCCCTGCTCCAAAGGGAACTACTTTATGCTTTTAGTTCTCTTTACGAAACTATCAATAAAGCAATCATCATCTCTTGCAGTGGTGGTTCATGAATCATCATTCTAGATATTGAGGTTGCCAGATCCAAATGACTTTGACATCCAATAGCGAGTTTCATACATTAAACTTCACATGGTAATACATATACATATATATGTTAGTTCACATGTTAGTAATAAAATATTCAATGTAAATCACAAGTTACGCCAATCCTGGCTACAGACTTGTTTGCTCAGATGAATAAAAGAGATGAATTGTTCTCTTACGCGCGTCTGTGATGTCTTAAATTTTACAATAGATTGCCCCTTCTGACTCCGTGTTTTTTCAGTTTCCTAGTCCCGGTGTTCCTTATTTAAATTTGAAAGAGATTTCCTGTGCTTTGTAAGTCTTATCTGGTTCTCCAATAAAAGGTCCGGTTAACAAATAGGAATTATGAATCTAGTCTTCACTCTGGCGAAATCTTAGGTTGTCTTGGCGAGCTTGAAATTCACAGTGAGATAAAACTGCGAAATGGTGAGCCTATATTCCCCCTCAATGGTGTTATGAATCTAATCAGAAAGATCCGATCATTTCAAACATGTCGGGTGTGGCATTTTCAAAATATTTCCTACATGGAAAAAGTTTTGCAAAAGGTCACGTCTCCCATATATGGTAATATGATGTCTTGCATACACTCTCACAAACACATGTGTAGACTCATATTGTCTAAAATGTAATAAATCCATGATTATTTGTAACCAAGTGACCGGAAACGATTATATCACAATTGTCTGCCTACAGGTGTCACGCAGACAGTAATCTCGTTATCTGTCGTATGAGTGCGCAAACTCCGTGTCTTATCTGGGATTTAAACCGATAGCGCGGACCGATGTACACCTGTTCTTCTGTTATTTGTGAATTACATGCCTGTAAATAACGCAAAGTAATATTCTCTGTTGAATATTGTCGTAGATTTTTGATAAGTATTTAAGATCGATTTTGGTCCCGTCTGAATAGAACTAGAACAGGTAATAACTCAGTGAGAGATAAGGTAAAGAACAAAGATTTCACGAGTGAAATGGTGAAAGGTAGAGTCTGTCCCTGGATTTGAGAAGATACTCTTGTCCAGCCTATCCCTACAACAGAAATTTGTTGATCAGACAGTCTACTTTCTAGATATATTAATATATATATCAGCCACTCACATACACCCATACACATATAAGTGACGACAATTAGACGCACAAACGTGAAACTATATTAAATGGAGTAGGGATATTGGGACAAGCTGAACGACACGGTTAATAAGTTTTATGTTAATTTTATTTATCATAAAGAACTTCACAACATTTATCAAAATATCAAAACATAAAAATAATAGGTTACAGAATTAATAAGGAATAGACCCATAAGTGTAATTCCCCCCTCCCTCTGTTGAGACAAGATCCCGTTAGAAGAAGTTATTAAACCCCACAAAAAAGGTCAAAAAGATTTGCGCTATGGTCTAGAATTTGCCTAAGCTGTAAAGAACAGAGTTTCTAAGTTAATCTATTATGAAATGAACAGTGTTAGCAAAACATAAGAAAGGCACAACAAAGTGAGTATATTTGTTATACAAATTTAAGAATTATTCATTCCTTCTTTCTCTCGCTCTGACAAACATGTGATCACATTTCATTCTCACTTACCAAATAAGTGCTTTCACCACATCTGGAACATATCTCCATGATACATCCACAAATCCAAGGTTAGGTTATTTGGCGAAACCAGCCCCAATTTCTCCAAGATTGATTAATTCTCTTATTGGGAAACGCTTGCTTCGTTACTGTTACTAGGATTCTGTTTATGACACATCAATGAGTCCAGGTAGGAGATTACTTAAGAGATTTAATGGTCACAGTGTCAGTAGCTGATAAATTTGATACTAGAAGGAAATGTCGGGGTATTAAAATCTCTCAGGATCAAGAATCCTCGTCACACCACAAATGGTCGATAGTCGGAAAATGTCAATGTTTGATTATTTCGCCACAACGGGCTGAATGTATATAAAAATTGGGAAAAAGAAATCTAGATATCTCTAGGCCCAGTTACAATTTTTTCTTAATATTCTTTGGGTTGGTACTCTGTCTCTTTCTGGGTGTAAAGAAGAGGCCAGACCGGTCCACCTTGAAGACCCGATAGTTATAAAAGAATGTTCTTTTTGTACTGTAGGACTTAGATCCGTTATTTGCAGATTAGACTTTTTCACAGATTAAGGCCGCAGGTAGATTTTGGGTTTGTGACCCGTACTGAATATAGGAAGAAAAAAACAACCATATAATCACAATAACCACCACACCACTATTCTATCCTAAAATTAACCCGCGCAGAATTATAAGTTATTATCCACTCGGTTATTTAACTTTGAATAGAACTACACGTGTATAGCTTATCTTATCGTTAAAAAAAAAACCCGTGAATTAAGCGCTAGTCATTTACAAAATTACTCAAAATGAATTAGAAATAAATATTTATTTCGTCAGTACTCATAGAGAATAGTGCATTTACTAGTTGACCAAGTATCCCTTACTGGTTACTAGCAATTAATTAATCAACGCTACAGCCGGAACAATTTAGCTATAAATTATTTTAATTCGCTAGTAAATCCTAGTGAAATATAAATGACGGACTTTAAAAATTAAATCACTCAACACAGAAAAATCTTAGTATAATATTTACCGCAGCACAGAAATTAAAACAACTCCAACGAAAAACTAAGTACCGGTAATTCCAATGGCATCGTGGATCTAGAAATCGCAGCTAGATGTTCCAAAACTGCTGTGGGTACTGAATAATCTAAGTTTGAAAGCTGGAATATATATATTAAATAGACAAAAAGTCGCTGACCAGTGTGAGACATAACACCTTTGGGGATTTCTGCGGTTAGATTTTGAATCAAAGTCTATTTGGTCACTTAAGCCGCCCGTAGACGTGGTCCCACGGGCAAATCGTCTCTTTGATCTCGTTCACGAACGAACGGATGGGGGGGGGGGGGGGGGGGGAACTGAGATTGATTATCTCCCCTTGACCAATGTCTACCGAAAGTACGTCTTAACTTATCGACCTTGATTTTCTTCATTAGCTTATCTCCCCCTTCCCTCTTTCTATGTGCATCTAACAAAATGTACAACTTTTGAATTATCGCTCTTGATTCTACAAATATACGACCCGTCCCCTCTCTCTACACGTGAAACGGTCTGATTTTAAACATTCCTACTGCCTGTAATAGAGAAAAGAAAAAAATTAGGCGTGGCTAAATTATGAGTGAGACAGATATCAAGTACAAAGGTTCTGCATTAACCAAACTAATAAGCAAGAAAAGGTGGAAAACAGGTGGAAGCAAAACGTGTAGATATCATGTAATATATTTACATACTTCTGTCACAAATATACTTCTTACCTTTTAGTTGGAAATGTTCTATATTATTTTCGTGTAGAGTGTAGACACTCTGCACGGTAAGGTTTTATTCTAAAATAGCCAATTTCCAAGTGTAAATCTAAGTACGTAGTTTCTTATTGCTGGAAATTTTTAATTCTCTAGATACCTGACACGTTCTTGTTGCAGCCTTGAACAACTTATACGCATATCTACCCTGCAGGCTTCCATCCCATGCTACTGTCCATTCATCAGTCACTATTCTTTTAATTAAGCTTGAGATCTCTGTTATACTCATCCTCGCATTTGTTGTTCTTTGTTTGTTTCTATTAGATCTGCTTTTCATTGTTTCTTTATCTGCCTTTTCATTTCCCTCTATGTCAACACGTGAATTGTACCAACCAATTGTATTAAGCAACCAGGTAACTGTCTTTGTTTTTTTTTTTTTTTTTTTGTTATTCTTGTTTGAATTAGTTTGTTTTTTATTTTTATTGTTTGTTTGTTTCTTGAAAAGGGGGTACCACACACAAATTGATTCACACAATTTTGGTGTTGATTTACTATATTTGGACTGAGTGGAGAGCAGAAGAAGATACTATATTTGAATATCGGAAATCTGATTTTATTGTCTTGAATTTATTACACTGTATGTCCTAATTATAACCCAGCAATGGTTAAACGGGATACTTTATAAAAAATAAAACTGTCGGGATCTGCTTTAGAGCTCTGAAGATCTACCTAGATAAAATCATGTCTGTTTTCAGGTTTCAAAGTATTTGGAAATCGAAATAAATAAAGCCTGTAAATAACTGTTATCTCTGCCGGACTAGAAAGAGGGAAGGGGGAGATAAGCTAATGAAGAAAATCAAGGTCGATAAGTTAAGACGTACTTTCGGTAGACATTGGTCAAGGGGAGATAATCAATCTCAGTTATTCCCCCCCCCCCCCCCCACATCCGTTCGTTCGTGAACAAGATCAAAGAGACGATTTTCCCGTGAGACCACGTCTACGGGCGGCTTAAGTGACCAAATAGACTTTGATTCAAAATCTAACCGCAGAAATCCCCAAAGGTGTTATGTCTCACACTGGTCAGCGACTTTTTGTCTATTTAATATATATATATTCCAGCTTTCAAACTTAGATTATTCAGTACCCACAGCAGTTTTGGAACATCTAGCTGCGATTTCTAGATCCACAATATCATTGGAATTACTTAGTTTTTCGTTGGAGTTGTTTTAATTTCTGTGCTGCGGTAAATATTATACTAAGATTTTTCTGTGTTGATGTCCTTCCTTCAGTTACATCAACGGTGAGGAGGACAATTCAAACTAAATAAAATGTTACCGAATGTTAGCTTCTTTTAGAAGAATCAACACCTATATTAGTCAGTTCACGAATAGAGTGACTTTTATTAATATAGATTGTGGGTTTTCACTAGGAATAAATACTTTTAATCATAGGGATACCGCGCTTTTAGACGCCGGCAGGAAAGGGGTGGTCCAAGATTTTGCTAGGTTCACATTAGAGATTTACAAAACCATGCCATGTTACCTACCAGTAGATAGAGATCAACTGGTTGCTGACCCCTTGCTCTAGAGCAGTGTTTCTCAACCCTGATAGTAGCAACGCCCCCTTTTGACAACTAATATTGTAAAAAAGCCCCCTTTCCCCCACCCTTTCAACACCCCCTTGCTCTTTATCGTGCATACACAAACACGCACACACACACGCATATTCCACCATACTTTTAAAAAAGCAATGCAGTTAATGAGTTATCTTTTCTTATAATATAAATAAAAAGAGAAAGCACATTTATAAAAGCGTAGTTCTATTAAATATGTGTTTAAGTACGGAATTATATACATCACAAGTTCATTATCCTTGAATTACAAATTGGCGGAGCAAATGATATAAAATTAGTTCTTACAACTCTATAACTATCATAATCATATCATTTTAATAGCGCCTAAATGACTGCATATATATCTTCAAATCTGAATATTTAAGCTTCTCCTTATGTAACCACTTTAAACATGAAAAAAGTGGAAAAATTATTAGTTGATAATAATTATATATGACAAGGTTGAATGTGATCTGGAAAAGTAACATCATTTTTCCTGTGAAGATCAAATTATACAAATCACTTATATTATCTATTCTCTTGTATGGGTGTGAGGGCTGGACACTCACTGCAGATACGGAGCGAAGGATTCAGGCTTTCGAGCATAAATGTTATAGAAGAATTTTGCGCATTTGCTATAAAGAGCACAAAACAAATGTCTATGTTAGAGAGAAGATAAACACCTATGCAGGCCACCAAGAACCACTTTTGTCAATAGTGAAACGTCGAAAGCTTGCCTGGTTTGGGCATGTAACTCGTCATGACTCCCTTTCGAAAACGATCCTCCAAGGAACAGTCGAAGGTAAACGGAGAAGAGGAAGGCAAAGAAAATCCTGGGCTGATAACATCAAAGAATGGGCAGGACATGGTTTTTCCACACTTGTACGCATTGCTGAGGATAGAGAGCAGTGGAGGACCCTGTCTGCTGATGCTTCCACCATGGCACCCCTACGACCCATGACGGGTTATGGGTTGAGATGATGATGATGATATAATTATATAAAAATTCACTTACTAATGAAGCATAATGAGATCCTTGCGCTTGGTGTGACTCAGCCAGTTTTGTAATATTTGGTTCTAAGTTTGTTAACATAAGTCTCAAATCTCCTCTGTGTGGTGAAATTCAGTGATACAACGCTAAAATTCCTCCATTCATAAAGATAACTGTTAAAAGGAATGTAGGGATAAAATTTGGATAAGATACGCTGCTACTTCCTCGCCCACGCCAGCGTTTTCTAGTGTCATTGAAAACTAACTGGTTATAACATGCAGACTAACGGCCTATCCTTTTAGACGGAGTAGAAACGGAGATAAAAGAAAAAAAATGCTGCGGTCTGAACACGTGTTTGAATCTAAAGTCTAGAAGACGCAATTTGTAGTTTTAAAGAAAAAAATTACGCCACTAGTTGACACAATGTAATAAATTGGACGAAAAACGACCTTAGCTCTTGTCAGAAACAGACGTATCTTGGACGTTCTACGGTAAATAGTCGTTTTAATTTGAATATAGCGGCAAACACCGTGAACGAGTAGTAAAAACAAATTTCAAGACCAACAGGGAAAAAATTAGGTATTTTCTTAATACTAAGTTTAGGAAAATAAAAATTAGCTAGTTTGATAGCCCATCTTTCCCTGAGAAATAATATACTTTTAAGTACAAAGACGGACAGATAACACGGAAGATATTGACGAAATACGGTATTGTTCAATACAGACGAGCAGACAGTTATTTGTGCATACTTCTCACAAAAGTCACTTTTGACGCGTCCTTGAGCCTAACGCAGAAAAACAAATTACACGTGGACAAGGGGCAAAGAAGGAGGGTAGAAGCTAAAAATAACTTAGCATAGAAATCTTATACGTAGTGAGACAAAAAATTGTGTAGTTTTTTTTGTACTTTCGTCTAAAACCAAGTGTAATTTTGGGAAAAACCAAGTTCGGACGGACAGACCGACATCAGTACATTTCACACTAGACCGAAACTAGACTAAGATTGGACATTTAAGTTTAAATATTTAAACTATAGAGGGGAAGTATTTTGATTGGACGAACGAGTAATATTGGTGACAAAAATTAGCCGGCAAGTGCCATTTGTCGAAGACTGTCCACAGCAACAGATCGTTGATGCTTAGAACTGTGACGCCCAATACAGATATATAATATTTCAAAGTGGGACGCCATAGTATAGCCAGCAGCTCAGCTGAGTTTGTGCTAGACAACGTATCTGTGTGTTTTCATTTGAATTGTGGTAAGGGAAAGATTATTAACCTTTTTTATTTAATAATTCTGAGTGATTGATACTGCCATGTCATGAAAAATGATTACGACAAGTGAGTGCTTATTCTAGGTCCCCAGCGACAGTCCAGAGCCTAGAGGCAAATGAATAATAGGGGAAAACATATCCAAGACTATAGAAGACAGATCTTTATGTCAGGAGATCAGTGGGAACATATCACCCACCTTATTGGATGGAAAAAGAGACTAATGAACATATTTCAGATGCAATGCAGTCATGGGAAACTGGTGCTACTTGATGACAGCCTGGATGAGAGGTGCTGGGTCGGTCAGAGAGATCTGATCTTGTCTTGTCAATTTATGTTTTATGATTAGTAAACAGGGTAAAGTAGGCAGTATGCTATGACATAGCCTAATTTTGTGGTTTCAGAGTTTCTTTGTCTGGCACTGTGCTAGTGCCAGATGCTCTGAAGAGATCAAACGGTGGAGGACTAGAAGTCTATTAGTTTACCTCAGCAACTGTGAGGAGAAGCCTAACATTTTACCTCAGCAACTGTGAGGAGTGGGCCAAGTGAACATCTTGACTACATCGACACAGGCCAGTTAAGTACTGAAGACCTGGCCTGCTGCTGATTCATCAATAAAAATAAATAAATTTATAAAACACTGTGAATAAAACTTTACCACCATTACCCCTGTTAACAAAACACGAACAGTATAACAAGAATAAGGCATGATGATACCACCACGACCCGTCATCCAGTACTAGTTTTCCAAAAGACTCTGTAGTTAGTATCCTTATTAACAAATTTCACATATATATTTATGTACAAAATTTTTCATGTGATCATTTAATTATATGCTATTTGATTGATATAAATTCATTTTGATTCACACGTCCTGACCATAAGAAAACTTGGCTCAGGACTAAATAAAGTTAAAAAAATTGTAATTTTAAAAATTTCAACCCAGTGTTAAGTTACTTGATCATAGAGTTTAGTATTAGACCTAGTGTTTATATGTGTGTGTCTGTGTATTTAATTACCTGCACACCACATTTCAGTACCCTAGACATTGAACGTAGCTAACATACATAATAGTAGAATAAGTCTGTTTGAGGTCATAGGTGGTAGCAGAAAGGTATTCCTGAAAAACTCACATAAATTTTTATCTTCAGGGACCTTCACAGCTGACCTCATACAGTACACTAGGTAACATAGCAACCGCACTTAATACCATCAAAACCACCACATATATTGGGGTCCTGTCCGGGATTTTAAACCTCTCCTATCACATATATTGGATAACTCGTGTCCCGGGATTTAAATTTATCAAGTATATAAGGGTCTCCTGGTCCGGGAATTAAACTAGTTGGGTATAGGCTTGTATAAATTCAACAGTGTCCCTAAAATTAAAAGTAATATTTAAGGTGGAAAGTAAAAGTTGATGAATCTTCACAGCCAGTGGTAATTAATTAATTAGTGTTACTTTGGATATTAGATTTGTTAATTTGTCTTAGATATTATTAAGGTATGTGATAAAGTATGGCAGATCTAGCCAAATTCAGATCGGCTGCTGTGCTGACTGCTAAGGAGATGAACATGGAGGGTCAGGCTTTGATCCAATATGTAACTTCAGAATGTGACAAGTATATTGAAAGGGAAGATAGGAGGTTAGCTGAAGAGAAGAGGTTACAAATTGAGGCTGACAAAGAACTTAAGAGGCTGCAGATTGAGGCTGACAAAGAGGCTAAGGCATTGGAGGCAGATAGGGTGGCTGAAATAAAGCGGCTCCAATTGGAAGAGAAGAAATTAGAAGCAGAGGAAACGAGACAGGCTGCTGAAAGGGAAGCAGAGGAAAGAGATTAGCTACCGAAAGAGAGGAAAAGAGACAGGTTGCTGAAAGGGAAGCAGAGGAAAGAAGATTAGCTACCGAAAGAGAGGAAAAGAGACAGGCTGCTGAGGCAGAAGATAGAAGATTGCAAAGGGAGCACGAATTACGACTAAGGGAGTTGGAAATTCAAGGCCATGCTCCTGAAAATGGTGCCAGCCCCTTTCCTTCCGATGCCACTGTTAGTCAGGGAGTCTCAACCTCAGTTATGGGTTTTCATTTAGACCATTTTGTTGAGAAAGACGATGACATAGAAGGGTACCTGGGTAGATTTGAACTTTTGGCTACCACGTATGGGTTAGAGAGAGAGAGAGAGGTGGAGTCTTAAGTTATCCCAGGGGCTTAGAGGTACTTCTTATGAAGTTTTTGCTAAAATGAATAGAGACGACCAAGACAATTATGACATGCTAAAGCAGGCTCTGTTATTGAGATATGAAAAGAATGGTGAATTTTATCGTAAGAAGTTTAGAAATGCCAAACTTTTGTCTGGGGAGACATACCACCAATTCTCTGCCAGACTGGAAACCTATTTGGAGAAATGGACTGCTCTGGTGAAGACCCAAGATCTCAAAGAAATGATCATGATAGAGCAATTAAGAGAGTCCATGGCTCCAGACCTGAGAAAATTTCTCACGGAACAAGGTGCAGAGAGGTTGGGGGAAGTTTTGAATGTCACTGAAAGGTATCAAGCAGCCCAGGCAGAGATAGTTGGCACTAAAAAGAAACATATAGAGAATTTTAAGACCACACAGCACTTTAATAAATTTGATACCAGAGAACAAGGTAATAAAGGTAGGACAAACTTTGATAGGCCACGCAATGATTATCGTGATAGAAACTCACAGTTCAATGACCAAAAATATAATGAAAGAAAACCGTTTAACCAAGGAAAGAGGTGGTGTAAATGGTGTAAGAAGGACAACCATAACACCGAATTTTGTAAAAGGAAACCTTCTAACATTGCTGCAATGAAATCGGGGAACCAGAGATTAAAGGTTAAACCTAATGGACAGCAGGAACCTTATCACCCCCCAGTTTGTGAGGATGTTATTTGTAATGGGGTCACCATAAGGTGCCTATATGATACAGGTTTGGATTATGATTCAGTTGTGAAGGCTAGCCTAGTGGACCCAAGTCAGTATACCACCGAAACAGTGGAAATACAAGGGGCGACTAAGGACATACCACTCATGACACTTCCCATCGCAAGGATAACGGTGAAAACTCGCTATGTGGAAGGAGAAATCAGAGCAGCAGTGATAGATGAACCAATCTACCCTCTGATATTGGGGTGTAGATACGTCTTCTTGGGGAATCCCGAGAGACCTGTGATCATGGCGACAGTGCAGACCAGGTCACAGTCAAAGGAAGAAGAAGGTGAACCTATAAATGCTCATCCAGAAGAGATGAGGAAGGCGCAGGCTGAGGATAGGACACTCAAGCCATGTTTTAAAAAATTGCCCAAATGCCACACACCTCCAAGCAAGGGAGATTATATTATGAAGAACAAATTGCTATACAGGAAGGCCGGAACTGGAACAAATGGTCACAACCAGCTGGTTCTTCCCGCTTCATATAGGGATAAAGTGATGGAATTAGGGCATGCGATTCCCTTCAGTGGTCACATGGGGATCAGCGCCACAGGACAGCGTATAGCTTGTCATTACTTCTGGCCAGGGATAACGGAAGATATAAAAAGATATGTAAAATCCTGTCCAGAATGTCAAAGGGTAGCTCCAAAGCATTGGACTGCTCCTGCAACTCTAGGGGAAATGCCCATAGTGGGAACACCTTTTGAGAGGGTTGCAGTGGATATTGTGGGACCTCTCACTCGGACCAAGAGGAGGAACAGTTACATCCTTACTCTGGTGGACACTTGTTCTATGTGGGGAGAGGCGGTAGCCCTGTCATCAATTGATTCGAAACATGTGGCAGAGGCATTGCTTACAATATTCACAAGATTAGGATTCCCGCATCAAATCTTGACTGATAATGGCTCACAGTTCAAGGGGAAACTAACGGAAGAAGTTTTTTAAGCTATTTCAAGCCAGACACTTTCATTGTAGTCCGTACCATCCACAAGGGAACGGCCAGGTAGAGAGGTTCAATGGGACCCTCATTTCTATCCTGAGGAAGCTGGCACATGAGAAACCTGATATGTGGGATCAATTTTTGCCCGCTGCGTTGTTCGCGTACCGGGAAGTACCACATAGTTCAACCGGGATGGCACCCGCAACCCTGTTATTTGGGAGGCCAATAAAAGGTCCATTAGAAGCATTATTGAGGACCTGGACAGATGAGAAGGCAGAAGAGACTGTTACCTCATCATATCAATATGTGAACGAGCTGACCACTCGTCTGAAAGCTGGATGGAAACTGGCAAATGATAATTTGAGACAAGCCAGGAAGAAACATGCAGCTTATTTTAATAGGAAAGCAAAGGACAGAGAATTAGCTGTGGGAGAGAAAGTGCTTCTTCTACTACCCGGCAGCCATAATAAGTTGCAAATTGGATGGCAAGGTCCATATACGGTTCTAGAGAAGGTGTCTAGAACAAACTATAAAATTGACAAAAAGGGGAAGGAGAAAATATATCATGTGAACCTTTTAAAGAAGTATCTGGACAGACAAATCCAGGAAGGCACCCCTTTACTGACCTTGGCTATCGCAACTGAAATGAAAAAGGAACCACTCACCTCACATGAATACCCATTACACCCCTGTGAGACAGCCGCACAGGTAAAAGTCAGTAAGCACCTGACTAAAAATCAGAGGGAGAGAGTTCAACAGATTCTGGAGGAACATACGGATGTGTTAACAGACAAACCGGGGCATACTAATTTGCTACAGTATGACATGAAGCTGGTAGACCCAACACCAATCTGTATGAGAGCCTATTCTGTTCCGTTCGCTAAGGAGAAGGCATTGAAAGAGGAGATAGATTATTTGTTGAAAGAAGGGATTATTTCTCACAGTGAATCTTCTTTTAGCTCCAGTGTAGTTTTGTTGAGGAAACCGTCTGGGGAACATAGACTGTGCATAGATTACAGGAAACTGAATGCTGTCACAGAAAGTCAGGTGGATCCATTACCGGACACAAAACAGTTATTTGCCAGATTGAATAAGGCAAAATACTTTTCGAAGGTGGATCTTAGCAAAGGCTATTACCAGATTCCAGTGAAGCCTGAAGTTAGACCTTATTTAGCTTTTAGCACCTCGGAAGGACATTATGAATTCAACATGTTACCATTCGGATTGAAAAATGCTCCGAGTGTATTTTCTAGGATGATGCGCAAATTGTTGGATCCCTTGAATAATCCATGTATCACGAATTTCATGGATGATATTCTCATTGCCACAGAAACTTTTGAAGAACACATTAACTCTCTGAATATGCTATTTGATAGGCTCAGAGAAGCGAACTTAACTGCTAGACCAACAAAATGTTGTATTGGATGCAAAGAGTTGGAATTCTTGGGACATACTGTATATCAGGGTAACATGACCCCTGACCCCAAGAACTTGGAAAAACTGCAGAGAGCACCTAGACCGCAAACAAAAAAAGACGTGCGATCATTCGTGTCGTTATGTGGGTTTTACCAAAAATATATCAAAAATTTTAACTCTATATGTGCTCCTCTGACTGATCTGACTCGCAAGGGAAATCCAGATAAAATTGTTTGGTCAGTGCAATGTGAATTGGCATTCCAAGAGTTAAAGGAAAAACTCACTAGCAAGCCTATTCTCAAATTGCCTGATTTGACTCAGGACTTTGTGGTGAGAACAGACGCAAGCAATGTAGGCCTGGGGGCTACTTTGTTGCAAAGGTCCTCTTCACCCAATGGGGAACTGAACCCAGTTGCTTATGATAGCCGCAAGTTGAACAAAGCGGAACAAGGCTATTCCACAGGCGAAAAAGAGTGTTTAGCGTTAATCTGGGCAATAAAAAAGTTCCAAATCTATCTGTATGGTAGGACTTTTGTGGTCCAGACAGATCACCAGCCTCTCGTGTTCTTATCTCAGGCCAAGCATGAAAATGCAAGATTGTTACGATGGTCTTTATTGTTACAACCATATCAGTTTAACATTGAATATATTCCGGACTCACAGAATGTCGGTGCAGATTTCCTCAGTAGGCACCCCTGTGATCAAAATTAGAGTAGTTGGCAGGCGTAAGGAGTTAATTTTATCTATGTGTATCACTGTTTTGGAACTTGCATTAGTGCATGTTCTCAGGTGGGGAGATGTGTGGTGAAATTCAGTGATACAACGCTAAAATTCCTCCATTCATAAAGATAACTGTTAAAAGGAATGTAGGGATAAAATTTGGATAAGATACGTTGCTACTTCCTCGCCCACGCCAGCGTTTTCTAGTGTCATTGAAAACTAACTGGTTATAACATGCAGACTAACGGCCTATCCTTTTAGACGGGGTAGAAACGGAGATAAAAGAAAAAAAAATGCTGCGGTCTGAACACGTGTTTGAATCTAAAGTCTAGAAGACGCAATTTGTAGTTTTAAAGAAAAAAATTACGCCACTAGTTGACACAATGTAATAAATTGGACGAAAAACGACCTTAGCTCTTGTCAGAAACAGACGTATCTTGGACGTTCTACGGTAAATAGTCGTTTTAATTTGAATATAGCGGCAAACACCGTGAACGAGTAGTAAAAACAAATTTCAAGACCAACAGGGAAAAAATTAGGTATTTTCTTAATACTAAGTTTAGGAAAATAAAAATTAGCTAGTTTGATAGCCCATCTTTCCCTGAGAAATAATATACTTTTAAGTACAAAGACGGACAGATAACACGGAAGATATTGACGAAATACTGTATTGTTCAATACAGACGAGCAGACAGTTATTTGTGCATACTTCTCACAAAAGTCACGTTTGACGCGTCCTTGAGCCTAACGCAGAAAAACAAATTACATGTGGACAAGGGGCAAAGAAGGAGGGTAGAAGCTAAAAATAACTTAGCATAGAAATCTTATACGTAGTGAGACAAAAAATTGTGTAGTTTTTTTTGTACTTTCGTCTAAAACCAAGTGTAATTTTGGGAAAAACCAAGTTCGGACGGACAGACCGACATCAGTACATTTCACACTAGACCGAAACTAGACTAAGATTGGACATTTAAGTTTAAATATTTAAACTATAGAGGGGAAGTATTTTGATTGGACGAACGAGTAATATTGGTGACAAAAATTAGCCGGCAAGTGCCATTTGTCGAAGACTGTCCACAGCAACAGATCGTTGATGCTTAGAACTGTGACGCCCAATACAGATATATAATATTTCAAAGTGGGACGCCATAGTATAGCCAGCAGCTCAGCTGAGTTTGTGCTAGACAACGTATCTGTGTGTTTTCATTTGAATTGTGGTAAGGGAAAGATTATTAACCTTTTTTATTTAATAATTCTGAGTGATTGATACTGCCATGTCATGAAAAATGATTACGACAAGTGAGTGCTTATTCTAGGTCCTCAGCGACAGTCCAGGGCCTAGATGCGAATAAATAATAGGGGAAAACATATCCAAGAATATAGAAGACAGATCTATATGTCAGGAGATCAGTGGGAACATATCACCCACCTTATTGGATGGAAAAAGAGACTAATGAACATATTTCAGATGCAATGCAGTCATGGGAAACTGGTGCTACTTGATGACAGCCTGGATGAGAGGTGCTGGGTCGGTCAGAGAGATCTGATCTTGTCTTGTCACTTTATGTTTTATGATTAGTAAACAGGGTAAAGTAGGCAGTATGCTATGACATAGCCTAATTTTGTGGTTTCAGAGTTTCTTTGTCTGGCACTGTGCTAGTGCCAGATGCTCTGAAGAGATCAAACGGTGGAGGACTAGAAGTCTATTAGTTTACCTCAGCAACTGTGAGGCGAAGCCTAACATTTACCTCAGCAACTGTGAGGAGTGGGCCAAGTGAACATCTTGACTACATCGACACAGGCCAGTTAAGTACTGAAGACCTGGCCTGCTGCTGATTCATCAATAAAAATAAATAAATTTATAAAACACTGTGAATAAAAAAACGTTACCACCATTACCCCTGTTAACAAAACTACAAACAGTATAACAAGAACTAGACATGATGATACCACCACGACCCATCATCCAGTACTAGTTTTCCAAAAGACTCTGTAGTTAATATCCATATTAACAAATTTCACATATATATTTATGTACAAAATTTTTCATGTGATCATTTAATTATATGCTCTTTGATTGATATAAATTCATTTTGATTCACACGTCCTGACCATAAGAAAACTTGGCTCAGGACTAAATAAAGTTAAAAAAATTGTAATTTTAAAAATTTCAACCCAGTGTTAAGTTACTTGATCATAGAGTTTAGTATTAGACCTAGTGTTTATATGTGTGTGTCTATGTATTTAATTACCTGCACACCACATTTCAGTACCCTAGACATTGAACGTAGCTAACATACATAATAGTAGAATAAGTCTGTTTGAGGTCATAGGTGGTAGCAGAAAGGTATTCCTGAAAAACTCACATAAATTTTTATCTTCAGGGACCTTCACAGCTGACCTCATACAGTACATCAAAACCACCACACTCTGTTACAAATCTGCAGTCGGCTTAGTTGCTTTTGTAGTAGCAACACAACTGCACTGAACCTCTTCTCCACCAAATACGACATTGGGAATGCTGTAATTAGCAATTTAGTTTCACGCCAAAGAACGGGATACGCAAGTCTCTGCTGGATCCACAATTTTTTGTAATGTGTGTGACTGAATCGTGCTTTTGCCTCGAAGTCATTTTGTAGCTCAATTAATTCTTCTTGTAAATGTTGACTAACTTGTTCCACGTCTGATTCAAACGAACTAATCACCTAATCCGGTATTTTTAGTTCTTGCAAGTCTTTAAATCTTATGCTCATATCATTTTTAATAGCGTCCAAATGACCTCTAATTTCAAATATTCAACTGAATATTGTCGACACTTTCTCTTTACTGCTGACATATTGAAAATTTTAGTATAATATCACTGCATATACATCTACACCTCGTCAAGCCTCAAAACTGACAGAGTTTAATTCTCAACACTCAAACATCCAAAGATGCATTAAAACTAAGCCATAACTGCCCACAACGTTCCTGTTGCGAGAAGGTATTTACGGTGCACTCGCATCAAAGAGAGTTGAACACAAAGGTCACACACAGTTCTGTGTAGTGCTGTGACTGTAACGTCAACCTCGCTAAACAAAGAGGGTTTTTTTGGTAGGCACACGTGGGGCACGTGATTTTGCGGGGAATGTTTTGGGAGGGAGTCGTGCTGTTGAAGTGGACAGAGTAGGGAAGGGGCTGTGATGTGTTCACGGGCGAATCAATGTTTGACGGGAATGTGTTTCCAGAAGAAAATATGTGTCGAGAGTGGAGAGAGAAGGTTAGCTTGGGTGTGTCGAGAGGCTAACGAATGTATCGAGTGTTGAAGGGACATAAATATCCACCTACTGTCTCCTGACAATGGTAACATACCAGGTACTAAAATTTTGCGTTTGGAATCCTTGAAACACTCCATGGGACGCAGGGCAAATAAAAACTATCATGTTACAAGCTATGCGAAGGGGAATATCTTTTGTAATTGTTTCATATTGATTCTTGTAAAAATGTACACAACGCCCCCCCCCCCCCTCCCTGAATGGAAGTAGCGACCCCCAATCGTTGCGACCCATCAGAACGCCCCCAGACATCTTGAAAACGCCCCCATGGGGCGGTACCGCCCTCGTTGAGAAACACAGCTCTAGAGTATAGGTACTAGCTAGAACAATGTACTCTGCAATATCTGGTCTACTGCATTCTCGCGAGTTTCTTGAAGCCTGAATTGCCGAAAAGGGAAAGTAATAGTTTAACCACAGTATTTGCATTTCATTATAAGGGTTTGACAGAGCTCCCCCACGAGAAAATAATTGAATGCATCGAAGGCATAGGTATTGATGGAAAAGACATAAGAATACTCAACAGCCTTTATTTGGGAACAAACTGCTACAGTAAGATCTGGCAAGAATTACTCACCATATATAGACATAAAACTGCCATCAATGGTACCTATACCTTGTAGCGGTATGGCAGCTTGCGTACCCTGACAATCCCCAGAGCTATGCCAGTGGGAGTTTTACTCCTGGTAGTTTCAACCAAGCTGGACTGGTCTGTGTGGGTAGGGGTCAGACAAAAGCTGGTACCCTGGTCCTCCAGGTTTGGGGTTTTAGCATAGGGCTGACACCCCTGTCTATGTAAAAAAATCGCACGTTACGGAAACAACAATAAATGGAAAAACTTTGCTGCGGGATGGACATTCGGAGTCTGTGGCTCGTATGACTGTCAGTGGTGAAAGCCGAAAGGAAGCCACTGACATGAAAACGGATGTCCTGACCGCAAAACAGGATACAAGAATAGGATTTTGGAATGTCAGGACAATGTACGAGACAGGTAAACTAAGACAGGTCACGGCAGAAATGAGAAACTATAGGGTTTTAGCATAGGGCTGACACCCCTGTCTATGTAAAAAAATCGCACGTTACGGAAACAACAATAAATGGAAAAACTTTGCTGCGGGATGGACATTCGGAGTCTGTGGCTCGTATGACTGTCAGTGGTGAAAGCCGAAAGGAAGCCACTGACATGAAAACGGATGTCCTGACCGCAAAACAGGATACAAGAATAGGATTTTGGAATGTCAGGACAATGTACGAGACAGGTAAACTAAGACAGGTCACGGCAGAAATGAGAAACTATAGGTTACACATTCTAGGGATAAGCGAGAGCAGATGGACAGGGGCAGGAAAAGTTAAAACAGCAACAGGAGAAACAGTACTTTACTCTGGAAGAGAGGATGGACAACACAATGAAGGCGTAGCCATTATTCTACAGAAAGGAATAGAAAGGACATTACTGGAATGGAAACCCATCAACAACAGACTGATAAGATTAAGATTGAGAGGGAGATTCACCAACACTACAATAATACAATGCTACGCACCAACGAATGATAGCGATGAGGAGGTCAAGGATGAATTCTATCAACAACTGCAGAAAGAAATGGAAGACACACCTAGATATGATCTTGTTATAGTAATGGGAGACCTCAATGCGAAAGTTGGTTCACACAATACATATAATGAAAGAACAATGGGGAAATGCGGCAGCGGAAGAGCAAATGAAAATGGGGATAAACTAATAAGTTTCTGTAGCATTAACAACCTGGTCATTGGAGGAACACTCTTCCCACATAAAGAAATTCACAAATTAACATGGGAATCACCAAATGGTCGGGACAGAAACCAGATAGACCACATCGTGGTTAACGGTAGATGGAGACATGCATTACAAGATGTGAAGGTAAGAAGAGGTGCAGATGTGGGAAGTGATCACCATTTAGTAGTAGCAAAACTGAAAGTGAAACTAAGAAGGGCGGCACCACCTGTAACTACACAGAAAAGGTTTGACATCAGCAAATTGAAGGACTCCCTTACCAGAAAAGCTTTTGCGGCCGACATAAAGAAACGATATCAATTTGCCAAAAGTCAGGAAAAGACATTGACTGATGATATAGACCAGAATTTCAACACCATTTCAACAATATACAAAGAAAGCAGCAAATCATGCTTGGGATTCCAGGAAAGGAAGAAGCAAGACTGGATAACACCAGAAACATTAAACACCATAACGATGAGAAAGGAAATGAAAAGAAAGAAAACAGAAGCGAAGTCCCCCAGGTTAAAGCAACTATATAGCGAACAGTACAGTCAGCTGGACAAGGAAGTTAAGCGCCAAACCCGAGCCAACAAAAGGAATTTCCTAGACGATCTTGCAAGACAGGCAGAGGAGGCAGCACTGAGAAATGAACAAAGCACAGTATACAAAATAACTAAATTCATCAGCGGAAAACGAGGTGCAAACAATATTACATTAGTAAGAGATAAGCAAGGTAATCTCATCACGACAGCAGAGAGACAGGAAACAAGATGGGCAGAGCACTTCAGAGAAATTCTGAACAAGGAACCACCAGAGAAACAACTGAATGTTCCTGAAGCTGAAAACGATCTAGATGTGAATACAGACATTCCACGAAAAGAAGAAATCATCACAGCAATCAAAGGGTTAAAGAACGGCAAAGCTCCGGGCCATGATAACTTAAATGCAGAGCTATTTAAGACAGACCCTGAGCTAGCAGCAGAACTATTAGAACCACTATTTGCACAAGTCTGGAAAACGGGGACAACACCATCAGAGTGGAACAAAGGAATAATTGTCAAGTTGCCCAAGAAGGGAGATCTTGCAGACTGCAATAATTGGAGAGGAATCACTCTTCTCTCAGTTCCCAGCAAAATACTAGGCAAGATAATTATACAGAGAATTTCAAAGGCAGTAGACCACAAACCGAGGAAGGAACAAGCAGGATTTAGAAAGAATAGAAGATGTGTAGATCATATATTCACTCTCAGAAACATTATAGAGCAGTGCTCAGAATGGCAAAGACAGCTTTACATTAATTTCGTTGATTTTGAAAAGGCTTTTGACAGCATACATAGGGACAGTTTATGGAAAATACTGAGGGCTTATGGAATTCCAAGCTGCATAGTGTCAATCATAAAAAAGCCTCTATGCCAACTTTACGTGTAGTGTTGGGCAGAGCAACCTAACCTTTGAGGTGAAGACAGGAGTACGACAGGGATGCCCCTTGTCAACCACTCTATTTTTAACAGTCATAGACTGGGTGATGCGCCAGACAACAGAGGGCAGTCCAAGAGGAATAAGATGGACTACATTTTCTACACTGGAAGATCTGGAATATGCAGATGACATTGCACTACTAGCACATTCACATCAACACATCCAGGAAAAAACGGATAGACTTAACAAGTTTAGCCAGCAGGTGGGCTTGAACATCAATTTAAAGAAGTCTGAGGTCATGACGCTCAATGTGAGCAACCCTGAGCCCATATCAGTAAGGAATCAGCAATTGGTACAGACAGATACCTTCACATACCTAGGAAGCATAGTAACACCAGACGGCGGGGCAGGCAAAGACATCAACATCAGAATGAATAAGGCAAGAACAGCCTTCTTTAGCCTAAACAACATCTGGAAGTCCTCCCAATACAGCACAAGCACAAAATTAAGATTATATCAGAGCTGTGTGCTTTCTTGCTTCTCTATGGTGCGGAATGCTGGAGAGTTACAGAGAAGGAAATGTCGAAATTGTCCTCTTTTCACACAACATGCCTAAGAAAAATTCACCGAATCTTTTGGCCGAATACCATCACTAACCAAGATCTGCTTACTCGTAGCAAGCAAGAGGACATGCACACCATCATAGCTGGCAGACGCTGGAGCTGGGTTGGTCATGTCCTCAGAAGAGACCCCGATGCCATCACAAGAACAGCTATGCTTTGGACCCCTGAAGGAAAACGAAAGAGAGGCCGACCAAAAACAACCTGGCGGAGGACTGTGGAGGCTGAGATGCAGGGAATGAACCAGAGTTGGGGCACTGTACGAAGGATGGCCACCGACCGAGCAAAGTGGAATCAATTTGTTGTTGCCCTACAAGACGCCACTAGGCGTGATGGCCACTGACTGCTTTGACGGTCGGCGGCTAAGGATCAAAGAAGAAGATAGACATAAAAAGAGGTGTCAGACAAGGCTGTGTACTGTTCCCTTGCCTATTAATCTATACACAGAAACAATTTTCAAACATATACAGGAAATGTTAGAACTGACCATCAGTGGGAGGGCAATAAACAACCTCAGTTATGCAGATGATACCGTTTTGCTAGCTGAAATTGAACAGGATTTACAAGAACTAGTGAAGCAGGTAAACAGCATAAGCCACAAATATGGGTTGGATATTAACATCGATAAAACGAAAACTATGATAATTAGCAAAACAGACGATAAGCCCACATTAAAGATAAGCATAAATAGGAAAATCCTGCAACAAGTCAAGAGTTTCTCATATCTTGATCATATAATAACAGAAGAAGGCAGATGTGAAACAGAAATCAAGAAAAGAATCGGAATGGTCAAAGCTACATTCAACAATATGAGACAAATACTGACATCTAAACAGTTAACTCACAAATTAAAATTGAGAACCATCAAGTGTTTTATATATTCTTCATTACTGTGTAGTGTAGAAACATGGACATTGAATAAGCAATTGGAAGAAAGAAATGAGCCTCTCGAAATGTGGATATATAGAAGAATGTGGCGCATCTCATGGAACGAGAAGAAAACAAATAAGGAGGTCCTAGAAAACCTAGGTATGAAAAGAAAATTAAAGGCAGCTTTGATATTTTGGCTACATAAAAAGACAAAACACCTTGTAGATGACCATAACAGAAGGCAGAGTTGGAAGGCAAGCGTGCAAGAGGAAGACAGTGCTATATGTGGGAAGATAACATCAAGAGATGGACGGGAAAGAGTCTATCAGAGTGCACCATCAAGACAAGATAGGGAAGATTTTGGAGATCCATTACAGCCGATCTTCGTTGTGGAGATAGCAGTTTATGATGATTTGCATGTCGTTTCTCATCCTCTGATAAGGGCATTTGCTTTTTTAACGGCATTTCGTCTCGGGGGTTGTGATTTTGTTTTCTTGTGAACAAGAAAACACAATGGGCTAATCACCTGTTTGTCAAACACTTTGATTGCATGTTTTACCCGCCAGCCTTGTGCTCTTTGGGTCACCTCTACACTCTGTTTATGGTGTAGAAGAGGTTCCGATTAAGAAGAAGAAGAAGAAGGGAACAAGAAAACGGTGACCAACAGTAAGGTTTAAATTAAATTATTACATAAGACAAGATTTTTTAAAAACAAAGTATCCTGTTCAACCCTTGGTAAATTATAATGAGGAAATACAGTATAATAAATTCAAGATTATAAAGTCTGATTTCCGATATGGGGGCCGTTCACAAATTACGTAACGCTTAAAAAAGGTGGCGGGGGAGGCGCCGAGATGTTATGCTTTGGTGCGGGAGGTTCTGAAATGTTGTGAGTTTTTGTTACGCACATGTTACAGGAGGTGGGGGAGGGCTGAAAATGTCAAAAATTGTGTTACAGCCCCTATCTAAACATGGTGCCTTCTTCTCCCCTCCACTCAGTCCAAACAGAGTAAAAGGATTCCGTTACACGCCCATTGAGGCATATTGGGAACATGGTGTTAGGCCCATATTTTCTTGACCATCGGCACACCAGGGGTGATGTGGTCAGCATCACGCCGGCCGCCTTAACCTTCCCAGAGTTGCTCTGGTACCCAAGTTTTGAGGCTGGGTCGACCCTGGAGCCGTTTGTGGTCTTAAAAAATCCCACCTCAACTGGGGCTCGAACCATGGACCACCAAGCTAGGAAGTCAGTGCACTAACCACTGCGCTACCGCGGCTCCAAATAGAGTAAATTAAAACCACAATTGTGTGACTTTGTGGGTCCACTTGCCCTGTTGTTAACAAGGTGAAAAGGGGTGAGATAGCCTGGGGGTGTCTGAGATAACACTAAATCCACCAATTATGTGCCATCCTCCACACGAGCACCCCATCAGACTACCCCTTATCCTCACACCATTATTGATCCTTATATACTAATTTTAGTTCTTGTTATACACTTTCTTTTACTATATTGTGAAATTCTCTAGGTCTATTTATTCTCAACACCTGCTCCACAGTTATGGATGAATTGCATGCCTGTAAATATTCTAATATTGGTTTTCTGTTGTTCATACTTCCTACATTTTAGTAGGAAATGCTCTATATTATTATTTTTTTTCTAGACACCAGTAAGGTTCCTCTATTCTAAAATAGCCCATTCCTAGTTGCAGTCTAAGAAGTTTCTTATTGCTTTATAAAACGATATATATATATTTTTTAAATTAATGAAGAAAAATATCCCGTTCAACCTCTGATGGGTTATAATTAGGATATATATTGTTTTCAATTCCAAATAATATGAACAATTGCCGATATGAAATTGGCATCACATTTGTCAAATCATTGTAAATAGGGACAATCTTTTTTTTTTTGTTTTTGTTTAAATTAATGAAGATAAACAGAAATCCCGTTTAACCTCTGATGGGTTATAATTAGGATATATATTGTTTTCAATTTCAAATAATATGAACAACTGCCGACATGAGAAAAGGCATCACATTTGAAAATAGGGATACTCACAATTGTGCTTAGGCCTATACGTTAAATAGAAAAATAAAAAACAAACAAACAAAATCAAGAAGAAACTATGAACAAGAATAATATTAAAGTGGAGGGGGTGTATAGGCCTGGTGGTTCTAGTTATATAACAGACTTTACCAGATAATTGATTTTCATCTGTTTAAAGTCACATGCATTGTAAGAACAGCATCAGACCTTCACATTCCCAGCCACTATATATTAACATGTGTTCGTGTTAAATATTGTTTGACTATATTATGCAGTTCCCTAGGTCTGTCTATTCTCAACACTTCCTCTATATTTATAGGTAAGTTGGATCACAATTATGCTTAGCCTATACATTAAATAAATAAAAATAAAAAAAAATTAACAAATAAAAACAAGAAGTTTATTTCTTTTTTTTTTTTTTTTTGTTAATTAAAAAAAAAAAAATTTATCTAACTTATAAGCATAATTGTGATTGTCCCTATTTACAATGATTTGACAAATGTGAGATGTCTGTATTATAGTAAAGGGTAAGAGTCTACGATTAAACTTTTGCTAGCACTTGCGATGTAATACATCAACTTGGGTTTTAAAAAAGTAGGCCAAAATCAATAAAAATTGACAGGAAAATCTAAAACTAATGTAAATATTTATGCTCTAAATAGTCAGATTTTGTTATTTTATTGTATAATTGTGGGCAAACATTTAATGAAAGCGGTATGTAACAAATATTATACCTCTTGCTATAGGCCTCTTTCGACTAGCGGATATTTATCCTGTGTGGGTGTCTAGTAGGTGTTGTAACATAAAAATGGAGTGACGGTCGCCCTGACATTCATAAACTGAAATCTTTATTTTTTCCCCCCCAAAAACCATAATGGATTTATATTATCAACTTTTCTGGCACAAATTTTAAAACAGTTAAATCTTCACAATGGTTCAAACGTATCAGTCACCCGTCAGGGTGTACAAATACCCATTTGAGCTCGTCATGGCTGTAAGTAGAACTTACCACAACCATTTATTGTGTCAATCAGCTGATGTGTGACCATACTATTGCTTTAATTGAAAATTATTATCCAGATAATCACAGCGATTCATCAAAATCATAAGTGCTTTTCAGTTCCACGTGGAGCATAAGCCTTCATCAAGTTCACGTAAAGCCTTCCTTCCTCTTCCATCCGTTAGTGTTACCTTTTCATCTTTATCTTTTTTACTTCTGCCTCCAGTTCCCTTCTCCAGGTTTGTTTGGTCTCCCTCAATGCCTCTTACACTGGAGGAATATATATATATATATATATATATATATATATATATATATATATATATATATATATATATATATATATATATATATACACACACACACACATGTTCATTTTCTACCTTTCACTACATGTGGAGCACAGATTCTCTTCAAATACACACAAAGCATTCCTATGCCATCCCATTAACGTCTATATCCATTTCCCGTTTCTGCGTGTTTTAAGTTTCTCTTACCTTGAGGATTCCAGAACAAGGCTGCCTTTTAATGCTTTCAACTGGTTGTCTCACTGTGTTTCTTTTCAACGCCAGCAGCTTCTCCTTAATCTTAACCCACTGGTAGGCCCAATGTGTCTGGTGCCTCAATGATGATCTTGTCGTACCATTTCAATCCTTCTGTACTGTGCAAGGACCCATTTATGAAAGTCTGTATCTTTCTGTTTGTCATTTTTGTTGTTCTTCATGCATTTGGACAGCCAAGACATTTGATTTGAAGATTTTTATTTTGGGCTTCTTTCTTTTGATTAGATCAACAAAAACAGCAACCAAAAAGCTACAAACTTTCATAAATGGGTGCTTGCATGGAATAGAAGGATTGAAGTGGTATGACAAAATTAATGTGGAGCTGATGACAAAAACCCTTGTAAGTGCCAGTAAAACAAGGATAGAAGAAGACACTGCAATGGATAGGACTAACGTTGAGGAGACAGATTTTAAAAAGAGAACAGGAAAGGCTAAAAATACATTTAGAAACATAAGCTAATATTACATCAATAAAATTTCAACCAGATCAACAAAGATTCATTACATGTGTGTATGATAGGAAACACTTAGAGAATTTCAACTTGAGGGAATCTGATCATCCAAACCAGTGGTTCCCAAAGTGTGGAGTTCCATCCCACTGGGGGTGTTGAAAGGATCCAAGAAGGCGATAAGAGAAAATTGGGCTGCATAGTTTCGTCTACAATTCTGAACTCAGGTAACCTTTGTTGATCAAAAATTGAACGTAACCTTCTGCTGTGAAAGCAGGTTTGAAGGATAACAAAGCCCCTATTGTACCTGTGGTCAACCCAAAAGAACAAGAAGGATGTGGTCAGCTCACTAAGATTTAATCAGCATCTTTTGGAAAGAGACAACCAGTGCTAAATAGTGTTTACCAGCTAGTGTCAATCGGTAAGATGTGTCCAAATGTATCGCTGGAAGCAGAAGAAATGAGATATTTGCATGTGTTTGAAGAAGAACCAACTTTGCTTTGTTGCAGATTTGATTGTCTCATTATTTAGGGGAACTAGTGATATTGGGATATCTGTGATACGTAAATAAACAGGAAAGTTTCAGTTGAGCCAAGTCTATAACCAAAGATGCTATTTATACTTTTTAAAACTATAATGCAGGAAAATGGGGGGTGCTGGGAATATGCTCTGTGGCCCAATGGGCAGTGACTGATAAAGTTTGGGAAATACTGATCCAAAGGAATAATAGATCAAATATTGACCTGATAATGAAGCTAAGTCTTAGAGATGCCATATTACATAAATTGTTCCATGTCAAAGATCTACGTATGTCTGCTTCCCATGTAGTCAGCTGTCCCTGTTGGTACTAGTTATACCTCTCTTCCTTCTGTATTGACTCTTAATTTTCTTTCTTCAAGTTTTGTATTTTCAGCTTATATAAATCTTACCCTTGTGCAGCCTTCCTTTTTCTGTTCTGAAGCATTTCACTTTTATGTTAGCTTTTATCTGTTACATGTCATTTTTTGGCCTTCCCACTTGCTACTATGTTCATATGCTTAACCATATTAATCTTTTTCATTGAATTTTGGTTTTGGGAAGAATTTTTACTGTATGTTTCTTTGTATGTTATCTTTACCAATCTTTAGTGGTTTAATATTTGACATATTTTTCTTAGGATCTGATTTGCAGAATTATATAACTGAGCTTAATTCTTTATATCTCAGGCATCATGTGCAGTTTTGACCATTGATTATCACTTTATTACAGTAGTCGTGTTGTGTAAACAGTTAATATACTTAATCTTCTTTTTTTCATTTTGCAGGCATACGAAAAGCGTTTCCCAACTTGCAAATTGATCCCTGTCTTTCTAGGCAGTGACATAACTAGTGAATATAAGTCAAAAGATGGAGCAGAGGTTATTATTGAACGACGATGCAGACTGAATGTAGATGCTCCTTACCTGTTGAAAAAGGTATGTCCATTTACCTTTATCTAAGATTTTGCATAGAAGTGTTTGCTACCTGACCTTCATTAGCTGAACCATCAATTATCCGAACCAACGGTGCTCCAAAAAAAAAAAATTACAGTCTACTTTTAGTGCACTAATTGGTATGCTGAAGGATTACTTCAGTCACTTAATGCAGTCTTTTCCGATTATTTATTTGAAGATACATATATACCACATCTCGGAGATGAAAAACCTGTACACAAAATTCATAAACCCTGTACAAAGACCTGCAAAACCTGTACCAAAATAGAGACTGAAAAAAATGTATCAAAAGAGTTAATTCGTGTAAAAATATTTTCAATTACAGCTGCATTATAATTGAGGCATGGGGATTTTGCCTTTTAAAGCAGGTCTTCATTTATTTTAAAACTCAAACAATAAATGTCTGAGTTTATTTTACACTGTAAAAATGATGTGATCGTATCATCATTTAGTCTATTTCTGCGCTTAATTATCACTAACAGACCAGGAAATCCTGTTGATTTATATATATATTTAATAATTAGGCAAAAAAACCTGTACAGAAATTATGTACACATCTGAAAACGCAAAAACCTTGTACAGATAATGGGGAAACCATAGCTTGTGGCATTATGAAGATATGTGCAGTATTGCATAGAAATAGTCTTAATTTGTCATTACAGGAGTTAAAAAATGAAATTTTTGTTAGCAGTTGTACTTTATTTACGAGTTGTAGTGGGGACATAGCTCCCACTGCAGATAATTGTTTTTATGGCATCTCAAATAGGTCCCTAAGGCAATCTAATGTGGGTTCAGCATTATTCTGGCAACTCCTGCGACATCGCTGATACCAAACTGTATCTACTGCTGTTGTTCAGCATTATTCTGGCAACTCCTGCGACATCGCTGATACCAAACTGTATCTACTGCTGTTGTTCCTTTGGACCTATTAGCTACGTGGATGGGGGAACATGATGCACGGACAACAGTTTGACCTCTATTTAACTGTGCCAAAGCATGCGCCCCGGAGAGGACTATCCAGGAACTTAGGAGGATGAATCTGCCAGTCGCATTAAGTATCGTGCTCCCTGCGACGCCACCTCATATTTTGTGAAATGAAGATCTTACAACAAGGAGAAGAGAAAAAAACAATCCAAAAGGAACACCAGGCCAAAAACAAAACAAAGAATTCAGCTGAGGTCTATCACATCAAGCTCACATTCCTATAGTCAGTTATGGCTGAAGCTAGCTTACTATATTTACAGCTTATTTAAAAATTATTTATCTCTGTTATATACAGATGACTTGATGTGCTGGCTTGCTTGCCATATTGATACCAGGAGTTACTGTCAGTGGGAGCCTTTTGTCCCATCTAGGCTGAGTAGGTCATCGAGGATAGGCCAGACATAGAGAGAAAGACTGGCCCTCTAGATTTTGGCGATTGGGTCAGGGCTGACATTTTATTTTTGCACTTTATGGAGCATTGGCACCATTGCAGCTGATCCTTTCCAGGAAGTCTGCACTTGATGTTGCACTAGTGGTTTTTGAAGCAGGTTATTTTATACTAGTGTAAAAGCCCTTCATAAGATGGGAATTAAATTCAAATGCACCAATACCTCATGGCAGTTTTACTCATTCAAAAGTATTTTTTTTTAAAAACCACTGTGCATCACCACAGTACACGAACTATGTAGCAGCAGCGAGGATCCCAGTATGTGTATACGGGATCACACATTCTATAAATATATTTTTGTGCACACCGTCATTTACGCATTGTTCTTTGGTAAGTGCTACTATTTTCGGAAGAGTACATATAAGGGAAACAATACAATTAATGTCTAACTTTCAACCAAAGTTACATCCCTTAGCATTACGCACTGACAGAAAAAGCTGGGATTTTATATATAGGAATGATGATGTTGCCTGCCCCCATGCACAACCACATATTAGTTAATATTGATGTTACACCTGAGAGAGCACAACCCTATTTATCTCTTCGGACACTAATGGTAACTACAAATGGCAAGTGACAAATACTATACATACAACTTATAATAAGGCAGGTCACAAGGGAGAAGTTTAAACTAAATTTGAAAAACAGATTTTAAACTTTGTGGAGAAATCATTAATAACCAATGTGCAGAATCTAGGAAACTTTTCAGAGCTTATGTAAACGGTTCTTGACACACGGTATAAACATCAAAAGAAAATTAATGTCAGACACCTGTGAGGAAGAAGAAGAAAAATGAGGAGGCCAAAAAGAAACTAAAGAAGAATGATGGAAGAAGAGGTCAAGGCAACACTGATTTCATGAGCAGAGCTGAGGAAAATAGAAATCAATGGTGAGTAACAGTTATAGTATTCCAGAAGGTGTCTTTTTCTGAGACTACATACACCATCACCAGTAGCTTCACGTGTGAGTCGCACAATGTCATTTATACGATCATATGTAAACGTTGCTGCAAAACCTATATTGGCCAAACAGGCAAACGACTTGGGGACAGATTTAGCCAGCACTTGAATGACATCTCTCAGCAAAATTCACACCAGTTGCCATACACTTTAATGGTCCTGACCACCATGGTCCCATCGACATCCAGGTCACGGCGATCAGATCCTGCTCCTCTGACACTGCTAGCCGAGAACAGCTTGAGAACCGTCTTATCCACCGCATGGGGTGTCTAAAACCAGCTGGTCTTAACACTCTACACACCTTTGTCTGAGGTCACCCTTTCCTCTCTTGTTCTATTTTGACTCTTTCCATTCTTATTCTATTTTTCTGCTGCCCTCTAATAATATGTATGAATATATAATACAATGTTTTTGATATGTCTTGATTTTTTATTTCATATTTATTTATCTCCAACTCATTCTGTTCTCTTCTATTTCCAGTCCCCACTAATATTACATTTGGGTAGTTTATTGTTCAGTTTCGTTTTTTAGTTTCTTAGTATGTATTGTGTACAGTGGTGGCAGTCATTTCCTTTTCCAGGCACGCTCGTCTGTTCGCGGGCAGCAAAAGTGTTAGGACTTTGATGCCTTTAGGGAAGTACCTAGGTTTTATTTTTATATTTATTTAGATTCTTATGTGTCCTATCTAGCCTTCACTTTCTTTCCTTTCCCTGACGAAGGCCTTGTGGCCATAACGTTGGCTATTTTCTTTGTCTTTTGTCCTCGTAAGACGAATCACCTTTTTTCAATTTTTTTTCACACCCATCCATTATAGTATTCCACAAGGGGGACAAAAGGAATGATGATGATGATGAAATGATTGTGAATGAATAAAAAATGTTAACCCTTTATTATGTAGCCTTCAGCTCTCATACTTCTTGAGGAGACCTAATATTAGTTCTCTAAATATTCACAGGTACATGCAGAAAACTCAGGCTGGACTTGTTTTGAGCAAGATGCAAGTCTGGATATTAAACATTTCTTTGGTTTTGAGAGCACAGTTGAGAAGATAGCCATGAAGCAGTATGCCACTAATGTAAAAAAGGTAGGTAACTTATTCCTCAATTCTTAGCGTTTTCACTTTTTTTGACAAGAAGGACAAAGAAAACATGGGCAAGTTTGAAGAAATGGGTTGAAAGCTTATGCTCTATGTGGAGCTAAGGACAACGAAGTCAATAATTTAGTGTATTAAACACTGTTATGTGGGAAATCAGTGAATGTTTGTGATGTTGTATTTACCAAATAATGTCTCATTTAATTTTCTTGATGTAAGCCCTTGTTACACTTTGGGCAGATGAGCCATACTGAATTTGGTAACCTAGGGTCAGACTCATTTAGCTTGACTAACCTTTGGTCATAATTGGTAAGCCAGATACATTTCTTACTGATATTGAGGTGAGATCTGGTAAATAGGATAAATTAAGCTATGTAAAATGAATTATTTGCTAGGTGGCTTGCATTCTTTGACCTTGGCTGGAAACATTTTATCTTACAATTATATTTTACCTTTAGGACCTGGAAAAAAATCTATAAAGTTAAAGAGTAATAAGTGGGCTGTAGATTTCTAGTAATTTTTAATATAAATTTCAGATAATTCTCTGCCTTTGTTTTTTATTATTTTGTTTTTACATTATATTTTTCATACCCTTCAACATTTGCTGAGGGAGACTAAGCACCTATGGGCTTGCCTGGAGTGCAATGATGTCGATTCTGAACAATAGTAACAGTTATATTGTAATTTATTAGCTCCTCCTATTTGGTGTATGTTGATTTTTTTCCACACGTGTAGCATATTGGGTTTTTCAAAGTATTATCCTGTATATAAGTAAATTTATGATCTCTATTATCTGTCAATATTTATTATAATAGTGTCATTTGAAGTCACAAGGTACCTTTTCTTTCTTTATTGTCCTTTTCTTGTTTTAAAATGTTTACCAGTTTAAAATTAAATCAGTATTTCAAAATAGGGCAAGGAAGTGATTGAATTTTACATCAACGAGCTTTTGAGTGAAGGGGTGACCCATATTGCTCCATGGGTTGGTCCACCTGAAGAGGAGGCAGCTGAGGAGGAGGAAAATCCTAGTCAGGATAGTGGGCTGAGAAGCAGATCTGATAGTGTGGGTAGCCAACACAGTCAGCACAGTCTTGTTCTTGGAGCTACTGCAGCCTCCATTCACAGGAAGTCCCTCACACCACCAGAAGGTAGAACACTATTTTTAAACCTTGATTTCCCCCCACATGTATTGGTTATGTCTTTTGCCTTTGTATGGTTGTTGTTGTATTTTAATTGATTGATAGCATTATGCCTCTTCAGTTAGAACAGTTCTTTGAATTTGAGATGATGATCCCATTTTTCTAGTCTATAGGAATGTTCATTCTCTTTTGTCAATATTTTGTTGAAAATTTCTGGTAGTGTTCATAATTTGAACAATGAATCTGCCTTTGACATTTCTGTGGAGATCTTATCATTTCCAGGAGCTTGTCCTTTTTTTATTACCACTAAGTGATGTCTCCACTTCTTTGTGCATGTACCAGGGACTTTCAAAAAGTAATGCCTCGTAATTTTTAATTTCATAGGCAAGAAAACAGATAAAATTCACATTGAAATGTAGCCCCAAGTCTGAACTTCAACAATTTATTTCTCAATGTAGTCTCCGTTATTTGTTACAGTTTTTGTCCATCTTCTCACAAGGGCACGTATCCCCGCACTGTAAAAAAATTGTGTCCTTTTTCCTAAACCACTGGCGTACGGCGCGTTTAAGTGTCTCGGTGTCCTCAAAGTGATTTCCGCGAAGATCTTCTTTCAGTGGTCCAAACAGATGGAAGTCAGAAGGTGCAAGATCGGGACTGTATGGGGGATGTGGTAATAATGTCCAGCCAAATTCTGCAATCGCATCAGTGGTGCATTTAGCATTGTGTGGCGTGGCGGCATCGTGCAACAGTAGTGCAGTTATCTGATCTTTTAATGGGTAAAGTCGCCGAAGACGACCTCTAAGCTTCTTCAAAGTTTCAATGTAACGGTCTGCATTCATCGTGTTTCCCTGTTCCAAGAAGTCGAGAAGAATCACACCCTTCTCATCCCAAAACACGGAGGCCATAACTTTCCCTACAGATGGTGAACTTTTGAACTTCTTTCTTGTCGGCGATGTTGTCTGTCTGTCAAATTTCTGGGTACCCACCGTGCACAAACTTTTGAATAACCCAGGTCTTTAATGATGTTTTGGACACTGCTTTTACTAATGGACAACATGGAAGAAAGTTCATCCAGTGTTACCCGACGGTCACCACGAATGATGCCATCAACTCGATGAATGTTGTGTGGAGTCACTGCGGTAGACGGACGGCCAGTCCGCTTTGCGTCAGCCATTGAGGATTGACCTACTTCAGCTTCGTCACAATGATGTACCCAACGTCGGACAGTGCTAACATCCACTGTTGAATCTCCATAAACATTCTTCAAACGTTCGTGGATGCGAATTGGGGTCTCGCCTTCAGCATTGAGGAATTCTATGACATAACTTTGTTTTAACCGAACGTCTTTGGCAGCCATTTTTAAACTGTTACAGTGGTGCCACCTGTTACTGAAACAGGTTGGTAATGCTATACAGTGCAGAAGAGTGTTTGGGGAATCCTGCTAAATTTACAAATTGCACACCGATGCAGTATTTACATACATAAAAAATAGGAGGCATTACTTTTTGACCTTCCCTCGTACATATATTGGATCGATAAGTAGGTAGATTAGATTTTATTAGATAGATAGATATAATATATTCTGTTTACCGTAAATTGCAGCATACAAGGCGACCTCAAGATTGTTAGCTCAGAATTCTGGATTAGGCCTATAGTCGCCTTATCAGTCAACCCCCAAACATACTGTAGGACAGTGTTTGTTTAGAGTGGAATAAATGGATGGTTGATGGAGAAAAGTCATTCCCAGAGGTGGTAATATGCGTGATCCACCATTGGGTGTATTGTGCTATTTCTTGTTTAAGTCTAGGGAAGCTGTCCGTCTAGAAACTGTCATAAAATTGTTTTTAAAATGTGGGATTTTATTTGCAATGATGGGGTAGAAAGCGATTTGTCATAGTGAGATATTGATGAGAAGGATGATGGCAGCAAAGAGACAGAAGATGAAGTTGGAACTTCCAGTGTTTCAGACACGTAACCTTTACGTCAGATGATTAATAGTATTACAGCAAGACTTTGAAGGATTTTAAAATATGATCACGCATGCTTTCATTGTCAGTAAAATATAACTTTGAAGCAAAATTTAGGTAAATGTTCACATTTTATACTTGCTAAATAAGTCTGCCCCTAGTTTTGGAGATTTCTTTTTCAGGCTTGTAAAGTCCGTTATTTGCTGCAGTTTATGGAATATAACAGACAATCAAGGATTTAGAGAGATTTGAAAAATTTAACATACCAAAAAATAAAGGATATTTTCTTATTTATTTTATAAATTTTGTTACCTGTGATCATCATCATCTCAACCCATAACCCGTCATGGGTCGTAGGGGTGCCATGGTGGAAGCATCAGCAGACAGGGTCCTCTACTGCTCTCTATTGTTACCTGTGATATAATGTGGGAAATATGTGTATAGGGAGCCATAGAATTTTTCAGATTTTATTCAGTAATATAATTTATAATATATCAAGAAGATACAGTTCTCCAAGACAAATTGTTGTGAACAGGGATTTTCAGCTCTGACAAATATCAAAGACCGGAAAAGAGAAAGGCTTCTTTGTGTTGATGAGGAGATGAGAGTTTGTTTGTCTCAAATAAGACCTAATATAAATGAGATTACCTGACAAAACAAGCTCACGCCTCTCATTGAATTTGTATATTTTGTGAATAAATCATGTTTTTATGTAGCTGTATTTTTTAAATGCTTTCTGGGTGTCTCGTGATCATTTTATAAAGTAGTTATGTCCTATGTTATGAATAAAGCACTGCTAAGAGTTGCTTCATTGTCGCAGCTTAGTATGCTTGTGAGTTTTAGTATTGTCTGGTTGAAAAGTGGAGGTGTAAGCCCAAGTGAAAATGTTGCCATCAGGGTAATTAAATCTTTAAAATCAGACATGAAAATGGAAAGGATTAGAAGAATTGAGACAGCCATAAGTAGAATCATTCCTATAAGTTTTCACATTTTGTCATCCATTGTGAGATTCTATTTTTGAAGGCATGACTGAGGCTTAAAATTGAAATGGTTCTTAAAAAAAAAAAGGACCTGCTTGGACTTCAGTCTCATAAAATTCGGAGTTGGGACATTTTTTACAGACTCTAACTCCACAGCCCTGGTTATTCCATTGTCATTGATCTCATTCTTCCCAGTAAAACCATGAATCTGGGCTTTTTTAACCAGATAAGATGTTATTATTGCACACTTGATTTTGATAGAGGGTCAAGATCACATTAATACCATCCGAGCATCTTCTCCCTCTTCCATGATAAAGAACTATTGGGGGAAAAAAATTCCCATGGTTAGAAGCTGTCTGCAGCGTGAACAGTTTTGACAGAATAGTTCTATGTCACACAGCTGGGGCAGATTACAAATCATGACGAATCATTCCATAATGATGAAGTGGTTAAAGAGCAGTAAAGGTTATATATTATTACAGGTTCATTGAAACGGTTGTACATTTAATATTATTGATTATGAATATTAATTTATTTGTTCCAGAGATTGCTGGCAGTCCCAAATTGGACTCGGGCATTGACAAAATTGATGATGATTACATTGCTCGTTTCTTGGGTCACCTGACAATGGTAGAAGAGAGTCAACTTGTTCAGCTGAGACGGTGGCTTCAGAAATCTCACAAAGGAAAGGTGAGTTTTTAGGGAAGGTATATCTCAAATTATCTTTTTAATGTTGCCTTCATCAAATTTTGAGTGGTGTTCCAGGTATGGTGTGAAACTAAAATGGACAAAGCTTTTTACAGGATCTAATATTGAAGTTCAATTTTATGTAGGTATAGGCATTGTATTATTCAAAGATTGATATATCTTGCTCCTTGAAAGAATCTATTTTGAAATTTTTATGTGTTTTTACTAATTGAAAGGGTCTAATCTGTTCTGATTGAAATTGGTGTATTGTTTGCTGTGTGAATGCTGTTAGGTTTTGCTGCTAGAAAGTGTTCTTGCTTATTGGTAAATGAACTGCAGAGGTCAGATGCAACTTATTGAAGGTACTCGCATTCACGATGTGACTTTTACTAAATTCTGTCCTAGATTCCCAAGGATGCTCACATCTTAAGGTTCTTGAGGGCCCGTGAGTTCAGTGTTGAAAAAGCTCGTGAAATGCTGGTTCATTCTCTTGCTTGGCGTAAGCTGCACAACATTGATCGCATCTTAGATGGATACAAACCACCTGAAGTCTTGGAGAAATACTACCCAGGTGGATGGCATTATTGTGACAAAGGTGAGTTATTTCTTTACTAATTACATTCATTCTCATATTTTTTTAAAAAATTGTTTATATTTTCTATACATTACATTCATTCTTGTCTTGTATTTTTGTTTTGTTTATTTTTCTGTATATTTGATATGCATCTTATCTGGTGATACTTCTGGTAATAAAGGGGCACCTAGAAGAAACAGTTAAAGGAATGAGTCTTAGTGAATGGGTCATTTATTTTGTGGAATTGTTTTTGTGTGTGTTAATCTGAAGATTTTGTTTTGTTTAAATGGGAGTTTTGCCTCATTGTAGTGAAGCGCGCCCCATTCAGCCTAGACACAATGTCCATCAGTTATATTAGGGTGCGTGTCCAAATGCAAAAGACCTTGTGGTCTAGAGTATATATATATATATATATATATACACGAGGACCTCCTGCTGACGACTGGATTCATGGACGCAACTCATCTTGTTTAGATTGCTGAGCATAGGAAACTGATCACAGAAGAAGAAATATAATAAACGGCCATTGTTAAGCATGTAAAGGTAAATTAATTGACATGTTAGTTTTTCAGATGCGTTAATTTGGGTGACAAACATAGCTAATGCTGCATTTTTATTTGTTCTTTTACCAGAGGGCCGTCCTTTGTACATTATCAAGTTAGGTCAGATGGATGTCAAAGGTTTGATGAGATCAGTAGGAGAAGAGGCCATATTAAGACATGTAAGTACCTTCAGTTGTTATGTTTTTTTTCTATTCCTAAGAGTTAGTCATAAGAATAATAGGTTGTGAAATTGTTATTTTTTGAGGTTGTCTTGCATTATACAAGTAATAGAGCAGGGATGTCTTTAGTAATTGTTACTTCCCAAGATGCCGGTGTCTAGGATGTAAATTTTATGCAATTGATGGCTTGTGTATCAAACTATATAAACCATAGCTAGCTGTTCTACCATGGCTGGTAGCAGTTCCGAAATGGACTTTTCATTTGCCACAGAGGGCGGAAGTGCCATCTCCCAGAAAGGGCTTTATCAATGGTGTAATTTATAGATTTCACAGAATAATTGAATGTCACATAGGTCTCAGCCAAGGGCACGAATAAAAGATGGAGGATATTTCCAGCTATTTTTTAGCTCCATTGGACAAATGTATGTGGTCGTTGATTATTAGCACGTAAGCAGACATGACCTATTTTGTTTGTTTTAATTTTTTTTTTAAATACAAAAACTTGAAGTTATTGAAAGCCACATACTAAGTTCATTTGTGTTTTTAGGTTCTTGCAGTGAATGAAGAAGGACTGAAGCGAGCAGAAGAGGCAACACAGAAACGTGGTTATCCTGTGAGGTAAGGAGTTGCTTCATGCTACTGAATGATGATGTTTGCTTGGTTGAAAACTCTTCTGATAAACGTAGTGTGTACTACTGCAGGCATCCTCCTTACATCAGCTTTTGTTTTTCCTGACACTAACTGAGCAGTTTCACAACTTTTTCAGTTGCTAGTACATTTCCAGAGAATCACTTTGGAAATTGATGAGGCATTATGTAGTTCCCCTGAAGGTCATTAATTAAAAAAAGACATGGCATGCAGAGTTCTTTATGAAGGACAACTTACAGAACCATTTGGGATAAGAAATGGAGTGCGACAGGGACGCCTTTTTCTTTTCTTACTAGCAATAGACTGGTTTATGAAAACATCGATGACACACAGATGGAATCCAGTGGAATCTGACTAAACAGCTAGATGATCTAGATTTTGCTAATGACTCTGCTCTTTTGTTCCATAACTGTAATCAGATGCAAGACAAAATGAAAATATTTTATGAGAGGTCACAGCTTTTGGGTCTGACAATAAATAGAGGTCAAGAGAAATCTTTTCCAACACAAAAATAAGAATCTTCAACGCAAATGTCGAGTCAGTCCTATTGTATGGTTCTGAAACATGGAGAAAAACAACAACAACCAAAAAGCTACAGACTTTCATAAATTTGTGCTTGCATAGAATAGAAGGATTAAAATGGTATGACAAGGTTATCAATGTGGAACTGATGACAAGAACCAGAGAAGTGCAAGTGGAACGAGATGAGAAGAAGATGATGGTGATGGATAGGACACACACTGAGGAAACCTGTTAATAGCATTACAAGGGAGTCCTTGTTCTGAAACCCCCAGGGTAAGAGAGGCAGAGGTAGACCAAGAAGCATGTGAAGACAGAGGTGAAAATGATGAGGAGAACATGGAAAGAACTTGATATAATGGCATGTGACAGGAGGACTTGGTATGTGTTTGTTGAAGGCCTATGCTCCTTGGAGAACTGAGGGTAATAATGATGAATGTGTTTCCAGGGAGTCTCTGAGACACAGAAAGAATAGGACTACTGCTCCCGCAGGCATGTTGTAAAGGGCGACTGGTATGAGATTGTGGACGACACTGGCAACCTCATCATATAAAACAGATTGCTCCAGAAACTTCTACTACAAGAGTGTGTGAATGCTTAGTGCAGGCTTCCTACAAGGGTACTAGCTACAATGGTGGTCACATGCTCTATAAGGAGCAAAAAGGCAAATTATAAAGAATAAAATGTTCCCTTAGTCAGTTTTTTACATTTGCGTGCCATATAAAAGAAAATAGCAGGTAAATATAATAACATATTGTAACACCACATATTCTGGGAAAATTAAGTAAACTCTATTAGACTAGTGTAAAAGCCCGTCATAAGACGGGAATTAAATTTAATAGCACCAATACCTAACGGCAATTTTACTTATTTAAAGTAGTTTTAAAAAACCACTGTGTATCGCCACAGTACACTAACTAAGTAGCAGCAGCAGATAGGATCCCACATTCTATAAATATATTTTTGTGCACACCGTCATTTGCACATTCTTCTTTGGTAAGTGTTTGTTATGCACAAATAATTACTTTTTCCAAAGTCTTTGTATGATCATTTTTCGTATGTATGATCATTTTTTGACTGAAGTGTGTATTATGTTTTTTACAGTCAAAGGGACATAACCCGAGTTATTGAGACTACAATTTTTTAGGAGTTTGCCTTCTCTTGTATAGAGACACGTTCGGTCTATAATTTCTTGAACGAAGCGTGACCATATCTCCTTATTTGGTAGTATCAGTCAACTGTTGTAGATGTCTGAAACCTGTCTTAACGCTTCTGTTCATGACCATAAAAGGCGCGACTGTGTAAGACTTTTATCTCGAATGTTCTTAAAATCGCTTTGTGTGAATTGATACTCACGTAGATGAGTTCTGCGCATGTCAAAAACTGGGAGTTCGTTCTGTGTGTTCCGCCCAGCTGGGAGTTTAGAAATGGTCTGAGTAGCGAGCGGACGCAACCTGCGTCTTGTGATTCTCTGAGGGAAATACATTGTCTTTGTGAGTTAGTTAACTAACTAGACTATTTCCCAGTATTATTCAAGCCTGCCTGGAGGCATATGTTCGTGGTTGATTTCCGAAGAAAGGTAATTCCTCTTGTATCGAACTTTTTGCTATCATCTAGAAGTTCGTCATTTTTGTCGCTCCTTGCTCGCCTGTGTGATTTAATATGGAGAGGTACTTTGACTAGGATTTTCGCCACCGGTATCTTTATACCTGAACTAGTTATATATATATATGGGTCGCTCTAGACCAACAAGACTATTGTCTGTGTTCCAGGATTCGTTATATCAGAGATCACGTCCAAGTCAGATGGTTAGACTTAGAAACGTTATAAAGGTCGGTTTGACCTGTATGCCCAGTATGCTATTCACGTGCAGACAGTAAACGGACTTATTGTATACATCTGATCTGCTAGCATCAGAAAGGGAGCATTTATTGTTGTCTATGAACATTGAAGATCTGCAGCTGACACTGTTGCAGAAGTTATATATTATTTATACAGCTTCACGAACCAGAACTTTATGATATCTGTTTACAATACAACTATTGAGTATTGAATCCTACATGACTATCAGTTAATATGATTTTGAATGCTGCATTCGTTATACTATGCTGGTGATGACATAAATATCATGACTGTTTTGTGGCGTGCAATAAATGGTATAAAACTAAAGCGAAGTTACCATTTCTATGACTCTACACGTCATGTTGCCTGTGGTGTACCCTGTGAACTGTTCTACTGCAACACACACAGCAACATTCTAAATCAGAGAAGACACCTACATCTTGCACTTTAATACCAGGTGTCGATAGGGGTGGCAAGTGGTCGTCAATCTTATAACGGAGCTAACGTACCTGGCATTTTTTTTCTGGCGCACCATTATCATTTCAGCTCAAATCCACCCTTATCATTTTTGGTGGCCATAGGTTGGTTTACTCTGATACCAGCTATCAAGGGGGTCAACAAACCCAGACATCATCATCAAGCTTTCAAAATTACAGTTCAACTCACTTCCTTCAAGAAAAGCTACTTTTGATGAAAGATTTTGAAAGTACCCGGCGTTGCTGAAAGTTGGAAATTGTTTCAAAATACTCGGCGTTGCTCGTCAAGTTGGCAGTTTTCCTGATCTGTTTAGGAAGAAGGACAAGTGCCGTAACAACTGTTCCGGTCTCAGACGTACTGTTGCGTGTTCAGAAGGTCAAGTGCCGGTTTGAGCAATTTATAACATTCAGAAGGTCAAGTGCTCAAGTCAATTTGTAGAATTCAGAAGGTCAAGTTCAGAAGCTGTTTCCTGTCAGAAGCTCATTTCCTTCGTCATGGCAGTTTACGAGAGCAGATATGGATCAACGTTGGATCATTGTCCTAAGAATGCTGATCACATCCTGTTCTGAACTGTGCTGACGTTGTGGATACATAGAAGTTAAGTGGCCTGTTTTGTTTGTGAACTGTGCCCTTATGTTCTAGCTGAGCCTTCTAAATTCTTTCACACTTTTTGCTGTTTGTTACATGTTATATGTTATTTGTATTTGTATATTTATATGTTTATATTCAGCGGGTTTTCTCGGTTGGGCGGTGTCTTTCAGTAGAAGATACCACGTCACAGAGGTTCTACTGTTAGCGTTTTCGTTAGGGACTGTGCGAATTTCCTACTGTGAAATTTGCTAGCGACAATCGTTGCTATATCTGTTTAGTTGTGACGAGTTGTGCTTTATTTTCATTTTTTGTATATTTTTTTTTTCCTCTCTTTCTTTCTGTTTTTTAGTTTCGATTTCATTGGTTTGTATTTGTAGGTCTCATCTTTTCTATTATTCAGTTCTTTACGTAAATTTTTGTGTATACACTGTAGCGTCATTTGTTTGTCATATCTTCGCTTTTTGTCATCCCATTCTTTTGTAGTTTCGTGTTTATTTATTTGACTTTTTAGTTTCGCTGTTTATTTATTTGACTTATGCGAATGTTTTCGTATTGTTTGATCTTTGTTATTGTTTACATTGTTGGTGACCTTTGTTATTGTTTACATTGTCTTGTTATTGTTTGCATAGTTCTTGCATAGTTAGCTTTCACTATTGTTACATATATGCTCATGCACTATTGGTCTATAGTGCACTTATCATAACTAACTGGTGGTTTTTTGCTTATGCACTATTGTAGTGCAGTTATGATAAATAACTGATGGTTATGCACTGATTTGGGTAGTGCACTGATAATTAAGAGGTGACTTGTGATATTATTATACATTTGATAATACAAGTTGGTGTCAAGTCTTGTTTCCCACAGAGATTGGAGTAAACATAGTGATTATACAAGCACTTTATTAAGTCTTGTTGCTATTAAGATTGAAATAAGATAATTAATTATTTCAGGTTCTGTACTCACATTTTAGACATCATGTCTACATTTGAGTACTTTATTGAGCAGGGTAAAGCCCTTGGGAAGACAGGTGATAAATTAGAAGAATTTGCGACTGTTCAATATGCCAAGGCATTGAAGTCGGAGGAAAAGAAAATGAAAGAACTAACTGAACAAAAGAGAATAGATGCTGAAAATTTAAAACTGCAGATGCAGGTGGATGAGAAAAGATTACAAATGGAAATGGAAAAACAAAAAAGAGAAGCAGAATCTCAGGAGAAGAGACTTCAGGCTGAGGCAGAAAATAAGAGACTTGAAAAAGAGGCTGAAAATAAGAGACTTGAAAAAGAGGCTGAAAATAAGAGACTTGAAAAAGAGGCTGAAAATAAGAGACTTGAAATAGAGGCTGAAAATAAAAGATTAGAAAAACAAGCTCAGGCTGAAGAAAGAAAGTTACAAGCTCAGGCTGAAGAAAGAAAGTTACAGGCTGAGGCTGAAGAAAGAAGGTTACAAAGAGAAGCTGATGAGAGAAAAGCAAAAATGGAGCATGAAGAAAAACTCATAGCTTTAGAGTTAGAGAAGTTAAAGTTATTGAACGCTGGTAATGCTAATGATGCAAATAAGGTGTCAGATAAGACTAATGCTAAGGATTTTAAGCTTAATCTACCAGCATTTAATCCCTCAATCGATGATATAACATTTTATCTAGATAGATTTGAAAGTGCATGTAATGTGCATAATATAGATAAAACATTATATGTTTATCATCTGTCCAAGATACTTAGAGGTGATGCTTTGACTTTGTTGAGTATGGTAGATGTGCCTGACAAAAACAACTATGAGGTTGTCAGGGCGGCATTGTTAAAGAAGTACCAACTTAACGAGGACGGATATCGTCTTAAATTTAAAAACATGTTACCAGAAACTGGAGTTGAATTCTCTGAATTCATCTCAAGCATACGTCTTTGGAAATTGTTGAGGCATTATGGAGTTCCCCTGAAGATCATTAATTTAATAAAGAAAACATATGAAGACATGACATGCAGAGTTCTTCACGAAGGACAGCTTACAGAACCGTTTGGGATAAGAACAGGAGTGCGACAGGGATGCCTCTTGTCTCCATTTCTTTTCTTGCTGGCAATAGATTGGGTTATGAGATCATCGGCAACACACAACAGAAATGGAATCCAGTGGACTCTGACTAAGCAGTTGGATGATCTGGATTTTGCTGATGACTTGGCTCTTCTGTCCCATAGCCGTAATCAGATGCAGGACAAATTGAAAACACTTGATGAGAGGTCACAGCAATTGGGTCTGAAAATACACAGGGAAAAGACAAAAATAATGCGAATAAATGCAGGTAATGATAACAGGGTTGAACTTGAAGAAACACCAATACAAGATGTAGAATCATACACATATCTTGGCAGTAATATAGACAAAGTTGGAGGGACAGACAGCGATATCAAAATAAGAATACAAAAGGCAAGAGGAGCTTTCATTGCATTGGGAAATATATGGAGATCAAGAGAAATAGGATCCAACACGAAAATAAGAATCTTCAACTCAAATGTGAAGTCAGTCCTATTGTATGGCTCAGAGACATGGAGAACAACAAAGACAACAACCAAAAAGCTACAGACTTTCATAAATGGGTGCTTGCGTAGAATAGAGGGATTAAAATGGTATGACAAGGTTACCAACGTGGAACTGATGACAAGAACTAGACAAGTGCCAGTGGAACAAGAAATGAGAAGAAGACGATGGCGATGGATAGGACACACACTGAGAAAACCTGTTGATAGCATTACAAGGCAGTCCTTGTTCTGGAACCCCCAGGGCAAGAGAGGCAGAGGAAGACCAAGAAGTACATGGAGAAGAGAGTTGGAAACAGAGGTGAAAATGATGAGGAGAACATGGAAAGAACTTGAGATGATGGCACGTGACAGGAGGACTTGGCATGTGTTTGTTGAAGGCCTATGCTCCTGTGGGAGTGGAGGGTTATGAATGAATACGTCTTACTTTTTTACGATGGATTGAGTTGTCTAAGACAGAAAGTACATTTGAAGCCCTCATGGACTTACTACTTAGAGACAAGGTTATGTCTTCTGTTAATGAAGCTTTTCTTTCTTTTCTTCATGAGCGTAAGCCTAAAAACATAAAAGAAATGGAAGAATACTGTAGCCAGTATGTTACTGCGCATCCTCACATAACCATTAGCAACTCTAAAGTAAAAGAAGGTCTGCCAGTTGTTTCGGCAGCATATTATGGCCCAAATTTTATGCGTAAATTTCAGGGTAGCCAGCAAAATTTCAATAAAAAGAGTAACCGTAATTATGCCCAGAATCATAGTAATCAATTCCAGGGTGATTCTTCTTCCCAGAACTGGAGACATCCTAATACTACACGTTATTCTACTCCGGTTAACTTTAGAAATTTCCACAAAGGTAATCGGCATAGAGGGAAATATTTTTTGCAGAGACCTCAATACCAAGATAATAGAGGTTCTCAACAGCATAGAGATGGTAATGACAGTTATGGAAACTGGAACTCAAACCAGGATAAAAATTACAGTAGGGACTTTAATGATAATTGCAGAGGCAATAATGGTCGCGGTAGATCGCAACATAAGAGAAAAAGATATCAACAGACAAACTCTGTTCAACAAGAATCTCAGGGAGCAGATAAACAGATTAATAGTGATAAAGACCATAATGCTATCGGATGCTCATCTTTTGATTTTGGTAGGGCAAATAAATGTATCCAATGCAGTACTTTATTTGATCCGAAGACCGTTAGTACTCTAAGCTGTGGTCATCCTTTGCCTGCTCTTCCTGCTAATGTTGCTCATGATGGGAGAGGTTCTCTTATATTACATAAGGGGCTTGTAAATAGTAATCCAGTCTCGGTGTTGTTTGATTATGGATGTACTACTGTCGGCGTTAGGCAATCTCTTATAGATCCATCCTGTGCTACAGGAAAGGTCATCAAATGTGTCACATTTGGTGGCACGTTGCAAAAGTATCCTACTGCTATAATACATATTGCTACTCCTTTCTTCACGGGAGAGGTCCACGCGTGTCTACTTCCAAACCCTATTGCGGACCTTATTATTGGTCGTATTCACGGAGTTAGGGAATGTACCCCACAGCAGATTGCTGTTTGGGAAGAGCAAAACATTGAAGCTACCAATGCGGTGGTCACAAGAGCACATGCTCTGGATCCACCTCAAGCTTCATTAACTAATAATGATGAAGTAAATGACCAAGATAGTCACTTGACTATTACACGTGACTCATTTATCAAATTGCAAGAAGAAGATCCTTCTTTACAAAAATTCTTCATTCTAGCAGAAAAAGGGGATCCTAATCAGAATACTAATAGAAAGTCTTGGATTTCTATGAAGAACGGCGTACTTGTACGTATAGTACAAGACTCGACTACGTCCACTCATTCACAAATTCTTGTGCCTAAGAGCATGAGATTGCAAATATTGCAACATGCTCATGACTCGCAATGTGCTGGACATATGGGTTTTTCCCGTACAAAGTCGAGGGTTCTTGCGGCTTTCTTTTGGCCATTTGTGAGCAAGGACATACGAATGTACTGTCGCTCTTGCAAAGTATGTCAGGAGGTCAAATCTAAAGGACCACGACATGCTGCGCCTATCCAGGCTGCTGACATCCCTATTCGCCCTTTTCAAAAAATGGCAATAGATATTATCGGTCCTTTTAGAATTAAGTCGGCTAGAGGACATCAATTTATTCTTACATGTGTCGATATGTGCACACGTTGGCCAGAGGCAATACCTCTCAAGAGCATCTCAACTGCTGATATCGCAGACGCTCTTTGGCTGATATTTTCTCGCTTGGGTTTTCCCGGAGAAATATTGTCAGACCATGGCACTCAACTTATATCAGACACTATGTCACAGGTAATGTCTATGCTACACATTAAAAGGTCTCTCAGCAGTATCTATCACCCAATGTCTAATGGGTTGGTCGAACGTTTAAATAGGACTCTGAAAACTTTACTTGGTAAAATAACTGAGGATCATCCTCAGGATTGGGACAGGGTCTTACCCGCGGCTCTCTTTGCGTATAGAGAGGTCCCAATGAACATACGGGGTTTTCCCCTTTTGAACTTGTCTTTGGCGCGCAACCGCGCGGCCCTATGTCTTTACTTCACGATCTAATCACTGCCGATAATATTAGCGATGAGACTCAATCTTCTTATGAGTACGTCATTGCTCTTAGGCAAAAGATCATCGAGGCATGCAAACTAGCAACTTTGTCTTCCGAATTTGCTAAAGAAAAGGCAAGGCAGTTTGCAAATAAGAATAGATGTCTACGACAACTTTGTCCAGGTGACAAAGCTCTCGTTCTACTTCCTTCAAGGGAGAACAGACTTCTAATTGCATGGAAAGGTCCATATGCAATAGTCTCCAAAATTTCTGATGTCGACTATGTTGTCGATATTGATGGAAAGCATAAAACTTTCCACATAAATATGCTCACGGAATTTTATGAAAGACCTGACTATTTGCAGCCTATTTTCCAGGCTACGGACAATTCTCAAGCACCTCATGGTCAGTACTCATCTCTGTCAGTTATACAGGATGAGGAAACTACTTTTTCTGATGTCAATCTTCCTCTTTCTATGGTCCCACTTTATTCTACGGAATCTTGGAAAAACGTGTCCGTTTCTCCAAATCTTTCAGCTGAGGAACATCGACAAGTTTCTTCGATGTTGCAAACATTTCAGGATGTTCTTACAGACATCCCGGGACACACACATGTCATTGAACATGACATTGTGCTAACTGATCATAATCCTATCAGAGTCAGACCCTATCCAATACCTATCCATTTCCAGTCTCAAGTCGAAAAAGAATTGGATGAAATGATACGTTTGGAAATCATTGAACCATCCACTTCAGCATACTCTTCGTCTATGGTTATTGTTCGAAAGAAGGATAATAACATTCGCATTTGCGTAGATTATCGCAAATTGAACCAAGTTACGAAGTTCGACGCTGAACCTATGCCTTCATTAGAAGAGCTACTCAATAAACTTTCTAATTCTAGATTCTTTACCAAACTAGATTTGTCTAAAGGTTATTGGCAAGTCCCGCTAACTGAACGGGCCAAACCTTTTACAGCTTTTTCTACACCTAGGGGTTTATTCCAATGGAATTTCATGCCTTTTGGTCTTATGAACGCCCCTGCTACATTCGTACGCATGATGCGGCGAATTCTCGCATATCGTACAGATGTCATAGCATACCTAGATGATATCTGTCTATTCAGTGATTCCTGGGAAGATCACTATTTGGGTTTATACGAATTACTGTCTACTCTTCGCGAGTATAACTTGACTGCAAAACCCTCTAAAGCCTTTATAGGATTTAGTGAGATTTCTTTCCTAGGTCATCGTGTTGGTCGTGGTCTTTTAAAGACAGAGGACCACAATGTTTCAAAAATACTTAACATTTCGGTCCCTAAGACGAAGAAACAAGTAAGGAGTCTATTAGGTTTGATCCAATTCTACGGACGATTCATTCCGAATCTGTCCTCCATTATGGCACCGCTTTCTACTTTATTGAAGAAAGGGTCGCCTAATCTGATCCGCTGGTCTAAAGAATGTCAATCCTCATTGGACCAGGTTAAAGCCCTATTTTCATCTCCACCTATTCTTAGGTTACCTACTATTGAGAAGAATTTTGTTCTTCGAAGTGACGCCTCGTCAACTGGGATTGGGGCGGCACTAATGCAGGAGTATTCTGATACTCTGCATCCGATGATGTATATCTCTAGGAAATTAAATGCTGCAGAAAAGAATTACTCGGTTTTAGACCGTGAGTTATTGGCTATGGTATGGTCTATTCTGAAGTTACAAAGATTTCTTCTAGGCGCACATTTCATTGTGGAAACCGACCAGAAAGCGCTTACTGCTATTCAGAGCAAAAACTTGAAGAGCTCGAGGTCCACTCGTTATGCCATAGCTCTTCAACCATTTCATTTCTCGGTTCGAGCTATCCGTGGTTCGGATAATGTAATGGCGGACATTCTGTCCAGATGCCCACACGATTCCACATGATTCTTCTGTCATATATATATATTTCCTGATATACAGTCCAATATTATAATGACATGTTAGTAGATTTTTTCTCACTTTTTTTTGAGGGAAATTTATAACATTGTACCATGTAATTATCTAAGAAGGCTTAGTTAGTGATATACGGGCCAAAAGATCACTCGGCCACATTTAAATAATATATTTGCATAATTGTATTAAGAGATTTACCAGTTGTCTTTAAGATTTGTGTTATTGATATTTTCGCAGCACATCATTGAAGTCTGCGAGATTATGTCCATTGTGGAACTTTGAGGATATCAAGTCCTGTCCTAGATTGGGAGCGGATGATGTCCACATCTTCTATTGCTTGTTTATGTCAACAAAGAACAACATTGTATTAGTTATTAATTACTGATGCATTATATAATGTAATAAAATAGTGCGGTATATTAATATATTACACCGCTGTTTGCACAACACATTATATGATATCATAATAATATATTTAATTTCATATATTGGTATGAGAGTAATTTGACTTTTATTATGATGTTGCCATCATGGTGGCTTGTGTTGGTGGCACCTTCCTGGAATATATACGCGAATACTTAGATAAATTTTTTCTCTAAGGACCTGGGATATGATCTCAGTTTCGCTCCATGTGTTGAGCTAGTTTGTTAGGTATATATCCGCGCATCATACGTGCGTTAGGAGCCTAGATTTTTCCGGCTCCAGGATTTAAAAAAAAAATGTTTCATTTTTTTTTCCCGGGAGGGTGCGGTAATGTTACGCACAAATAATTACTTTTTCCAAAGTCTTTGTATGATCATTTTTCGTATGTATGATCATTTTTTGACTGAAGTGTGTATTATGTTTTTTACAGTCAAAGGGACATAACCCGAGTTATTGAGACTACAATTTTTTAGGAGTTTGCCTTCTCTTGTATAGAGACACGTTCGGTCTATAATTTCTTGAACGAAGCGTGACCATATCTCCTTATTTGGTAGTATCAGTCAACTGTTGTAGATGTCTGAAACCTGTCTTAACGCTTCTGTTCATGACCATAAAAGGCGCGACTGTGTAAGACTTTTATCTCGAATGTTCTTAAAATCGCTTTGTGTGAATTGATACTCACGTAGATGAGTTCTGCGCATGTCAAAAACTGGGAGTTCGTTCTGTGTGTTCCGCCCAGCTGGGAGTTTAGAAATGGTCTGAGTAGCGAGCGGACGCAACCTGCGTCTTGTGATTCTCTGAGGGAAATACATTGTCTTTGTGAGTTAGTTAACTAACTAGACTATTTCCCAGTATTATTCAAGCCTGCCTGGAGGCATATGTTCGTGGTTGATTTCCGAAGAAAGGTAATTCCTCTTGTATCGAACTTTTTGCTATCATCTAGAAGTTCGTCATTTTTGTCGCTCCTTGCTCGCCTGTGTGATTTAATATGGAGAGGTACTTTGACTAGGATTTTCGCCACCGGTATCTTTATACCTGAACTAGTTATATATTAATATGAAATTAATATGAAACAAATATAAAGGTATGTTATCAGGCACTCGCAGGAAATAAAGAAGTAGAACACCAGACAACAGAAAAACAACAGACATGAGTGGCTTACCCAGGATTTGAACACTGGACCTTCCGTGCGACAACCCCGCCTAGCCATGCAAGCGAATCACACTATCCGCTCTGCCATCTACGCATCATCAAAAATGATGTTTCAATGGCAGGTCAATAGTGCGAACCACAATACATGACACCAGAAGTCCTCCATGGGCAGTTCAGCCTATTAATGACGCAATCACTTCTGTTGTATTTCTATCAAGCAGTATAGGCCGAATCCAACAAGACCCTTAGGACCTTAATACTGTGTCCAGTAAATGATAGTAGACTAGAACAGTGAGAACAGGATAGTGGGTAGGTTTGGTATTGTACAAACATTTATTACAAATAAGGGAGGGAAACCTGAGGCCTGTAAACAGTAAGTTAATATGAAATTAATATGAAACAAATATAAAGGTATGTTATCAGGCACTCGCAGGAAATAAAGAAGTAGAACACCAGACAACAGAAAAACAACAGACATGAGTGGCTTACCCAGGATTTGAACACTGGACCTTCCGTGCGACATCCCTGCCTAGCCATGCAAGCGAATCACACTATCCGCTCTGCCATCTACGCATCATCAAAAATGATGTTTCAATGGCAGGTCAATAGTGCGAACCACAATACACGACACCAGAAGTCCTCCATGGGCAGTTCAGCCTATTAATGACGCAATCACTTCTGTTGTATTTCTATCAAGCAGTATAGGCCGAATCCAACAAGACCCTTAGGACCTTAATACTGTGTCCAGTAAATGATAGTAGACTAGAACAGTGAGAACAGGATAGTGGGTAGGTTTGGTATTGTACAAACATTTATTACAAATAAGGGAGGGAAACTTGAGGCCTGTAAACAGTAAATTAATATGAAATTAATATGAAACAAATATAAAGGTATGTTATCAGGCACTCGCAGGAAATAAAGAAGTAGAATACCAGACAACAGAAAAACAACAGACATGAGTGGCTTACCCAGGATTTGAACACTGGACCTTCCGTGCGACAACCCCGCCTAGCCATGCAAGCGAATCACACTATCCGCTCTGCCATCTACGCATCATCAAAAATGATGTTTCAATGGCAGGTCAATAGTGTGAACGACAATACACGACACCAGAAGTCCTCCATGGGCAGTTCAGCCTATTAATGACGCAATCACTTCTGTTGTATTTCTATCAAGCAGTATAGGCCGAATCCAACAAGACCCTTAGGACCTTAATACTGTGTCCAGTAAATGATAGTAGACTAGAACAGTGAGAACAGGATAGTGGGTAGGTTTGGTATTGTACAAACATTTATTACAAATAAGGGAGGGAAACCTGAGGCCTGTAAACAGTAAATTAATATGAAATTAATATGAAACAAATATAAAGGTATGTTATCAGGCACTCGCAGGAAATAAAGAAGTAGAACACCAGACAACAGAAAAACAACAGACATGAGTGGCTTACCCAGGATTTGAACACTGGACCTTCCGTGCGACAACCCCGCCTAGCCATGCAAGCGAATCACACTATCCGCTCTGCCATCTACGCATCATCAAAAATGATGTTTCAATGGCAGGTCAATAGTGCGAACCACAATACACGACACCAGAAGTCCTCCATGGGCAGTTCAGCCTATTAATGACGCAATCACTTCTGTTGTATTTCTATCAAGCAGTATAGGCCGAATCCAACAAGACCCTTAGGATCTTAATACTGTGTCCAGTAAATGATAGTAGACTAGAACAGTGAGAACAGGATAGTGGGTAGGTTTGGTATTGTACAAACATTTATTACAAATAAGGGAGGGAAACCTGAGGCCTGTAAACAGTAAATTAATATGAAATTAATATGAAACAAATATAAAGGTATGTTATCAGACACTCGCAGGAAATAAAGAAGTAGAACACCAGACAACAGAAAAACAACAGACATGAGTGGCTTACCCAGGATTTGAACACTGGACCTTCCGTGCGACAACCCCGCCTAGCCATGCAAGCGAATCACACTATCCGCTCTGCCATCTACGCATCATCAAAAATGATGTTTCAATGGCAGGTCAATAGTGCGAACCACAATACACGACACCAGAAGTCCTCCATGGGCAGTTCAGCCTATTAATGACGCAATCACTTCTGTTGTATTTCTATCAAGCAGTATAGGCCGAATCCAACAAGACCCTTAGGACCTTAATACTGTGTCCAGTAAATGATAGTAGACTAGAACAGTGAGAACAGGATAGTGGGTAGGTTTGGTATTAGGCTGAACTGCCCATGGAGGACTTCTGGTGTCGTGTATTGTGGTTCGCACTATTGACCTGCCATTGAAACATCATTTTTGATGATGCGTAGATGGCAGAGCGGATAGTGTGATTCGCTTGCATGGCTAGGCGGGGTTGTCGCACGGAAGGTCCAGTGTTCAAATCCTGGGTAAGCCACTCATGTCTGTTGTTTTTCTGTTGTCTGGTGTTCTACTTCTTTATTTCCTGCGAGTGCCTGATAACATACCTTTATATTTGTTTCATATTAATTTCATATTAATTTACTGTTTACAGGCCTCAAGTTTCCCTCCCTTATTTGTAATAAATGTTTGTACAATACCAAACCTACCCACTATCCTGTTCTCACTGTTCTAGTCTACTATCATTTACTGGACACAGTATTAAGGTCCTAAGGGTCTTGTTGGATTCGGCCTATACTGCTTGATAGAAATACAACAGAAGTGATTGCGTCATTAATAGGCTGAACTGCCCATGGAGGACTTCTGGTGTCGTGTATTGTGGTTCGCACTATTGACCTGCCATTGAAACATCATTTTTGATGATGCGTAGATGGCAGAGCGGATAGTGTGATTCGCTTGCATGGCTAGGCGGGGTTGTCGCACGGAAGGTCCAGTGTTCAAATCCTGGGTAAGCCACTCATGTCTGTTGTTTTTCTGTTGTCTGGTGTTCTACTTCTTTATTTCCTGCGAGTGCCTGATAACATACCTTTATATTTTGTTTCATATTAATTTCATATTAATTTACTGTTTACAGGCCTCAGGTTTCCCTCCCTTATTTGTAATAAATGTTTGTACAATACCAAACCTACCCACTATCCTGTTCTCACTGTTCTAGTCTACTATCATTTACTGGACACAGTATTAAGGTCCTAAGGGTCTTGTTGGATTCGGCCTATACTGCTTGATAGAAATACAACAGAAGTGATTGCGTCATTAATAGGCTGAACTGCCCATGGAGGACTTCTGGTGTCGTGTATTGTGGTTCGCACTATTGACCTGCCATTGAAACATCATTTTTGATGATGCGTAGATGGCAGAGCGGATAGTGTGATTCGCTTGCATGGCTAGGCGGGGTTGTCGCACGGAAGGTCCAGTGTTCAAATCCTGGGTAAGCCACTCATGTCTGTTGTTTTTCTGTTGTCTGGTGTTCTACTTCTTTATTTCCTGCGAGTGCCTGATAACATACCTTTATATTTGTTTCATATTAATTTCATATTAATTTACTGTTTACAGGCCTCAGGTTTCCCTCCCTTATTTGTAATAAATGTTTGTACAATACCAAACCTACCCACTATCCTGTTCTCACTGTTCTAGTCTACTATCATTTACTGGACACAGTATTAAGGTCCTAAGGGTCTTGTTGGATTCGGCCTATACTGCTTGATAGAAATACAACAGAAGTGATTGCGTCATTAATAGGCTGAACTGCCCATGGAGGACTTCTGGTGTCGTGTATTGTGGTTCGCACTATTGACCTGCCATTGAAACATCATTTTTGATGATGCGTAGATGGCAGAGCGGATAGTGTGATTCGCTTGCATGGCTAGGCGGGGTTGTCGCACGGAAGGTCCAGTGTTCAAATCCTGGGTAAGCCACTCATGTCTGTTGTTTTTCTGTTGTCTGGTGTTCTACTTCTTTATTTCCTGCGAGTGCCTGATAACATACCTTTATATTTGTTTCATATTAATTTCATATTAATTTACTGTTTACAGGCCTCAGGTTTCCCTCCCTTATTTGTAATACTAGTTATATATATATGGGTCGCTCTAGACCAACAAGACTATTGTCTGTGTTCCAGGATTCGTTATATCAGAGATCAGTCCAAGTCAGATGGTTAGACTTAGAAACGTTATAAAGGTCGGTTTGACCTGTATGCCCAGTATGCTATTCACGTGCAGACAGTAAACGGACTTATTGTATACATCTGATCTGCTAGCATCAGAAAGGGAGCATTTATTGTTGTCTATGAACATTGAAGATCTGCAGCTGACACTGTTGCAGAAGTTATATATATTATTTATACAGCTTCACGAACCAGAACTTTATGATATCTGTTTACAATACAACTATTGAGTATTGAATCCTACATGACTATCAGTTAATATGATTTTGAATGCTGCATTCGTTATACTATGCTGGTGATGACATAAATATCATGACTGTTTTGTGGCGTGCAATAAATGGTATAAAACTAAAGTGAAGTTACCATTTCTATGACTCTACACGTCATGTTGCCTGTGGTGTACCCTGTGAACTGTTCTACTGCAACACACACAGCAACATTCTAAATCAGAGAAGACACCTACATCTTGCACTTTAATACCAGGTGTCGATAGGGGTGGCAAGTGGTCGTCAATCTTATAACGGAGCTAACGTACCTGGCATTTTTTCTGGCGCACCATTATCATTTCAGCTCAAATCCACCCTTATCAGTGTTATTATTTTTGGGAGAGTACATGTAAGGGAAACAATACAATTAATGTCTAACTTTCAACCAAAGTTGCATCCCTTAGTGTTACGCACTGACAGAAAAAAGCTGGGATTTTATATATAGGATTTTATGGTACTTTGATGCACAGTCATCATAATCACAGTCTGTTTATAGTCATTCTTTAATAAAACTCAGTTCACTGGATGATTTGCATTGGAGGATATAGTTTTTAATTTACTATTAATAATAAAAAAACAATATTTACTATTCACACAAATAAGAATAATTAAACACACTAGTCTGATGACTAAAATAATGATTAAGAATAGTAAGCAGTGGCAAAATTTTGACATCGAACATTTAAAACAAAAGTTGAAATACCATAAATACTCAAGTATTATAAGTCGAGAAATGTTTTCCCTTTTTAGACCTTAAAAACATACCCCCGACATATATATTCGAGTCAAAAAAAAAAGATTTATGAAACCAGTCAGTGTTCCCCCGGCCCTTACCACAGCACAGTGGCTTCCTTCAGATATAATGTCTTTATCAAAATATATCTTAAATAATACATGTTTTAACTCCTGTTAAGTCACAAATTTCAACTGCAGTACACCTTGGTGACCAGCCTCCTTCATTTGATCTATCAGCATTACCATTACTTCTTTCACTAGATTCAGTTTCGTCAAGTGGCACTGTCAGTGTCTAAATTGGGCCCTTATTCAGTATCCGCATCTGATTCAGCCATACAGTTAGCATCCTGATCAAATAACAAGTCGAATAGAGACCGCAGTCAGCGACTCATAGCTTGACTGCTTGCGTCAGGACCAGCGAATCAGAGCTGGTCAAGACCGTGCTCCACCTCCACGTGGTGGTCCTGGAAACAGTCTGCAGCAGTGCAGTCTGGCTGAGCGAGCACGGATCGAAGAGGGAAGGCGGTACTTGTGCGTTAATTCACCGGTTAAATCAAATTGTGGATATTTATTACTCAAACCGATCACCGTACTCTTTCTTGACTGAAAAAGTGTCATTGTCCTCTCCCCCCTCCCCCGTTGCTTAGAATTTTTTTTTAAACACGCCTGCCGTTCGTAAGGTTGTAGTCACGTAGCACATTCTGCCGTAGGGGAGTGAAGTGTTATAGACTTCGATGTACTGGGTCCCAGCTTTATGAGGTGGGGTGGCCTGTTCCCTTCCTCGCTGCCGTTGCCTTCTCTAACTCAAGATCAGAGGCAGGTACCCTTTTACAGCTGGTTAGACTGATGCGTGACACCTGTTCCCTTCCTCGCTGCCGTTGCCTTCTCTAACTCAGGATCAGAGTCAGGTACCCATTTACAGCTGGTTATGGAGTGTTAGAGACTTCACCATACTAGGTCCAGCATCGAGAGATGGGGTCTACCTAGCTATAAATGGGTACTTAACTTTGAGTTAGGGAAGGAAAAGACAGCGAGGAAGGAAACTGGTCTCCCCACCTCTCGATGCTGGACCTAGTATGGTGAAGTCTCTAACACTCCATAACCAGCTGTAAATGGGTACCTGACTCTGATCCTGAGTTAGAGAAGGCAACGGCAGCGAGGAAGGGAACATGTGTCACGCATCAGTCAAACCAGCTGTAAAAGGGTGCCTGACTCTGATCTTGAGTTAGAGAAGGCAACGGCAGCGATTTCCCTTGTTTCCTTTGTACCATTAACTTGTAGAACTGATTCAATTCCGTTCTATTGGTTTATAAACTTTTTTAAAAAAATACGGGGGGGGGGGGGGGGGGGGGGGGTCTGTCGTAAGCGTGTCAACTATGAATGCAAGAGAAACGCTTTTTTTTTTTAACTTGCCTCCCAAATCACAATGTGAAATCAACATTTTTTCAGTCAAGAAAAAGTACGGTTCTCAGTTTTGGTAATAAATTTCCAGAATTTGATTTAACCGGTGAATAAACGCACAAGAACCGGGAAGGCAAACCCGGTCCCAAAAAATGCCGTGCAGAAGTCGGATGTGTCGACCGAAAGGTGCAGATATCACAGCTTAGGCGTAAACAGACACAACACAACCACCGTCCTTTTCAGGACGAACGAGGAAGAAGAAGAAGAAATAACAAGTCACGTCTCAAGTTCCAAAGCAAATATTCGACCGCTCGTGAAGCCTTCTTTAAAAAAAATCACGAAAAATCATAATATCGAATGCCTCTAAAAATAATTCTGTAAAACTGAAGCATTTTAATGTAGGGCTACCGGAAATCTATTTATAACTCAGGTCTTGCTAGATACTGCGATCTCGTTGCTACTTAGCATCCTGATCAAATGACGTCACTTCTCAGATCCCAAAGCAAATATTCGCCCGCCCAGAAAGCCTTGGGCGTAAAAAAAAATCAAGAACAATATATCGATCGCCTCTTTTAATAAATTTCTGACAAACAGAGGCATTTTAATGTAACGAAAATCTCGTTGCTACTTAGCAACAACAGTAATTAAGACTTTCTGGGCAAACAAATGAACAAACTTTATTTTCAAAGGGTTGAGAATTGGACATGCAGGCCTGTCTGACATTCTGCCCTTCTGTGGCTGCTGATGATAGAACATCTCATTGATCGTATTTTTGGTTCAGATCACAAGCCTACAGCAGACCCACAGTTGTTTTATCAATACCTTAAACATCATACTCTCTCTCCTTCTCTTCCTAACAGACTGTAGTATGCTCAACACCAGAACGACTTGTAATAGATGATGATGATGTTTATTTACTTAAGAGGCAGATGAGATGCTACTTGCATCTTGACATAAATCGTTCACAGCAACAATTTTCTTCAGCGTTCTCAAGGAACAAAATAGGCTGGCTGGTACAACTCGATGATCCGATACCAGTTAACAATATTTCTTCAGTTATGTCTTTCTTGCTATCAGACTGCTCTACTGTGGCTGCTAGACCTAGCCATTTTGAGAACCCTTGTATACACACAGTCCCTCTCACATGAAACACTGACATCTTGTTCTCAGAATAACTAACCACAGTCATTTATCTCACGTGGCAAATGATGGAGTTGGATGTCTGGGCGATAGTACATCTTTTCTGCCACCGCAGAAGCAACCAATATACATTGGCTTATCGGCCCGATGAAAACCTCCACTCGCTACCACATCTAGAAGCCAACTCTCTCATATCTAGGAGCAAACTGATTTAATCTAAAATGTCGATTTGCAACGATGACTATTTTCAAACACTCCAGAACACTTTGTCTGACAAACAACTCACAAAGATATAAATTCCTTGTGCATAAATCCTTTCTCTCACCTTGTCAAAACCAGATAATCAAAACATCAACAATCCTCAACCAAGGGATGTAAGCACAACTCTTGAACCCCCTCTTCTCATTCTATCGATTACTTCCCTTAGACTATTAATGAAAAGTCAGATAATAAAAACACATCTCATACAATAACTACCAGAATTTTTCCTCTTAACGAACCTAACGGCAACACTTTCTTTCTCTAATCTTTTATACAGATTTCATTTATTTTTGATTGCATTTTATATATTAATGGGGTGATTTCAAGCTTATTCGTGCATGCATTTTACATATTAATAGGGTGGTTTCAAGCATTTTAAACGGGAAAGGGTTATGCTGAAAGTGAAAAAAATGAGCAGAAAGCTAAGGAAGTTCCAATGCAGTGTGGGAGTTCGAAATTGACAGAAAACCCATTCGACTTATAATCATATCTTTCATTTTGGGTGGCTTTTAAGTGCTAAAGTCTAGGGTTGACTTACAGTCGGATCGACTTATACTTTAGTGTGTACGGTAATTATGTTTTAGTATTGTTATCTTTATTTAGAATGTTTGGAATACGTAACTTACACCCATGCTGAATTTATGTGGCTGTTATTTCACTGATAGACTTTATACTTTTTGTGCATCTGTTTATGTCCCACTTTTTTTTGTTTTACTTCATTCAGTGTTTGGTGATTTATTTGTTTGATTCTTTTTTTTTTTTTTTTGGTTTGGATGTTTTAGATTGTATTTTAAGACAATCGCTTTATACTTATCAGCATTTTTGTACTTTTAATGATTGTTTAAAACCATTGTCATGAAGCTCTTTGAATGGCCAACACAATACTGGAGTATCCTTTTCTCATCCATTACATTATTGTAGTAGTTGTGGGAAGCCTGTTGACCTCTCTGCTTATTGCATACTGAAACCATTTGATGTCAGAGGAGACCAAAATATTTGACAAGACAAAACAAACACTTGCAGCAACACTGGGCTGGTTGATGGTCACTGTTTACCTCAGTCTGATGTATTGATGATTCAGCACCATATTATTGCTTTTAGAAACAATCGTTTTTAAAATTATTTTAAAGTTTATCTAAGATCCTTTTTTGTCGCATGTAACCCATACCAATTGATGGCAGGAGAGACCAAAATATTTATTTAACTAAATTATAGCATTACGCGGCGCGGCCCCCCCCCCCCCCCCCCCCCCTCTTGGGCTACATAAAATATTCCAGCATCTTATGGATTTTGTAGAAATGTGTCACATATGTTTATATGCGGTTTCAAAGATTTTAAAAGTTAATTCTGACTTTCATCCTCCGCGGACATCCAGGTAAGATGTAAAACTCCTGCATTGTGCAGAGTGAAATAATTTTGGTTCATAGTCTTAGGTTGCTGTTTGTCTTTCTCCAGTGCCTGCACATGTATAGTAGATCTCGAGGGCTTGAGTATGCGACATCTGTGGCGGCCAGGAATCCGTGCCCTGCTCAGGATAATAGAGACAGTGGAGGCTAACTACCCAGAAACAATGGGCCGTCTGCTCATCGTAAGAGCCCCACGTGTCTTTCCGGTCCTGTGGACACTAGTGAGCCCATTCATTGATGAAAATACACGTAACAAGTTTGTGATCTACGGTGGCAAGGATTACCTAAGCGCTGGCGGTCTTGTAGATTTCATGGACAAACAGTATATACCAGACTTTCTTGGTGGAGATTGCTATGTAAGCTGACATGATTAATTTTCTGTGGCATTTAACCAAAGCCCTTCATTAAAAATATATTTCTCAGAACCTTTTTGTATTTTTTTTTAATAAAAAAAAAAATTATCATTGCATTTTAAAATAGCATTATAATATTTTACGGTCAAACATAGGGGATATAACAATGTGAAATTATTACACACACAAGTATTTAGGGGATGTAACAATGTGAAATTATTACACACACAAGTATTTAGTTGCTGTAGCTGACATTTTTTGTTCGTTTTTTTAAAAGTTACAAATTCATCTGTTGTAGCTGGAATAGTTTTTTTTTTAAATCTGTTAAAAATTATACTTACTTACTTGGTCATTCCCCTTCTACCGTGAGGTGTAGAGGTTTGGAAGAGGGAGTGCCAGACTATCCTATCGGCTGTCTTCCTCCTGGCCTGGTTCCATTCTAGTCCTCAGCCCTTTAAAGATTGTCTAATGTTGTCCTCTCAGTGGACTCTGGGTCGTCCTGGAGGTCTGGATCCCTGGCTCTTAGTTTCCCATGCTTGTCATGGTAGCCGATCTTCTCCCATTCTGCAGACATGGCCAAACCATCTTAGTTGGGACTGTTCTATTTGGGTCTGCAGGGGTTGGGTTTTTAGGCCTTGACGTATCGCCTGGTTGCGGACTATGTCTCTTCTTGATAAAAATTATGATCACTTAAAAATTCATGGCAGCTGTCTTTTGTCTTAGTTTAAAGTTTGTGCAGTTTTACTTTGGTGTTTGAAATGTTCATTTACCTTGTGTAACAATAACTTTAGACTACTGGACACTAGAATATATAATACAATTATAACTGTGGGAGATACAATGATTTGGAAAAGCATTTGTGGTATAACTGAAGATTGTTACAAGAGAAGTGATTATTTGAGCATTATGTTTTGATTCAGTTTTAAAAAAGTAGAAATATAATATAATAATCATTATGATTTAATTCCGCGTCATCATTTCCCTTGTTGCCCCCTGTTGAGCATGGAGTCACTACTTCAGCTCATCCACAGGAAACCTGCACTAAAGCATTCATGTGCTCATGCAGCAGTAGTTTCACTAGTCACCTGTTTTGCATGATGAGGTTGCCAGCCCCTTGGACACGCTTGTATTAGTTGCCTCTTATGTTGTGCCTCGGGAAAGAGTCTATCAGAGTGTACCACCAAGACAAGAGACAGAAGACGTTGGAGATCCATTACAGCCAACCTCCGTTGTGGAGATGGCAACTGATGATGATGATGATGATGTTGTGCCTGAGGGACCAGTAGCCCTCTTCTTTCATTGTCTCCTCAGAGATTCCCAGGAGCTACACAGGGCATTTATGATTCAATTACTTATTATTTTCAGTGTATTGTTATTTGAAGAGCACTGTGGTTTGATTTTATATAATTTTGGTAGCTTTGTGGCTTGATTACTTGTGATCTGTATAACATATTGATGTTCACTTGGCTAATATTGTCTAGTATTATACTGTTGATTTTTATTTCAGTGTGGTGTGTCTGAAGGTGGACTGGTGCCAAAGGCACTGTATCAGGAAGAGCTTGCTGACAAATCTCCTGAGGAGCATCCACTCAGCACAGACAGTCTCTATCAGACAGCTGCTGTGGCAAAGGAATTTCCACATGAGGTTTGCAGCTGCAGTCATTTGTTGTATATTCTTCTTTTATTTTACTTGTTCTCAGGTGTTAATTGCTCTTGTGAGAAGTTATCTGTATTTATTTTTTAAACTCAGATCAGGAAAAGTTGTTTCTGGGTTGTTGTTTTTTAATCTGTCTGTAGATTTTTTTAAAATAGCTTTGTGTCAAATGCTTTTGAAGATGGTGATTGTCACCATCACAGTTTACAGAAACAGCCTCATTTAAACATGATCAGTCTTCTGTGTAAGGTCTGTTGTTTCAAATGTTTTTGTTAAGGGACACAACTAAGTCATGATTCAGGTATATTAAAAGTAGATTCTACCCAATACTGTATAACACATGTGCATATATGCACACACACACACACACGCATGCATGCACACACACATGGTAGAGATAGATAGACTGCCCAGTCTGTGAGAGAGAGAGAGAGAGATTAACCGCCTGTTTGATGACCCGTACTTGACCTTGCCAATAAGATTGCCCTGGAAAGGGACCAAAAAGTTTATTTGTGAGTTTCTGTGAATTAGATGAAAATCCCATCAATATAATTTCCCTCCAACATTAACCACCCAGTCTGTGAGAGAGATAGATTAACCACCTAGTCTGTGAGAGAGATAGATATACCACCCAGCCTGTGAGAGAGAGATAGATAGGCCATCCAGTCTATAAAAGAGATAGATAAGACTGCCCAGTCTGTGAGAGAAATTGATAGACTGCCGAGTCTGTGAGAGAGAGATAGACTGCCCAGTCTGTGATAGAGATAGATAGACTGCCCAGTCTGTGAGAGAGATAGATTAACCGCCCAGTCTATGAGAGAGAGAGATAGATAGATATACCATCCAATCTGTGATAGAGATAGATAGACTGCCCAGTCTATGAGAGATAGATTAACCGCCCAGTCTATGAGAGAGAGAGATAGACTACCCACTCAGTGAAAGAGATAGTAGTTGCTGTATGAGAATGTACGAAAAAGAAAAAAAGTTTGTACTTATAAAAAGTACATAACAGAAAGGTGATAATACAGTGATATCAGACAAGGAACAACAAAACTGCTGTGAGTTGTTAAACTATATTTGTTTGTTGCTGAGAATTTTGTTCAAAATAGTATCACTGTTAGTGAAACTGTATTTCTTCTTTAGCTTTTTAAGCCCTAAAGTTGATTTGCTGCAAACATAATCCATTTCTATCCTTCTGTGTTCTTGGCCATCACTTGTAGTTTTTAATTGTCAGCACTGTCAAGTCACTTTCATCGATCCTCCTTTTTGCATGCCTACTGTGTCTTTTACACCCTCATTTTCTTCTTCTTCTTTGATCCATAACCACCAACCGTCAAAGCAGTCAGCGGCCATCACGCCTGGTGGCGTCTTGTAGGGCAGCAACAAATTGATTCCACTTTGCTCGGTCGGCGGCCATCCTTCGTACAGTGCCCCAACTCTGGTTCATTCTTTGCATCTCAGCTTCCACAGTTCTCCACCAAGTTGTTTTTGGTCGGCCTCTTTTTTGCTTTCCCTCAGGGGTCCATAGCATAGCTGTTCTTGTGATGGTATCGGGGTCCCTTCTGAGGACGTGGCCAACCCAACTCCAGCGTCTGCCAGCTATGATGGTGTGCATGTCCTCCTGGTTACTCCGAATAAGTAGTTCTTGGTTGCTGATGGTGTTTGGACAAAAGATTTGGAGAATTTTCCTTAGGCAGATTGTGTGGAAGGAGGACGGTTTCGACATTTCCTTCTCTGTTACCTTCCGCAACATAGAGAAGCACAGAAAGTACACAGCTCTCATACAGTCTTAATTTGGTGTTTGTGCTGTACTGGGAAGACTTCCAAATGTTGTTGAGAGCAGCAAAGGCTGTTCTCGCTTTATTCATTCTGTTGTTAATGTCCTTGCTTGTTCCGCCATCAAGTGTTACTATGCATCCTAGGTAAGTCTGTTCTAACTTCTGGTTCCTTACTGTTATTGGCTCAGGATTGCCCACATTTAGTGTCATGACCTCTGTCTTCTTCAAATTGATGTTTAGGCCAACCTGCTGGCCATACTTGTTCAGTCTATTGGTTTTGTCTTGAATGTGTTGATGTGCATGCGTGAGTAGTGCAATGTCATCTGCATATTCCAGGTCTTCCAGTGTAGAAAACGTTGTCCATCTAATTCCTCTTGGACTGCCCTCTGTTGTTTGGCGCATCACCCAATCTATGACTGTCAAAAATAATGTTGTTGATAAGGGGCATCCCTGTCGTACTCCTGTTTTCACTTCGAAAGTTACATTACTCGATCCAACACTGCACGTAAAGTTAGAATAGAGGCTTTTTATGATGGAAACAATGCGGCTGGGAATTCCATAAGCTCTCAGAATTTTCCATAGGCTGTCCCTGTGTATGCTGTCGAAAGCCTTTTCAAAATCAACAAAGTTAATGTACAGCTGTCTCTGCCATTCTGAGCACTGCTCTATAATGTTCCTGAGGGTAAATATATGATCTGCACATCTTCTGTTCCTTCTGAAGCCCGCTTGTTCTTTCCTCAGTTTATGGTCAACTGCTTTTGAAATTCTCTGGATGATTATCCTGCCTAGTATTTTGCTGGGAACTGAGAGGAGGGTAATTCCTCTCCAGTTGTTGCAGTCTGCAAGGTCACCCTTCCTTGGGCATTTTGACAATTATTCCTTTACTCCACTCTGTGGGTGTTGTCTCAGTTTCCCAGGCTTGTGCAAATAGTGGTTCTAATAGTTCTGCTGCTAGTTCAGGGTCTGTCTTGAATAGCTCAGCATTTAGATTGTCGTGACCAGGCGCTTTTCCATTTTTTAGCCCTTTGATAGCTGTGATGATTTCTTTTCGTGGAATGTCTGTATTTATGTCTAAGTCACTTTCAGCCTCAGGAACATTCAGCTGAGTCTCTGGTGGTTCCTTATTCAGTGTTTCTCTGAAGTGCTCTGCCCATCTTGTTTCCTGCCTCTGTGCTGTGGTGATGAGATTTCCTTGCTTGTCTCTTACTAACGTTATGTTGTTTGCACCTCATTTTCCACTGATAGCTTTAGTTATTTTATAAACTGTGCTTTGTTCATTTCTCAGTGCTGCCTCTTCTGCCTGTCTTGCAATGTCATCCAGAAATGTCCTTTTGTTAGCACGGGTTTGACGTTTTACTTCCTTGTCCAGCTGACTGTACTGTTCACTACATATTGCCTTTAACCTGGGAGACTTAGCTTTTTAAGAAAACCCTCATTTTGCTTGATCCAAATGTTTCTTTTTCATTTGTTACCTTCCATCTGGCCATCTCAGTCTATCTGATAAAATGAATTTGACTCTAAGGGGGAATCTGTATTTGTTCCAGTATTCCATTCTTTGATACTAATATTCCAATTTGGCTCATAGTTCTTCTGAGCATTGTTTTTTCAGAGTGACTTAATTGAGGGTGCGGCATCTTTGCTTGTTATACAGTAATGTGGGAACCATTGTTTTATATATTACATCCAATTTTGCTCCACATGATGAAAGTCTTGTAGGACATTAATAGTCTGTTTCTGACCTTTTAGCTGGATTTGCTATTCTTCTTCAATAATACAATTTTAGATATATAAATGTATAACTGCCCATTTCATCGGGGTCTCTGAAGAGATAAAGAAAGAATAGGACTTATTGCTTTTTCGGGCAATTCGTACAAGGCAACTGATATGAGGTTATGCACTGGGCTGGCAACTTCACCATGTAAAACACATTGCTACAGAAACCACTTTCAGAATGCTTGGTGCAGGCTTCCTGTAAGGCGGCCAACTACAGTGGTGACACCATACTCCATAAGGAGTGCGAAGGAAAATGAATTAATGAAATATGTAATCATTCCCCTTTCTCCATTATGAGATCTTTCTGAGATAATGAGATATAAAAGGTGAAGACTTGGAAGTCAGTGAAATCAAAATGTTTAAAATAATTGCAGGTGTTGATTGAGGTACCAGAGAAAGGCAGTGTGGTTACTTGGGATTTTGACATCCTGAAAGGGGATGTAACATTTACTGTGTTTTGCTGCCGTAAAGCAGTATCCCAGCAACCTTTGCACCAGCATCACATTAGTGGAACATCTGGTGGCATTGGATCTGTGCAGTATATAGATAAGAGCATGGTTGTTGGACGGTATTCTCTTAACTGTGATGCTTATTATATTTTGTTATGACTGCATAACTGAAGCCGTTGATGCTTGTGTCTACTATTCTTCACTTTAACTGACGTATGCCACAAATCAACTATCTTGTTAGTTGTGGATCGTATAGTGTGAGGTTCTATCACTACCCTTCAGCATTTAGCTTTAGTAACAAGTGGTTTCGAAACTAGACTCACTGACTTAACATACTTGACGTAAACGATGACAGCAACACTTCTCCAGTTTTATGTCAACTTTATTTACATGAAGAAAACTTGAAGACAAATGGTAAAATTCAGAACAACCAGCCTTCAAATCTAGTTGCTATCTTCTTTGCATAGACAAACGTGCCGCTGTTCACTCTCTCTCTCTCTTGTATTGGCCCGGTCCCATGCTGAGAACCACTGCATGCTTATAAGTTTTTTTCTTCACTACTGTCAGTTTTGTTCATTTGTAATAACTTCTTCTATCTCTGCCGCTTCCTAAATGTCACCTTGGTACATCTATACGAAACTGGCCTACTGCCAGGGATGGTAATATCTACCACATTTCTACTCTACTTCATACTACTGTTCTGTCTATCCCAAGTCTATTCTTATTCAACTCTACAACTACAGGTCTTATTTCAACATGTACCTGGTATACAGAAAACTCACAATCCTCACCAAAAGTATACTGAATATCTGACATCTCGCTCCTTACAAAATCTGTCACAACACATGAGTGGCATCAGAGCGTTACGGGTAGCAAATATCTGTATATCACAGACTACAACCAACTGGGCTGGTCTTACTAAACCCGAGAACTAACTCGATGTGCACTCTGAACTGCTTGAATCTCTAAATTATATGAGTGGCAAAAAGAGCATTACGAGTAGTAAAGTCTAACTACAGAATAACAACCAACTAGGCTGTTTCTACCACTCGAGGACTAACTCTTGACACGATGCACACACTTTCACCTTTCAAAACCTACTGATTAAATCTTAACTTCTGATTTGCAAAGACAACTTTCCTCGAACCATCTAGAACTTAATTTCTTCCCGCTCATAAACAGTTCACCTATTTTTCCACGTGAATATCGACTACTCGCTCAATTCTATATTGACAGTTTAATCCACTTAATGACCTAAAGGGATGTAACCCTTATCTCTACTTTACACCCATCTATGTTTCTCTACGTTTCTTCCCTTTGATCAGTAACTCCGGCTACATCTTCTATAAATCCACATTGTTCATTATCAGTTTCCAGTTTTGTTTTACTTCTCACTCTTGTGATAATTCTTATTAGTATTTTGACCACATGACTTGTTAAGACTTGTATGATAGGTTTTCACATTTAGCCACTCCAGGTTTCTTTGGCAACTTTAGTTATCCACTGTTGTAGATGTCATTTCACTGTTTCACGGTGAAACCGCGAATGGCTCATTAAATCAGTCAAGGTTCCTTAGATGACACGATCCTACTTGGATAACTGTGGCAATTCTAGAGCTAATACATGCTTACGGTAAGCGATTGAGGGCAAGTTCCGTATCCTACTAAAGACTAGGCTGTTGCTACTGGTGTCAGACTGTATCGGCTAGACCGTTCCTCTGACGTCCAGGCCGGGTCATGCTGCATGGGCAACAGCTTGATCTAACATTGCCCAACCTCGTGCCACCGAAAGTTATTTCGGGAGGTACGCTCCTTTGGTCAGAAATGACTAGTAGGGAAGATCACAGATGTCATTCAGCAATTTTATTTTAATTAATTTTATTCCAAATTCTCCCACAGCATCAATTTTCTATGCTGTTATCTTGTCCAGGGACATTGCCTTTCTTCATGTCTAGTGACTAATAGAGCTGATCTGATATTATCAAAAATACCATTGCTATTTTTGCTCTTTTTTACATTAAAAATTAACTCCTCTTTCATGTTTATTTCCTCCTGAGTAAGTTATTTCTGATTGTCAGAATACATTTCACCTGCTCTCATGTATCGCTTTGACATAATCCTAATAAACTTACATTCGCTTTTTCCATTTTCCTCTTGATATTTTTCTAATTTTCTATCCTGCATAAGTGTCCTGATATTTCAAGTTCCTGTAGTCCCATCTTTAGTTTTAATTTTGATAACAATATTACAGTAGCATAATGATGGTCTGGTATCACTTGTAGCATATGATACTCCCCACCAGACAAGGTGATTCCTGTGGACCCCCATTAACATTGTTCTCCATCCCATAGAAGTTGTTTCTGTTCATAACTGTACAAGGGACAACATATCTGATTGTATACAGGAATCTCCACTTGGGCTAAAAAAGTATAACCCACAAGGCAGTGGGGAGGGGAAATGTTAAAGCGCCATCATCTTGCTGGTGGTCATGTCATAAAGCTTTAGAGGTGTTTGATACAGATGGTTGCCCCCACAACTGCTCCACTAGGCCCTCAGTCACAGCCACCTGTTTTAGTCCACAGCTGCATAATTAGTATGTACAGTTAACCTCTATATCCAGAGGTCTTTCAACCATTTGACACCCAGTAGATGTGCCAGGTATGAGGACAGGTTCCTTGTGCAGGAGCCACTCCACATGGCCAGTAATTGTGTACATTTAATTGTGAATTACCACCATCAGTCATTTATTAATTAGTAAGTTAAAGTTGGAAATTTAATCAATTCTGTAAGTTGTTTCATTATGTGTGTTTTATGTATTTTGTTATTTTATTTCTATTGTTATTTAATTGTATGTGTATTATCATTAAATAGCCTAGGAAAAGTTGTATGTCAAACATCATATGTAGATTTGCTGTGGCAGTGGAATACATTCCTCTACTTTATGTGTTTGAAGGAGACATCCTGTGGTTTTTTGCACAACTTTAATTTACGTGAGAGTCTCAGGAACATATCTGTTACGTAAACAGAGAACTTACTGTATGTGGTGTTCAGTACAGTTGTGTCTGAAGTCTGGAACTGTGCTCATTACATTTTTAACTTTTTTGATGTAAGGTTATCAGTCACTACCCTTTCATCATCATTTCTTTTGTCTTTCTGATTCCCTTTTACCCAGTCCATTGTATGTTGTTCAGGTGTGATGTTTCCTTTAAAAGTCCTTATTGGTTTTTCTGTTTCGAGTATATCTTGGGAAACAATAATTTTGTTTGAAAACATTTGGAGAATCACAAATCAACAAATTCCAAGTGCTCCAACAGCTGGAAGATGTAGTGAATACCTATGACTCAATCAATCAATACCCTTTAGCTCCCCGAGGAGCATAGGCCTTCAACAAACACATGCCAAGTCTTCCTGTCCTGTGCCATCCGCTCAAGTTCCTTCCATGTTTTCCTCATCATTTTCACCTCTGTATCCAGCTCTCTTCTCCATGTGTTTTTTGGTCTACCTCTGCCTCTCTTTCCCTGTGGATTTTAGAACAAGGACTGCCTTGTAATGCTATCAACAGGTCTCCACAATGTGTGTCCTATCCATCGCCAGCGTCTTCTTCTCAACTCTTGTTCCACTGGCACTTATCTGGTTCTTGTCATCAATTCCACATTGGTGACTTTGTCATACCATTTCAGTCCTTCTATTCTACGCAAGCACTCGTTTATAAAAGTCTGTAGCTTTTTGGTTGCTGTTTTTGTTGCTCTTCATGTCTCAGAGCCATACAAAAGGACCAATTTGACATTTGAGTTGAAGATTCTTATTTTCGTGTTGGACTTGATTTCTCTTGTTCTCCATATGTTTCCCAATGCAATGAAGGCTCCTATTGCTTTTTGTATTCTTATTTTTATATCAATGCCTGTCCCTCCAACTCTGTCTATATTGCTGCCAAGATATGTGTACCATTTTACATCCTTTAGTGGAGTATCTTCTTGTTATCATTTCTTGCATTTATTCTCATAATCTTTGTCTTTTCCCTGTGTATTTTCAGGCCCACTTGTTGTGACCTCTCATCGAGAATTTTCATTTTCTCTTGCATCTTATTATGGTTATGGGACAGAAGAGTCGTCATCTGCTTCTTCTTCTTCTTGCGATCGCATCTTTGATGTTTACACCGTCAGACAAGTTCTCATGATGAATTCGACTGTTGTTTGAAGTTCCTCTTTAGCTCCATATAGCTTTGAGTTTAGTGTTGAGTCATTGGGCCAGTATATCTTTCTTAACTGGTCATACAGAGGACAATCCTGTAGAACATGCTCTGCAGTTTGTTCGTTTAATCCACATGTGCACAGTGGTGAAGCAGACAATCGTAGCTTGTGCATGTGTTTATTCAGTTTGTTATGCCCTGTCCTGAGGCGAAAAATAGTTATCTGTCCCTGCCGGTCGAGAGTGTGATAGTCGTCTTTGGGTTGGTTCTGTTCTCTTCTGATAGTCTGGATAGCTCTCTTTTTTCTCAAAGTATGTGACTTCATTATCTTCTTGTTCACATTCTCCTCCCTTTTTTTGCAAGTTTATCTGCCTTTTCATTTCCGGGTACACCACAATGAGATGGTACCCACTGAAGTATGGTTCTCTTTTTGGCAGCTACTTTGTTTAGTTCATTTCTTAGGTGCGGGAGTTTACCACCCTTGAGAGCTTGCAGGACAGACAGTGCATCTGTGAGGATGACTACCTGGTGGCAGTCAGAGTTGGTGTTATAAATCATATTTGCAGCTTGCTCTAGAGCTTGAACCTCAGCTGTATAGTTGGAACAGAATTTACCAGTGGGAATGTGCCTAGTCTCATAGTGGTTGTCAGGATATGAGATAAAGATACCGGCACCTCCATTCCTAACAGCATTAGTTGCTGATCCATCTGTATAGGCATGTATCCATGATTGATTGGGATAGCTTTCTTGGATCATACTCAATGTAGCAGTTCGTTTTTGCAGATCGTTATACTCACATCCACTTGTGAGACCACTAACTGATGTATTAATTTGGAGGGCATTGCTGGCCTGCTCCCATGGTACAGGGTATAGGGTGGGCTTCAGTGGTGTTGTCTTCATGGATAGGTCTTCTTGATGCTGTCTTTTAAGTCTTTTTCCCCGATGCACAAAGCTGCTACACTTTAGACGTCCCAATGCCAGATCATCTAGTCTTGCCTTCATTGGGTGCGTTGGCATACTGTTGTACTTTTCCATCTGGATCATGGTTTTTGTGTCTCTTCTATGGGACAATGTCTGTAATCCAGCAACCTTCTGCATCTCTGATATTGGTGTAGTTTTCATGGCTCCTGTAATGAGCCTGAGAGCTTGATTTTGCACTTTGTCCAAAGACTGCAGATGTGAGTTAGCAGCTGATGACCATGCTGCTGAGCTAAACTCTAAGTGTGGTCTTATTACTCCATTATAAATCTTCTTTAGAGTTCGTTCATTTGCTCCCCAGTTGGTACCTGCTAATTTTCTGAGTATGCCTAGTCGTCTTCGGGCCTTTCCTTCTGCATTTTCAATATGCTTATTCCATGTAAGCCTTTGGTGCGTCATCTGCAAAATCCAGATCATCAAGCTGTTAAGTCAGATTCCACTGGATTCCATTTCTGTTGTGTGATGTCGATGTTTTCATAACCCAATCTATTGCTAGTAAGAAAAGAAATGGAGACAAGAAGCATCCCTGTCTCACTCCCATTCTAATCTTAAATGGTTCTGTAAGTTGTCCTTCGTGTCATGTCTTCATAGGTCTTCATTTTAAGTTAATGATCTTCATGGAAACTCCATAATGCCTCATCAATTTCCAAAGTGGTTCTCTGTCTACACTGTCAAATGCCTTTTCATAGTCCACGAATCCAATGTATAGCGGTGAATTCCATTCCAGACTTTGTTCAACTTTTATTCTCAATGTGGCTATCTGGTCTGTACAGGATCTGTTTTGTCGAAAACCTGCTTGTTCATCTCTCAGTTTCTATGGACTCTTTTAATCTCTCAAGGATGATTCTGTTTAATACTTTTCCTCGCACTGATACTGTAGTAACATTATTCCTCTATAATTTGTGCACTCTTGTAAATTTCCCTTCTTAGGCAACTTGACCAGATAACCTTACTTTCATTCTGCTGGTATTTCCTCTCTCTCCCAGACTTAGCCAAGTAGTTTGTATAATATCTCTGTAGAGGAATCAATATCTGTTTTGATGGCCTCTGCTGGAATTCCATCTGGACCAGCTGCTTTTCCATCTTTCAGAAGCTTTATGGCTTTCTTTATTTCTTCTCTACTTGGTCGTTCACAGCTGATTAGTAGCTCCTCTTCTGCTGGCTGGATGTCTGGGGGATTAGTTAGAGCTGGTCTATTGAGAAGTTCCTCAAAATGTTCTGTCCATCTCTTCATTTGTTCTTGTATATTACTATGCAATTTTCCATTCTTATCTTTTATGCTTGCTTATATTTCCCTGTTAGCTTCTTTGTGTTGTTGTACAGGTCCCTCATATTTCCTTTGGCTGCAGCTTACTCTGCTTCCCTTGCCAACTCTTCAATATATTTGCTCTTGTCTCTTTTGATGTTTATACTTACTTCTTTATTTGCTTCTATGTACACTTCATGAGCTTTGGCTTTGGAGCTTCTGGTTTTGCTTCTGTTTAAATCTGCTTTCTTGTTTTTCCTGTCTTCTATCTTGGTAATGGTTTCTGTTGTTATCCATGCTTTGTGCTGATGATCTCTTTTTCTCAGTACTTCTTCACATATCTCGTTCCATATATTTTTTACTTGTTGCCAATGGTCTTCCGTATCTGCTTCATCTTCCAGCTGTTGGAGTACTTGGTATTTGTTGGATACTGTGATTGAAAATTGTTCTCTTATTTCCTGATTTCTTCGATATCCCACATTATACTGTTGTCTATAGCTATATGCTGTTGTAAATTTCTTGAGTTTTAATTTTGTTTTAGCCAACAGAAGATGGTAGTCTGGTACCACATCTGCTTCTCTACATTCTTTTACATCATGCAATGATGACCTAAACTTCTTATGCATATGAGATCAATCTGATTCTCAGTTCTTTGGTCTGGTGATATCCATGTTGCTTTATGTATTCTTTTATGTGGAAATACGCTTCCTCCTATAGCTAGTTGATTTGAAGCACAGAAGTTAGTTAATAGTTCCCCGTTCTTGTTCATCATACCTAATCCTTGCTTTCCCATAATTTCTTCAAAGCCAGTGTTGTCTGTTCTTAATTTCGCGTTTAGGTTCCCCCATCAAAATTGTGATGTCCTTTCTTTTCTTTTTGTCCAAGGCATTTTGTAGTCTGGTGTAAAAGTCTTCTTTCTCAGATTCTTCTTTATCATTTGTTGGTGCATAACACTGGATGATGTTTATATTTACTTTCTTTTTGGCTGATTTAAACCTTGCTGTTATAATTCGGGGTCCCATTGCTTCCCATTCTATAAGTGCCTTCTGTGCTTCCCTAGACAGCATTATAGCCACCCCTTCACTGTGGTGGGCTCTTTCCTCCTCATTTCCTGAGGACAACACCATTTCTCCTGTGATCAATCTCCTCCTGTCTATGCCCTTCCACTGTGTCTCGCAGAGACCCAGGATATCAATCCTGTAATTTGTCATTTCCACTGCTACCTGTGCAGTTTTCCCTTGTTAACATAGAGTGCGAACATTCCAGATGCCAATCCTGGAGATTTTCCTAGATGAAAAAAGGTTAGTCGGCAACCCAGACTCCTTATGGCATTCTCTGGGTTGCTTCATGCGCCTCCTTTCCAGAGGACCTTTTTCTGTCTTGAGTGGCTGAATTGATTTATATTCTGTATTTGACTTGTCCATGTTTGTTGAAGTTTTTTAGTAAAAAGTTTTTTACAGTTTGGGATACAAGCCCCATGCTCAACCCTCCTTAGTCACTTTTTATGACATGCATGGTAGGGTACAGTGTTACTATTCTTTGCTCCCCTTTCGGGCCCCTGTAACACATGGTTGAATACAGAAGACTTCATCTTTGATCCATAACCACCAACCGTCAAAGCAGTCAGCGGCCATCATGCCTGGTGGCATCTTGTAGGGAAGCAACAAATTGATTCCACTTTGCTCGGTCGGCGGCCATCCTTCGTACAGTGCCCCAACTGTGGTTCATTCTTTGCATTTCAGCTTCCACAGTTCTCCGCCAAGTTGTTTTTGGTCGGCCTCTCTTTTGCTTTCCCTCGGGGGTCCATAGCATAGCTGTTCTTGTGATGGTATCAGGGTCCCTTCTGAGGACGTGGCCAACCCAACTCCAGCGTCTGCCAGCTATGATGGTGTGCATGTCCTCCTGGTTACTCCGAATAAGTAGTTCTTGGTTGCTGATGGTGTTTGGCCAAAAGATTCGGAGATTTTTCCTTAGGCAGATTGTGTGGAAGGAGGACAGTTTCGACATTTCCTTCTCTGTTACTCTCCAACATTCCGCACCATAGAGAAGCACAGAAAGTACACAGCTCTCATACAGTCTTGAATGTGTTGATGTGAATGCGCGAGTAGTGCAATGTCATCTGTATATTCCAGGTCTTCCAGTGTAGAAAACGTTGTCCATCTAATTCCTCTTGGACTGCCCTCCGTTGTCTGGCACATCACCCAATCTATGACTGTCAAAAATAATGTTGTTGATAAGGGGCATCCCTGTCATACTCCTGTTTTCACTTCGAAAGTTACATTACTCGATCCAACACTGCATGTAAAGTTAGAATAGAGGCTTTTTATGATGGAAACAATGCAGCTGGGAATTCCATAAGCCCTCAGAATTTTCCATAGGCTGTCCCTGTGTATGCTGTCGAAAGCCTTTTCAAAATCAACAAATTTAATGTACAGCTAGCTGTCTCTGCCATTCTGAGCACTGCTCTATAATGTTCCTGAGGGTAAATATATGATCTGCACATCTTCTGTTCTTTCTGAAGCCCGCTTGTTCTTTCCTCAGTTTATGGTCAACTGCTTTTGAAATTCTCTGGATGATTATCCTGCCTAGTATTTTGCTGGGAACTGAGAGGAGGGTAATTCCTCTCCAGTTGTTGCAGTCTGCAAGGTCACCCTTCTTGGGCAATTTGAGAAATTGTCCAAAAAAAATACAGAAGACTACTGGCAGCAAATCAAAACTGTATGGAATGAGACGTGAAGAAATACTGGAGAAAAGAGAACAACAACAAAAAGATTGGATAACAACAGAAACCAACAATAAGATAAAAGTCAGAAAAAACAAGAAAGCAGATTTAAACAGAAGCAAAACCAGAAGTTCCAAAGCCAAGGCTCAAGAAGTGTACACTGAAGCAAACAAAGAAGTAAGAAGAAGTATCAAAAGAGACAAGAGGAAGTATATTGAGAAGTTGGCAAGAGAGGTAGAGGAAATATGAGAGAACTGTATAACAGCACAAAGAAGCTAACAGGGAAATACAAGCAAGCAAGTTGCCTCATAAAAGACAAGAATGGAAAACCTCAGCAATATACAAGAGCAAATGAAGAGGTGGACGGAATATTTTGAGGACCTTCTCAATAGACCAGCTCCACAAAACTCCCTAGACATCCAGCCAGCAGAAGAAGAGCTACAAATTAACTGTGAAAGACTAACGAAGGAAGAAATAAAGAAAGCCATAAAGCTTCAAAGAGATGGAAAAGCAGCTGGACCAGATGGCATTCCAGCAGAGGCCATCAAAGCAGATATCGACATGGCTACAGAGATGTTATATAAATTACTTGGTAAAGTCTGGGAAAGGGAAGAGATACCAGCAAAATGGAAGGAAGGATATCTGGTTAAGTTCCTTCTAAGAAGGGAAATTTACAAGAGTGCACAAATTATAGAGGAATAATGTTACTATCAATGCCAGGAAAAATATTAAACAGGATTATCCTCGGGATATTAAAAGAGTCCATAGACAAGAAACTGAGAGATGAACAAGCAGGTTTACGACAAAACAGATCCTATACAGACCAGATAGCCACTTTGAGAATAATAGTTGAACAAAGTCTGGAATGGAATTCACCAATATACATTGGATTTGTGGACTTCGAAAAGGCTTTTAACAGTGTAGACAGAGAATCACTTTGGAAACTGATGAGGCATTATGGAGTTCCCCTGAAGATCATTAATTTAATAAAGAAAATATGAAGACATGACATGCAAAGTTCTTCATGAAGGACAGCTTACAGAACCATTTGGGATAAGAACGGGAGTGCGACAGGGATGCTTCTTGTCTCCATTTCTTTTCTTACTAGGAATAGACTGGGTTATGAGAACATCGACAACACACAACAGAAATGGAATCCAGTGGACTCTGACTAAGCAGTTGAATGATCTGGATTTTGCTGATGACCTGGCTCTTCTGTCCCATAACCGTAATCAGATGCAGGACAAATTGAAAGCACTCGATGAGAGGTCACAACAATTGGGTCTGAAAATACACAGGGATAAGACAAAAATAATGTGAATAAATGCAGGTAATAATAACAGGGTTGAAGAAACACCACTACAAGATGTAGAATCGTACACATATCTTGGCAACAATATAGACAAAGTTGGAGGGACAGACAGTGATATTAAAATAAGAATACAAAAAGCAAGAGGAGATTTCATTGCATTGGGAAATGTATGGAGATCAAGAGAAATCAGATCCAACACAAAAATAAGAATCTTCAACTCAAATGTCAAGTCAGTACTATTATATGGCTCTGAAATATGAAGAACAACAAAGACAACAACTAAAAAGCTACAGACTTTCATAAATGGGTGCTTGCTTAGAATAGAAGGATTTAAATGGTGTGACAAAGTTGCTAAAGTGGAACTGATGACAAGAACCAGACAAGTGCCAGTGGAACAAGAGATGAGAAGAAGATGATAGCGATGGATAGGACACACACTGAGGAAACCTGTGGATAGCATTACAAGGCAGTCCTTGTTCTGGAACCCCCAGGGCAAGAGATGGAGAGGTAGACCAAGAAGCACATGGAGAAGAGAGCTGGAAACAGAGGTGAAAGTGATGAGGAGAATGTGGAAATAACTTGAGATGATGGCACGTGACAGGAGGACTTAGCATGTGTTTGTTGAAGGCCTATTCTCCTTGGGGAGCAGAGGGTTATGAATGAATGAATATCTAACTGTTTGAACTACTTACACAAACCTGATTTTATGTTGCAAATATCTCGGTGTGTTACCTACTGACATATACATAATATTATGGTGCTAATTTCTCGCTTTGTTACCTACTGACATAAACATAATATTATGGTGCAAATATCTCGCTTTGTTACCTACTGACATAAACATAATATTATGGTACAAATATCTCACTTTGTTACCTACTGACATAAACATAATATATGGTACACATATCTCACTTTGTTACCTACTCACATAAACATAATATTATGGTACAGATATCTCGCTTTGTTACCTACTGACATAAACATAATATTATGGTGCAGATATCTTGCTGTGTTACCTACTGACATAAACATAATATTATGGTACAAATATCTCGCTTTGTTACCTACTGACATAAACATAATATTATGGTACAAATATCTCAGTGTGTTACCTACTGACATAAACATAATATTATGGTACAGATATCTCACTGTGTTACCTACTGACATAAACATAATATTATTGTACAAATATCTCACTTTGTTACCTACTGACATAAACATAATATATGGTACAAATATCTAACTTTGTTACCTACCCACATAAACATAATATTATGGTACAGATATCTCGCTTTGTTACCTACTGACATAAACATAATATTATGGTGCAGATATCTCGCTGTGTTACCTACTGACATAAACATAATATTATTGTACAAATATCTCGCTTTGTTACCTACTGACATAAACATAATATTATGGTACAAATATCTTACTATTTTCCCTACTGACTGAAGCCTGATTTTATGGTACAAATATCTCACTATTTTCCCCATTGACATAAACCTGATTTTATGGTACAAATATCTTACTATTTTCCCTACTGACATAAACCTGATTTTATGGTACAAATATCTTACTATTTTCCCTACTGACATAAACCTGATTTTATGGTACAAATATCTTACTATTTTCCCTACTGACATAAACATATTTTTTGGTACAAATATCTTACTATTTTCCCTACTGACATAAACCAGATTTTATGGTACAAATATAATTTTCCCTACTGACATAAACCTGATTTTATGGTACAAATATCTTACTATTTTCCCTACTGACATAAACATATTTTTTGGTACAAATATCTTACTATTTTCCCTACTGACATAAACCAGATTTTATGGTACAAATATCATTTTCCCTACTGACATAAACCAGATTTTATGGTACAAATATCTTACTATTTTCCCTACTGACATAAACCTGATTTTATGGTACAAATATCTTACTATTTTCCCTACTGACATAAACCTGATTTTATGGTACAAATATCATTTTCCCTACTGACATAAACCTGATTTTATGGTACAAATATCTTACTATTTTCCCTACTGACATAAACCTGATTTTATGGTAATTATATCATTTTCCCTACTGACATAAACCTGATTTTATGGTACAAATATCATTTTCCCTTCTGACATAAACCTGATTTTATGGTACAAATATCATTTTCCTTACTGACATAAACCTGATGTTATGGTACAAATATCTTACTATTTTCCCTACTGACATAAACCTGATTTTATGGTCTTTTATTCATTACCCTTCAACTCCCTGTAAAGCATAGGCCTTTAACAAGTTTACACCAAGCCTTCCTATCCTGTGCCATCTGTTCAAGTTCTTTCTGTGTCTCTTTCAGTGTCTCTATGGTTATCTTTTCTCTATTAATTCTCTGTCTTCCTCTATAAAGGCCTGTCTTATAATGCTATCAAGCGGTTTAACAGTATGTGTCATATCCAACACCAGTGTTTTTTCCTGTCCTCTTATTAACTGGTTTTTGTCTGGTTCTTTTAATCAGTTACCATGCTGGTGATCTTATTCAACTATTTTAATCCTTGTGGATTGTTATGATGATGTGTCTTCCATTTATTTTATTGATTTATTAGTAGTTCTATTCTTTCTTTGTGAGGGAGTAGTAAGTCTATTCTTTGTTTGTCTCATCAGAGGTCTCTGATATTACTTACTTAGTCGTTCCTCTTCTACCGTGAGGTGTAGAGGTCTCTGATATTACTTACTTACTTACTTAGTCGTTCCTCTTCTACCGTGAGGTGTAGAGGTCTCTGATATTACTTACTTACTTACTTAGTCGTTCCTCTTCTACCGTGAGGTGTAGAGGTCTCTGATATTACTTACTTACTTACTTAGTCGTTCCTCTTCTACCGTGAGGTGTAGAGGTCTCTGATATTACTTACTTACTTACTTAGTCGTTCCTCTTCTACCGTGAGGTGTAGAGGTCTCTGATATTACTTACTTACTTAGTCGTTCCTCTTCTACCGTGAGGTGTAGAGGTCTCTGATATTACTTACTTACTTACTTAGTCATTCCTCTTCTACCGTGAGGTGTAGAGGTCTCTGATATTACTTACTTACTTACTTAGTCGTTCCTCTTCTACCGTGAGGTGTAGAGGTCTCTGATATTACTTACTTACTTACTTAGTCGTTCCTCTTCTACCGTGAGGTGTAGAGGTCTCTGATATTACTTACTTACTTACTTAGTCGTTCCTCTTCTACCGTGAGGTGTAGAGGTCTCTGATATTACTTACTTACTTACTTAGTCGTTCCTCTTCTACGGTGAGGTGTAGAGGTCTCTGATATTACTTACTTACTTACTTAGTCGTTCCTCTTCTACCGTGAGGTGTAGAGGTCTCTGATATTACTTACTTACTTACTTAGTCGTTCCTCTTCTACCATGAGGTGTAAAGGTCTCTGATATTACTTACTTACTTACTTAGTCGTTCCTCTTCTACCGTGAGGTGTAGAGGTCTTTGATATTACTTACTTACTTACTTAGTCGTTCCTCTTCTACCATGAGGTGTAGAGGACTCTGAAATTACACAGGGCTCAATTTGAATTAATCTCATGTTATTACAATCACTCACACAGAGGCTCAATGACCAGCTTACAGTCATGTCAGAGTGGCTTCTCCTCCTTGTCAGCAGGCACCGCCAGCAATCTGTCCACTGCTGGCTCATCATGTCCATCCAGGTGACCAGAAAAATACTAACAATCAAGTTAAAATGTGCTTATTATGCTGGCTATTATGGGTAATGGTGGCGTAACCTTTTCTTAGACATTAGCAGCTTAATGATTGAAATTACAAGAACTATTGGTACATTTATATATGGGTTCAACTTTTCAGTAATGTTTATAAAGGATTGTGACATTGTCTTAAAATAAAACTTGAGTAGTACGTAATTTAGTATATATAAAATCTTGTTATAATTTCAGTTTGAATCACAGTTTACTAATCATCCATAATGATTGATATTCTTATTTTTGATATATATTTAAGGAGAGTTAATATTTTAAATAGTCCAAACATTGTACAACATTTTGTAATTTTTGACATTATTTTTTTGCTGAAAAGTTACTATCTTTAATAGTCTCTATTCTGTCTACAAAGCAAGAAAGTAAATGACAATTTTCAAATACTTCTTACATATTTTCTTATATTTCATTTTTACCAGAAAATGTTAAGTTTCATTATAAAAAGGGGAAAGGAAAATAATGATTTTTATTTCCATGTTCTTTTCCTCTGGGCTCTTTAAAGACTCCGAAAAAGGTATGATGTACTTGCACCACATGAAATAACCATACTGTCTCTAAATGATTAGCCGCCTTCGCTCTCACTTATCTTTTATTAACCACAGTCAGTTCAGAGTGTGAAATCACTTCAGTAGCAAGTGTCATTCTATGTGCTTCAGAATTGGTGTTGTCATTTTGTAAACAGATTAGGTGGAACAAAAGCTTGAGCATAGGTTTGTGTTAGGTTTGTCTGGAATGTTCTTATGTGGTTGAATTTTAGAATATGTTCCAGGAAATGCAGATGTATAGAATAACAAAAAAAAAAAAAAAAAAAGAAAAAGAAACCCTTTACTTGCACAATAAGGGAAGTGTTGTAAGAGACTGTTTTGGTAGTAGGAAGCATTTGTTGATCTTCATATAATGACTATCATTTGCTGGTGCATATCTTAGAAATTATATGTATCAGTATAAAGTATAAGGATCACTGCTCAGACACCAGTCTCACATTAATGTGCTATATTTCTTCTCTGCTTGGATCATGTTTTCAATTTCTTTTGTAAGCTATGAATTCAATTTACAAAACATTTTTCTTTTAAATGACTAATTTCTTGTGGTAACTGTTTACTCATTAAGTGCTTGTGGGGCTGTGAATTTAATTTGTAGAAATTATTTATTTATTTTTTCAGTTTGTAGATCATATTCTCAGTTTACTTTAGATAATCATTTATTTTTTCACTGCATGTGGATATTGTTCTTTGTTTATTGTATAAGTTAGTAATTTAGTCTTATATTTAATCACTTGCAGAGCATGTTTTCTATACGTAAGGTTCGTTGCTTTTTCAGTGGTATTGGCAGTTTAAGTACAGAGTATTGTCTAAGTAATACCTCAGTTTTTGGACAGTGATAAGATCTACAAATTAGGCACCTTATTAGCACATATTACCTTGCTGAAGGAATGTTGATATGAATGTAGATACAGTAAAGTTTGAAATTGAATGACAGTGCAGAATTTAATCTGAATATCGGTAAACTCTACATCCAAGTATTGGTGCAGTTTAAAATTTGAGAATCAGTACAGTTTGAGTATTAGTGCACTTTTAAATTTGAATATAAGTACACTTTTAAATTGAGTATTGGTTCAGTTTTTAATTTGAATATTGGTACAGTTTTAAATTTGAGTATCTGAGTATCAGTACGTTTTGAAGTCCAAGTTTCAGAACAGTTTGAAATTTGATCACAAGGACAGTTTGGGTATAAGTGCAGATTAACAGTGCAGTCTAAATTATAATATTGGTACAGCATTTTTAATGTGGGTATTATCATTATGTGAAGGCACCTTGTTTACTCTTTGGTGCTTAAGCATTATTAGCCAGGGTACATATATGCTATTACATTGCTGTTGCAATGACTTTGCGATATTGTAGCGATGTTTTATTTATAACCAGCACATGCCTTGTCTAACTTGGCAAATTTGTTTGAATATGTTTGTAAAGTCTAGAAAGAGGAAGCAAACATTGCTCAGTGATTAAAGATTTTTGTTTAATACAGTTAATGTTATGCCCCTCAGGTAAGAGGAAAGAAAGCATTGTGTGGATGCACAGAATTGCTATTACAGTACCCCTTTAAATACCTTTTTTTTCTGCCTACAAGGTAGTGGCATTTAAGTTTTCATTCTGTGATACTAAGTTGTGTAGTGACATTTAGAGTGTAAAGAGATAGTGGGATGTGACACTTTTCAGGCACACAATAGTGGTGGATGGTATCGATGTAAGAAGAAACCTATGCCAAAACACTTCATGTGCTCTGGCAGTGATGATTTCTGTAGCAGTGTTTTTACTTGGTGAGGTTGACGGCACCATAAACAGTGTCATATGAGTTACCTTTTTATGATATTCCTGAGGATGCAGTAGTCCTTTTCCTCCTGTGTCTACAGCTGTCCTTAGTCACCATTTTTTTTTTTTTTTTTGACATACATGGTAGGGTACAGAGGTTCCTGCTCTTTGTTTCCTAGTATCTGCTCCTGTGATCTGCACTGAAATCTACATAGTTATGGTGGTAATAAAATGCTGATAAAATAAAGAGTTGTAACATTTATGGACAAGGACAAGAGTAGCATAAGATATATAGCTACTTAATGTACCCTTGTGTGATATATCATCATCATCATCATCGTTTCCCTGTTTGCTCATTTAAGGTGCATGAAGCCACCATTACAGCTGACCTCCTTATAGGAAGGAAGGAAAGGAAAGGATCCCATTACACGCCCATTGAGGCATATTGGGAATATGGTGTTAGGCCCATATTTTCTTGACCATCGGCACACTAGGGATGATGTGGTCAGCATCACGCGGGCCGCCTTAACCTTCCCAGAAGTTGCTCTGGTACCCAGTCGGGGCTGGGTCGACCCAGGAGCCGTTTGCGGCCTAAAAAAATCCCACCTCATCTGGGGATCGAACCATAGACCACTGAGCTAGGAAGCCAGTGCACTAACCACTATGCTACCGTGGCTCCCCCTTATAGGAAACCTACACTAAAGCATTCATAGGCTTTTTCAGTCATGTGGTATCTACAGCAATTTGTTTTATATGATGAAGTTGTCAACCATATGTAGAACATCATACTAGTACAGCATACGTGAGGGAGCACTAGTCCTATTCTTTCTTTATCTCCTCAGATACCCCATATAAACCACATATGGTGTCTAATAAATGTTACCCTGTAATTATAGTGAATATATTTTATGAGAGTAAATTGTTTCTCCTTCACTATTCTTATTTAACCTGATATTTGCTAGTGACCTATATCTTGTGGAATGGAACAAATTATCTTTGAGAGTTTTACATTTTGCATATTCATTAAAGTTGGACATAATGTGAAAGTAATTTCAGTTTCCTCTATGATAACTAGCATGTTCTGTAAAGAAATGATGCTTTTCTGCATGTGTAATGCTTGCATTATCTGTGGAGTATAATTTGAAAGAATAAAAACTGATAAAGCATGTGGATACAGAATGTATTGTCACAACGTGTTACAGTAGTGCAGTATGTTACTAGGATGTTTTATGTAACATGGCAGACTTGCAGAATGTGGCCAAGAAACTTTCAGAATAACTTCTCTTCTCCATGTGTTTTTCCTCTACCTCTCTTGCTATAGGGATTCCAGAACAAGGACTACCGTGTAATGTCAAGTTCTCCTGTTGCATGCTGTGAGCTCAAGATCTTTCCATGTCTTCCTTATCATTTTCACTTGTCTCCAGTTCTCTTTTCCGCTATGTTTTTCAGTCTCCCACAACATCTTCCTGAACAAGGACTGCCTGATAATGATGTCATCTGGTTTCCTCTGTGTGTGTCCTATCTATCATCATCATCTTCAAATTTCTTATTTCACTGGCACTTGTCTTTCTTTTATATTTATAATTTTTTGTTTATATAACTAACTGTCCCTCCAACTTGATCTATATTACTGCCCTGATCTATGTACATTTCTACATCGTGTAAGTGTGTTTCTTCATGTGCAATCTTTTACAATTGTTTCCTGCATTTATTCTCATTATCTGTGTCTTTTCTCTTCATATTTTCAGACTCGTGCTGTGACCTCTCATCAAGTATTTTCATTTTGTCTCACATCTGGTTATGGTTATAGAATTGAAGGGCCAGAATGTTGGCAAAATCTAGATCATCAAGCCATTTAGTCAAAATCCATTGAATTCCATTTCTGTTAGCTGATGTCATTATCTTTTTCATGACCCAGTCTAGTCAATAACATACATAATTTAATTTGCATCCATTATACTTTTGTTTATGTATAATGATATTTTGTTTGTTATAAGAGACCAGTTGTATAATTTGTCTGAGAAATTCAAGGTCCTTTAACTTGTGTGTCAAATGAAGCGAAGAAATTATTAACAAATATTTCATTGATAAAAACAGGCATTGAACTGTTTTTTTTTCCCAATATAGCAAAATTGTTGTGCATGAGAGTTGTAGAATCTTAATTTAGTACCTCTACCAACTTTTAAATAAACATAGCATGGCAAAAAATATACAGATGGAAGGGTGTGACAGAATTTCTCTATTGAAACAGTACTAAGGCCTTGGAGTAAGTTTGTAAGGAAAAAGTGCATGCACCTTATAAGGAAAATAATATACTTACTGTAGATAAGTGAATAATGTACTAAATTATACAGGTAAGTGAAATAATATATAAAGGAAGAAGTGACCTTTGCTAAATTCTGCAAAAAAAAAGTGTAAAATTACAATAAGTTACTGCAAATACATTAATAAATTGTTGCAATGAAATGAAATGTTGTACATTTTCAGCAGCAGTTCAACATTTTTCAGTGTCAGTATGCTCTTGTCTGTTGGTATCCTAGAGTTATATTACAAAGTCATGATTGTTGAAATGTATAAAACTAAATTCTGCTGTGTTTCTTTATTTTAACCTCTTTTTTTTTCCCTCAGAAATTAAACTCCTTCATTCACTATCCATAATCACCGTGTGTGAAAATAAATGTGACTGTTAACAAATATTTGATCATAGACTGGCAGGATAAGCTGTATTTCTTTTTTTTTGTGGGTCATTAATTCAAATTAGTTGCTGCTAAATGTTAGTACAGTAAGTCAACTTATAAGCTGAACATGCTTATAATAAATGTTCAAAGATTGCTGTTGGTATATTCATTATAATTAAGATAATTTATTTGTCTTCTGTAACCCTGCCTCTGCCTCCATTTCCTGTCTTGTCTCCTCCCTATTAGATCTATTCAATGCGAGCATATGAAGACATACATTTTCACCTCGTGCATGTCCTAACATGCTGTCCAGGTTTTTCCCAGTCCATAGTTCTCAATTGGCCCTTTTAATTTCATCATTGCCCTTTAGCTCGCTAATGAGCATAATCCTTTAACAAACCCATGTCAAATGTTCTTGTTCCATGCCATCATTGCCCTTATAGCTCCCTAATGAGCATAATCCTTCATGTCAAATGTTCTTACTCCATGCCATCATTGCCAGGTCTTTCCATGTCTTCCTCTTCCCTTGCATTTCTGTATCCCTCTACCCCCATTTTATTTACTTCCACTATTTAAAAACTTAATTAGTTTATTCATCAAATGTTTACCTGTCGAGTCTTGATAATGGTCAGCAAGTAGACGGAGTTCTCTAAATATTTGGTTTGCATGTTCGTGGTTTAAAGTAAGCACTTTTAGATTCTTGTCTAATCTTGAATTACCTTGATCTTTTTATTTGTATTTTTGAAATCAGTTTACAGATGAGCTCCTTCAAAGTCTTCCTGTCTGGCCTAATGATATTATCTTATTTCAAATATTGTGCGATACAAGGATGAGGGTTGCTTTCATTAAATGATTTTTAGAAGATTAGAGATGTGTGATCAGTATTCATTTTATATGATTTGTTCCAATGTTAGGTTACTGAAATATAGACTTTGTAGGATTTTCTTTACTTTAAACAAAAATTTAATATTATTTATTTCTTAAATTCAATTTGTCATTGATACTGTGTCCTGGGAGTGTTGTTGGAGAGGGGTGAAGTATTTGAAAATAAAATATTTTTAGCTACTATTTGTATACTCAGTGCCCTATCTTGTGGATGTGATTCTTGAACTTTAGAATATATATGTCAAGACAGTATAGAAGTTGTGCAAGAATGATTTTTGTTTTGCAAGAGGTTTTAGTATGTTGGAATGTACCTATTGTAATAATGAAGTCAGAATGTAGTGTGGTTTGAGGGTTTCATCCTTATTTGGCTGATTTAAAAAAAAATTAGTTATAACATTAAAAAAAAAATTTAAAATTAGAAAATTGATAAATCTATTAAACTTTTGTAATTTGGTCTTTTGATGGTAAAACTAAGGCAAATACTAACATGTTCATGACATCTTTGCTATTACATTTGTGATATACATTTCTTACTATATTTTTTCCTTCTCTAATTAACCTGTGGATAAAATAAATATTTATTCAATTTGAAATTGTGGTGATTTCAGTTTTTATCTTGATATAGACTTTAGCCTACTAGATGGTTTGTTGTGTTATGTTTGCAGGTTGGATAAATTAGCTTTGTATTTAAATTGGAGTGTAGCTGAATAATTATATTTAAAATATTTCTGCTGCTTTGAATGTGGAAAATTTGCTCCTTATTTTCTTCACAACTCTTCTTAATACTGTGTATAAATCACTTGATCTATATTTGAGATTGCATGCTCCTGCATAACACATAGTCACGGCTTTTGGGAAAAAAATGCTAATAAATATGTTTGCCTTTTATTTATATTGTTTGATGTTGCCTGTATTTTGAAGATTTTTCTTTCATTGTTTTGGTGTTGCATGATAATGAGTTATTTTGATTCCTTATTTACCCAAAGCTACTGAAATTCTTGACATGAAGTTGAAAATGTGTAACTGTAATTAAAATATTTATCACAGAACATGCAATGTTCGGCCATGTGTAGTTCCCAGTGGTCTCTGAGGAGACAAAGAAAGAATAGGACTTCTGTTCCCTTTTCTTCTTCTTTGATCCTTAGCCACAGACTATCAAAGAAGTCAGTGGCCATCACGCCTGGTGACGTCTTGTAGGGCAGCAACAAACTGCCTACACTTTGCTTGGTCGGCGGCCATCCTTTGTGCAATTCCTCTCCACCAAGTTGTTTTTAGTCAGCCTCTCTTTCACTTTCTTTCAGGGGTCCATAGCATAGCTGTTCTTGTAATGGCATCTGGGTCTCTTCTGAGGATGTGGTCAACCCAACTGCAGCGTCTGCCAGCTGCGATGGTGTGCATGTCCTCTTGGTTGCTCCGAGTAAGCAGTTCTTGGTTGGTGATGGTATTCGGCCAAAAGATTTGGAGAATTTTCCTTAGCCGGAAAGAGGACAATATTGACATTTCCTTCTCTGTTACTCTCCAGTATTCCACACCATAGAGAAGCACAGAAAGTACACCAGCTCTCATGTAATCTTAATTTTGTGTTTGTGCTGTACAGGGAAGACTTCCAGATGTTGTTTAGACTAGCAGAGGCTGTTCTGACTTTATTCATTCTGTTGTCTTTGCTTCTTCCACCATCTGGTGTTACTATGCATCCTAGGTATGTAAATGTGAATAGGTATATAAAAAGACATGTCATAAAAGGTGACTGATATGTGGTTGAGCATGAGGCTGGCAACCGTAGATAAAAGAAAGTGCTACAGAAACCACAGTTGCAGTGCTCCATAAGAAGCAAAAAAGGAGATGAGAATGCATTATTTGTGACACATACAGTAGTAGATTGCCAAACTTTTTACAGATTTCTGTAGACAGTATTACAGTTAGGTAAAGTCATAGTCACTAAATACAGTGTTTTCTTTACCGTAAGATAAACAGATCCATAACACACAGTAAGATTTTGGAAGAGAACTTTAGAACAAACATTTTTACTCACATTTAAATGTCCTGATATCTTCTGTAGTATCTTAAATCAGTTACCTGTTCTCTTAAAAAAATCAGTAACAGCAAGATATTAGTGCACCCCACCCCCTTAAAAAAAAAAAAAAAAAAACCATACATAAATAAAATTAAAAGGAGGCTCTGTGACATTGATTTGGTAATGGTAATTTTTGTAGACACAGAAGTTGTGCTGTTTATGGAGTCTGTTGTCCAGTTGTTTGTCCCTGGAGACCAAATTATCTTTCAGCAAACAAGTTACTGTTCTTCTCAGCATATTTTACTACCTTTAAATAAATGGCTTTTATAATGTGGCTATATTTACTACATATTTTGTCAGAATACATTTATTTTAATTACAGTTATTTATATTATTACTATCAGTTAATCATTGGCTATAGTAACAGAAAGCCATTTTGCCTGTCATAAAGGATGAGTCTCATCAAAGCCACCAACAGCTTTCTGATGAGCATGGAAATCTTTGATACTTTGAAGTCTGTTATGTTAACATCTGGACCACATAAGATGCAGTGGAATAAAACGTCTTATATTTTGGAAAATAGTGCTTGACTACTTTTCTAACAGGTGGTGTAAGAGTAGTGAAGTAGTCTGAGCAGTCAGTAGTATGCCTAGAAGGTACTACTTCATCTTCTTCTGTGATCCTTAGCCGCCGGCTGTCAAAGTCTCCTTTTGAGATAACAGGAGTCATATTCTTTCTCTGTCTACTTAAGGACTCCCAAAAACTACATGGGGCAGAGGGTATGATTGTTAATAATATAAATTATCAGAATTACCAAATTTTGCAGTATCTTCCTTACAGCCCTGAACTTGTGCATGGTGACTTAATCTGTTAGATTACTGAAGTTGTTGGCTGGTGGATGTTTCATCACAGATGACTATTTGAAGAATGTAGTTCCTTATTGCAATGGCTACATGATCGTTCACCACATTTCTACATGGGTACTGTAAATACACTGATACTGTGTTGGAATACAAACTGAATAATTATTCTGGTTATACTGAGATGTAGTCAGATAATATTATAAATACACTGATACTGTGTTGGAATATAAACTTAATAATTATTCTGGTTATACTGAGATGTAACCAGATAATATTATAAATACACTGATACTGTGTTGGAATATAAACTGAATATAAATACACTGATACTGTTTTGGAGTAAAAACTGAATAATTATTCTGGGTTATACTGAGATGTAGCCAGATAATATTTCAGCAAAATATGGTAACAAAAAAATGTGGGTATTTACGCTAAGTTAAAAAAAAAAAAAAAAGATGCTAAGAATTTTCTCACACAAACATTTTTTTTCTGAAAACTATTAAGAAATGAATCAAAAAAAGGTAGAAAGTAGGTATGTCACATTTACATATGCTTCAAGATTTAATGACATGAAAAGTCAGGTAAAATTTATAATATACATGGATTTTGTAAGCACAAAACTTAAGAAATTGAGAGACATTTTTCACATAAAAATATATATAAGCTGTGAAAACGTCTGCATTTCAAGAATATACAGTATAGCTATTAGCTGTCTCCTATTGATATCCAGAGTAACAAGAAAAATTGGTTAATGGAAGTTAACAACTGTTTCTGTTACCAAAAATAAATTTAGTGGTAAGAAACTAAAAGGTTACCTGATTATCATTACAGTGATTTTCCTTTATGCTTGTTCATGGAGCCACCATTGCAGCTGGTCCCCTTACAAGAAGCCTGCACCTAGCAGCCATATGCTCTTGCAATGGTGGTTCTGTGGCAGTTTGTTTGACATGATCAGGTTACCAGCTCTATGCACAAACTCATACTTGTCACCTTGAACATCTGCCTGAGGATGCAGAGACCTTCAGGAATTACACAGAACAATTCAGTCACCAAAAACAAATTTAGTTGTAAGAGACAAAATGGCTACCTGATTATGGTATACACAATCCTTCAAATGACATAAATCACTGGTTACTGATATGTATTCATACACTCATCAGTAAACACAGTGTGCTGTCAAGTATTGTTTTCACACTGTTAAGATAACTTAAATATTGTTGCAGTTCATTGTAACAAAATTTTGTTATAAATGATCAGATTTACTTAATATCTGACGAATTTTGTCAGAGCTAATGGGACGGCTACATACATTGCCCTATATTTGCAGTATGCCTAAAGGAGAGTAGAAAATAAAAAAAAACATACACTGCATTAAGTGAATTGTGTTTACTAGATAATTAATACATCAGCTTAAAGAGTAGAAAGAACATAACATTTCAAAAACTGTTTATCAGAAGTTGCATCATGTTCTGTTTTTTTTTTCTTCATGTTATATTTACTGAAGAAGTGCTGCATTTATCCAGAAATATCAATGTTAAACATTTACGCTGAATTGTTTGAGAGGAGCCTCAGCAATTATGGGACTCTGCTGTAAACAATATAGGAATTTGTAAAAATATAACTTACTGTCCTGCTGCTTGAACAGATTAACAGAAGTGAAAACTGCTTGGTGCATTGGATGTTTTTCATGCCTCAGCTACTTTACTGTCACAACTAACATGCTTGTCAGAATTTAACTTCTCAGAGTGACTTTAACACTGTGCTTTGCATTGATGTCAGTAATTTTACTGCTCCTTTTGCTAGATACTGCTGTTTTTGAAGCACAGGTGCCTCAAGAGATTAGAAAACAGTTGCTAAAACCATCTTAGTAAATAATGATAATGCACAAGCCCAGATGATATTCATCGCAGATTCCCATTTAGTCTACACTAAAGAACCAGTTAAAACAAAGGAACTCGAGAGCTTATCAGATGTATTAATGGAAGCAAGCTGTAAATTCAGTAACATGAAATTACAGTGGATCACTGCTGACCTCAAGATATCTGGAAATGATTTATTAATTTAGCATTTAGGCTTGCTAAGGAGAAAACAAAGAAAACCTGGGGCACAACAACACATGAAGGGGTTAAAGTAAGAAAGAAAACTGGTTTTAACAAACAAAAATGACTTTGCAAAGGTAAATGAAACAAAAGCATATTACTCATCACCAAGTGGTCATCTTCATATTGAGAACTCAGTGTGTGTCCGTAGTTGTGATGTGCTACGGAGCGAACGGAATAATTTGTCTTTTCTTTGTTACTTTCACAATTGCCTCCATGGCTGGCGGAGTTGTGGATTAAAGTTGCTACCATAAGTGAAATGGGTTCATTTTCGATACAAGACAACAGGAGGCTGAGACACTTGGGAGTCATGACCCAAGTGGGCCCGCCCCCCCTTAGAGTGTAAAGGAGTATGTAGGGCCGAAACACTTGTCGGACGGGGGACTCTTCTGATGATCAGATTGCTTCCTGTTGTATCGCTCTGTAAAGAGTTTCCTATCTGAGAACTGGACACTGCGGATTGAAATACCTTCTGCTAACAAATTAAGCATTGGTCAGATAGATGTATACATGCCCATGGGAGGGGAGTACAGAAGAAATAAGAAGAACAAGTTGTTTGCACCAGTAGGTTACTGAGGTCCAAAAGGGGGGCACAGAATAGTAACACTGTACCCTACCAATCTTGTCATAGAAGGTGCATAAGGAGTTTTGGACATGGGACTGACTACCCCATTGTGTTGAAACATAAACAAGTTATTCGAAGCAGGTAATTCAGGTAAATCAACTTGGCCTTCCAAGATGGAAGAAGATCCTCTGTTATGGAGGTTTATGATGCAGTCTAGAGAAAGCCTTTTTTGTTTGCTTCTAGGAGAATCTCCTAATTGGGCATCTGGAATGTTTTAACATAAAAGGAACAAGGGTAAACTGCACTAGTGGAAGAATAAATGGGAAACTCTAGCATTGATATCCTGGGACTGTACGAAACAGGATGAAAGATAAAAAAATTTAAATAAGCACAGGAGAAAAAAACTTTACCCTCACGAAATGAGGAAGAAACTGCACAACATAGTGAAGGTGTGACTGTACATCTTTCAAAGGAAGCACAGAGAAAACTTAAAGAAGGGAAAGCAGCGGAACCCAGATTTATATCAGCATCATTCAGAACTGCCAGAAAAGAAGCAAATATGAACATTAATCATTGTTTTGCACCACTTATGACAAATAAACAGAGGCTGACCAAAAAACAACTTGGCGAAGAACTGTGGAGGCTGAGATGCAAAAAATGAACCAGAGCTAGGGAACTGCATGAAGGATGGCCACCTACTGAGCAAAGTGGAAGCAATATGTTGCTGCCCTACAAGATGCCAACAGGCATGATGGCCACAGACTGCTTTAACAGTCTGTGGCTAAGGATGAAAGAAGAGGAAGATGACAAATAAGAATCTGAATGAAGAATTTTGTGCCAGAATTCAGAATATGAATGAAATTAGAAGTAAAAGCATTACAATTCTGCTGGGTGCATGCATGTAAAGAAAGAAACATGCAACAAAGGTTTTAAAAAGATCATGTGAAAACTGAACTTCGGATAGTGACTGAAAATAGAGAAATATTGATTAACTTCTGTGCTTGAAATCAACTTGCTGTAGGAGAAATTATGTTCTGACATTAAAGAGTACATAAAACAACATTGATATCCCCAGACCACAGGACATATAGGCTTATCATATGTGCATAAACAAGAAGTTTAGACTTTCATTACATGACTTACAAATGTATAGGGGAAAAGACACTGCCATTGGAAAGGACACATATTGCCAAAACAAAAAAAAAACCATTTGATATTATTACAGAGCAGTCGTTATCCTGGAATCCATGGGTACAAGAAATAGAGGAAATAAAAAACCACACGAAGAAGGGAATTATGAACAGACTTAAAAGGTATAAAGAAGAGTGAGCTTGAATGGATGGCACAGGATAGGAAGGCCTCCACAGTGAGTTGAAGAGTAATGAATGAATGAGTATCCTCAAGGCATGTTGGCTCCATGAGGAAATAATACTAACAGAATGGCCTTAATTTTCCCCTTGAGGGAGACATGATGGTGATGGGAGAAGCCAGAGACAGAACACTCATTTTGTGAGAGGTACTGCTATATAAGAGAAAACAAGAAAAAAATGTTGCAGCTGTTGTACTAGCTTGAACAAACCAGAGCTGAGTTGATAACTGGTTGCCAAATTTAGTGCTTTTTGATGTTGAACATACACACCTGATCAGACCTGCTAGGTACAGATAATATGTTTAGAGTACTATAACTCATGTTGTAGCTTTTCAACTACTTATAAACATGGTCAGTAACTTTCATACTATAGCCTTTCATTTACTTAAAATCATACAGTGACTGATTACCAGTTGTGTATTTAAAGTCTGTATGTTTCTGACAGAATTTTATTAAAAGATCTCTTTAATATATATTTATTTTTGTTCATCTCTCATCTGTACCTTCTTAGGTCTCTGACTGTTCCTTCAAGATGATGGAAACACAAATAAAGCTTCACTTCAAGAATAAGTCATCTTTATATTGGAGTTGACCTCAGATTGGCAGAAGATCCTCGGGCTGGCAGAAGATACTCAGAAACTTCTTAAAATGCAGAGTTATTAAGTAAATGGAGACAGAATGCTGCACTTTCAGTTGAAAGTTCGACTTGTAAACTTCACTATTTAGAGAAATTATTTACACTGTTGTTTATTTTGACTATAGTGAGTTTTTTTACTCTCTAACGTGGACTAGCAAGATTTTTTGTTGTTATATTTTTTCTTTGTATTGTTTTCATAGCTGTTTAAATTAGTTTTTGTATTAGCGTGTTTTAAACTTATACCAGCACTGCCTTTACACATAGGACAAGAGGTTGATTTTAAACTATCAAGGCTAGAAAGTTGAATGAGATTCCATCAAAGTAAAGTTCACATTGCCATGAGGTATTCAGCTTGCAGTCTTGAATAGAACATGAGCGACATTGAAAATATATTGCTGAAATTCAAGACAGCATAATTTTTTGGCCTGTTAAGTCACTGTGACATTGCAAAGGTCAGGGAAGCTGCTAAAAAAAAATGAACATTAAGTTGAAGCAAGGGAAAAGGAAGCAGTATGTAATCAAGAAGAGCTGTTTGAAACCTAATTGGAGAAATACTTCAAAGAGTTAGTAGATACCTGTGAACAGAACATAAGCAGTATGTGTCAAGACAAACCTGTTTAAAACCTAATGGGAGAAATACTTCAAAGAGTTAGTAGATACTGTTGAACAGAACATATAATATCATAACCCTAAGATTTTAAAATCATGCAAAACAAGAAATCATTTAGAAAGAAGATACAGGGCAGCCATGAACAGGCTGCTGAATTTGGTGACTTGACAACTGAAGCAGCAAAGATATATGACAAAAAAATTAACGAGTTGCATTTATTTAACCACATTTTGACAAAAACAGACCTAGGATCGTGGCAAGGAGCTGTTGTCATGCAACATGGAAGAAGAAAAATATAGGTATGTAATGAGGCACTTCACTTTTTAGCTGCCTGAGAAACAAGTTTACACAAATTTATTGAACATCAAATAAGCTTCTTAGTGGAATCAGCACATAGAATATGCATTGAGATTCTCTGTTTGTAATGTTAATAATGAAATCTGCATACATGAAGCTAGATTTAGCGCACAATTAATTTTTTATCAGTTGGTGTCATTTTAATGTTCGTATTAATAAAGGCCTTATTGGCTTTTTTTTTTTTTTAATATTGTGTTTCTGTAAAACTTTTTTTGTGTTATATATTTCTCATTGTTTTCCCATTTAAATTGCTGTAACTTTATTCATGTTTTTTATCTCTGCTAGTGCTACAATTAATGTTATCTACTAATATGAATAGAACATTTTTTTTCCTGTTTCCAAAGGTGAAGGAATGAATTTTATTTAGAAAAAAATTAACTTCAAAATACTAACACTCTTTCTAACAAACACAGGCAAATATTTTTTCTATTACTCATTTCATATTATGTACTAGTAATATTGTATTATTCTTTCTTACACTGTGTAACCAAGATTTTCATGCATGAAGAGATCTTTATTGTATGCATAAGACCTCAGAAATTTTCGCCTGTATCCAAGAATGCTAGACACATTGTCTTATCACTGCAGGAGTTAATGACATAACAATCACATGGCCATGCCAACTAAGATGGTTTGGCCATGTCTGCAGAATGGGAGAAGATCGGCTACCTCGACAATCATGGGAAACAAAGAGCCAGGGATACAGACCCCCCCAGGACGACCCAGAGTCTGCTGGGAGGACAACATTAGACAATCTTTGAAGGACCGAGGACTAGAATGGAACCAGGCCAGGAGGAAGACAGGCGATAGGATAGTCTGGCGCTCTCTCTTCCAAACCTCTACACCTCATGGTAGAAGGGGAACGACTAAGTAAGTAAGTACAATCACATGAATTCCTAACATACAGGATGATGAAACTAACAGTCCTTCTTTTAATCTGCAAAAGAGTCTGCTACCTAACCTTTCAACTTTGCCCATCCCATTCTGTTTCTGTATCATGTATATTTTCACAGAGATTTGACATATTCTATGGTTTAATATGTTTCTGGAATAAATCTGTTGTAAGTTGAACCACACATCAGTTATATAATTGTCCTTATTGCCATCCTAGTTTTCAGTTGTTTGTTGTTTTTTTGTGTGTGTGTGTAACATCCTTACTTTTAAGAAATAGTATTAATTAATTTCACTGGTTTGCTAAAATATGTTAAGTTCTATGTCATATTATTTGGAATTAGTCCTAGCAAATTTTGTGAATATTGAAACATATGCTGTTGTTTTGCCTGAAATCATTTAGTTTGTTCTGTTTTTATAAAATGTGCATTTTGATGTGTGTAAATATCTGTTACCAAGTCCAAGATAACAGAATCGAATGCATATGTTGTTATATGTTATAATTGTTTAGATATCTGTTGTTGACAAATCATGTAACTTAATGAAGTCTGTTAAATAATAAATTATATATTTACTGTTGATACCATGTTCAAAGGTAGAAACTTACTGAAGTTATGTTATGTATAGTTAGGTTTTGTTGTGGAAGCTTGACTCTAAACGAGAAATGTAACTTATTTGTGTTATATATTAATTACTGTTTGTTTCTATGGCAGAAACTTCAGAATATTACCTTTTATGGACTTTGAGAAATATTTAAAAGATAGAAACTATGGAATCCCAGAGAAATTTATTTAGATTGTACAAGATTTTATCAAAACGTTACTGCAGAATAGTTCACACAGGTAAACTCTCAGAAACATTTACAATACACAGAGAGAGGAAACAATGATGTCTGCTCTCACTAGCTATCTTCTAGTCATTATCATTGTCATCAATTTCCTGTTTTGCCCCCTTTGGAGCATGGAGCTACAGGAAGCCTGCACAAAGCATTCACACACTCTTGCAGCAGTATTTTCTGCAGCAATTTGTTTTACATGAGGTTGCCAACCTCATGGACAGCTTTACATTATTACCTTGTATGACATGCCCGAGGAAGCAGTATATTCTTTGTCTCATAAGTGACCCCTGGGAAACTACACGGGGCTCTAGTCATTATGGATGGGATAAAGTGACAAATCACAGAATCAAAAGAAACAGTAATATACCATATATACTTGAGTATGTCAATCTGACTATAAGTTGACCTCTAGACTTTAGGACTTAAAAAAAACTTTCAAAATGAAAGACCCAAATATAAGTCAAATGAGTTTTTTGTCGATTCTAAATTACCGCATTGCATTGGAATTTCCTTAGATATCTGCACATTTTTTTCCATTTTCAACTTAACCCTTTCCCGTTTAAAATGCTTGAAATTACCCCATTAACATTTAAAATGCATGTGAGAATAAATGAATTCAGTATAAAAGATGAGAGAAAGGAAGGGCAGAATGTCGGACAGGCCTGCATGCCCTTTGAAAATAAATTTTGTTCATCTGAAAAGTCTGACTACTGTTGTCGGTTGTTGCTAAGTAGCAACTAGATTTTGGTATTTAGCGAGACCTGAGCTATAAATACATTTTCGTTACATTAAAATACTTCAGTTTTTCTCAGTTATTTTTAGATAAATCAGTATTATAATTTTTCATGATTTTTTTTTAAGCCAAGGCTTTCTGGGCGGTCCAAGATTTGCTTTGATATCTGAGAAGTGACTTATTATCTGATCAGGATGTTAAGTAGCAATAAGATATCAGTATATAACGAGATCTGAGTTATAAATAGATTTCTGGTTGGCCTACATTAAAATGCTTCAGTTTTTTTCATAATTTATTTTTTTTAGAGGCAATCGATGTCATGATTTTTCGTGATTTTTTTTTTTTACGCCAAGGCTTCCCGGGCAGTCAAATATTTGCTTTGGGATCTGAAAAGTTACTTGTTATTTGATAAGGATGCTTAATGTGTGTGGCTGACAGAGTATGTTCCAGTTGAAATTTGTGACTTAGTAGGAGCTCAAACATATATTACATAAGACATTTTGATAAAATCATTTAATGAAGCAGCAGGTTTATATCTGAAAGGATACCAGTTTGCAGCAATAATGGCAGGGGACAACGCTGAACGGTTTCATAAATCTTATTTTTTGACTCAATATATGTCGAGGTAGGGAAGATTTTTTAGGGTTCAGAAAGGAATATACTAGTCATGACTTTATTTGGAATCTGTGGAGTAAGAGAAGAGTAGAGAGACAAAAGAGAGCTTGAGGAAGAGCAGAGTAGGGAGGCCAAAGATAACTAGCTTGGGGAAGAGAAGAGTAGGGAGAACAAGAGAATCAGGGGAAGAAACTCAACAGTTAACCAGAGTTACTGCAACCTAAAGAAGATGGCCCAAAATAGAAATTGGTGGTAAGCAACAATTGCCCTCTTTGTTCCATAGGGAACAAAAAGGATAAATGATTATGATAACCTCATTGTTTCTGGGACTGAGTTTAAATATTTAAAAATACTCATATACAAGAGAGAGAGAGAGAGAAAGTAAATGTGTAAATAAATACCATATCATAACTGCTTCTGTTCAGCTCCATATCAAATACAGTTGCTCATTTCTTGTTATTTCATTAACCTCTCAGCTTCAGATAGTCTTAACAAGTCAGTTTCTATGATGAGTTGTTCTATTTAATAGTGACATATTCTGATATAAGTTGGATTTTTCATTTATTCGTCAAATTGCTGCATGCTGTGTATAGGGGTTCCACGATCCCTCACAAAAGATGCCTCCTTATGCATCATTTTAGAACTAAATAGTCTTTAAATTGATGAATACAGTATTGTTTATGATCATTTTATGCTTCAGTTGTCACTTTGCAACTTACTTTTCCCTCACTGCATTTGGGCAACCAGTCCCCAAACTATGTACATTCCAAAATACTATTTGTCATGTTATCATATCCACCAGTACATGAAACACTGCTTGTCTTTCATTTTAATCACAAATGGTATCTTGCACTGCTTTAGCTGTGACTAAAAAAGTGGAGCCCTCTTACAAGTTCATCACTTATTCTAAGAAAAAGTATATAAGCGTTACTTCTGTCAATTTTGTTTATTTTATACAGTCAAAATAATGAGCAGAGGTCACAAAAGCTAAATCTGAAAATCCACGTTGAAAAAATAAAATATCAAGAGAATAGATGTGACAGATGATTCCAATTTGCGCATGGAGAAGCAACTGTATAAGAAATGAACAAAAACTTACATCTTGGTAGCAACTCAAGAGTTGGAAGAATGAATGGTGAAAGCAATATAGACAGGAAGAAGGTTTTTGCTGCATACTAAATGTATGGGGAAATCAAATCCAACACAGACAAACACATTTTGAACTCAAATAGCAAGGGAATCTTCTTATATGGCTGTGAAACATGGATTAACAAACAAGTTGCAGAATTTCATAAATGGGTGCTTGGACAGAAAATGATTAAAATGGTATGACAGGACCAGTGTAGAACATATGGAAAGAACCAGACAAATCAGTGGAGTAAGAGAAAAAGATGAAAAAGGATGTTGGTGATGGACATGAAACACAGTGAGGAAACCAGCGAATAGCATCAAAGGCAGTTGTTTTTCTGGAAACTTCGTGGTAAAAGAGATGGAGAGAGGCCAAACAACACATGGAATAAAATGGAAACATACATTAGAAGGATTAAGAAAGTATGAAAAGAACTAACTAGTTGAAGGGCTACACTCCATAAGAACCGAAGAAGAAGAAAAATAAAGTTTTTAAGTTAATTTTTGCTTCTTCTTTTTTTAACGTAGTTCCTTATGTAGTTCCTGGGATCTCTAAGGAAACAAAAACAGAACAGGACTCCTGCTCCCTGAAGTGTTCTGTAAGTGGCTACTAATATGAGTTTGTGTATGGGGCTGACATCCTGATCATGTCAAATAAACTGACACATTAACCACCACTGCATGATCACATGGTTACTTTGGTGCAGACTTCCTGCAAGGTGGCTCCATGCTCCATATGGAGCAAGAATGGAAATGAGGATGATTATTATCATTACAGAGAAGAATTTTTCCCTTGTCCCTTATTTGACTTTAAGTGCTTATTTATGGTTCAAAATCCTGTGGTGTTTCGGGGATCCCCTGTACATAGTTAATGCTGATAACTTGACATTTACATATATCAGAAATGGCAATAGTTATGTCTCAAACTGAGCACTTATTTTTACAGAAATTTTAAAATATTTTATGTACTGTATCTTATAAAGCCTTCTGTGGTGGTAACTATGTTTAATAGCATTCTTTAAATTATAAAAGTTGCTTTAAAATGGAATATTTATTTTGAAAGTTGTTACTGAATGTGAATATGATGGGGCAGTGGACCCCCCCCCCCCCCCCCCCTTTTTTTTTCCCTAACACACACACACTTTATGATGGTAATCCATTCCAGAGACTCCATCATTGAGTGGAAATATTGTCATATGAACATAATAATACACTGTATTTTTGGTAATTTGCTCCAAGACCCCTGGAAAGTTGAAATTTTCAATAACTTTAATTTTCATTAATTGCATAGCCAAGCTTTTTCAAGCTATAAAAGTGATTTTCACATTGAAAATATGTATTAGTTTGATATAGAATATTAAGTAAATCAGTTCTAAAACATGACAAAACCTGAAAAATGAAGACAGATGATAAAAAATAAAATAGAGTCACTTTCTTAGTTACTTTTTCAAAACCCAAATGTTGTTTAAAATGAAGTGCAGGTTATAGACATTGAAAAACAACAATAAATTAACATTTAGCCTAGACTGTTTCTTATAATCATTGGTGATGGAGTTGGTGGAGAGAAGTTTACTGCTTGGAAGGACCTCTTTCCATCAAGATATCTGGACAGCCTTCAGGATCTGGTGTTCTTTCTGGTTGCTGCCACTTGCTGCTTTAGGTCAAAAACATGTTGTCCAGAATCATGTGTTTTTGGCACCTTCTTTGGAGGTTCTTGAATTAACTTAGCACCTTACTTACTTACTTAATCGTTCCTCTTCTACCGTGAGGTGTACAGGTTTGGAAGAGAAAGCGCCATACTATCCTATCAGCTGTCTTCCTCCTGGCCTGGTTTCATTCTAGTCCTCGGTCCTTCAAAGGTTGTCTAATTGTTAAAGAACGAATATTGATATGTTTTGTATTGGACAAACAGTGAAACACTAGCAGCAAGGAAAAAAATTCTAATGGGAAACACAAGGGAAAACAACAAATGGAACAATCTCACTGCAAAGAAAAGACAACACAGGACCCAGACAGAGTATAAACAGGGAAATTGTATAAAACAAGTGAAAGGCAGATTCGAAAAACAACACGAACAAAACCATCTCAGAAATCAAGGTAGTTCTTTTGATCGCCAGGGACATCGATCACGTTCTTGTGCCACTACACATCCAGATCACAATGCTGGTTCAGCACTTACTGGGGATGCACCCGTCATTAGTCAGGACAATGGTGTTATAAATCAATCATCTGCATGTTGTGCTTTTGGGACCCAAAGATGCAGCAATAGAGAATGCAGTCAGCGACCCATAGCTTGACTGCTTGCGTCAGGGTCAGTGAACCAGAGTTGACCAAGACCCTACTCCACCTCCACGTGGTGGTCCTGGAAACAGGCTGCATCACTGCAGTCTGGCTGAGAGAGTAGGGATCAAAGAGGGAAGGCAAACCCGGTCCAAAAAGATGCCGTGCTGAAGTCGGATGTGTCGGCCGAAAGGCGCAGATATCGCAGCTCTGGTGTAAACAGACACAACGCAACCAACGTCCTTTTCAGGACAAATGAGGAAGAAAGAAGAATCATCTGCATGTTGTGCTTTTGATTTTGAGGTTGCTTCACATTGCCAAGATTGTCTCACTCTTTTTCAGGCAGATAGTACTACGATATTGAAGTGTGGTCACCCATTACCAGCTGTTACAGGTTTGTCAGCCCATGATGGCACTGGCACTCTGCTGTTTCACAGGGGGTTGTTGAATAATACCCAAGTGTCTGTGCTCCGTGACTCGGGATCTACTGCTGTTGGGATCAGACAGTCTCTTATACATCCTTCCTGTGCAACTGGTGGTTTTGTAAAATGTATTACTTTCAGTGGTACTGTTGAATTTTATCCCACAGCCATTGTTGACATCCATACACCGTTTTTTTTCAGGGAAAGTTAAGGTATGCCTTTTAAAGAAACCTGTTGCTGATTTAACTATTGGTCGTATCCACGGGAGCAAAGATTGCTCACCAGAGGAAATTGAACTGTGGGAATGACAGAATTCATTAACTGCCAGCGCAGTTACCACACGTGCCCAGGCTCAGGCACTGGAAAATGATGTGGTTGATGAGGTTAATTCTGCAACTCGGGATAATTTTGAGTTACATTCTGACATTGATAGAGTGCCTTTTGCAAGATTGCAAAGGGAAGATGATTCTTTACGAAATTTTTTTTCAATGGTCAGGAATAATGATATTGACTTCCAGCAAACACCTCGTCATTGGTTTACACTTAAAAATGACATTTTAGTTAGAAATTTTTTGGATTCTTCTACTGTCAGACACCAGGTTATGGTGCCTATTAAACTTCGCCCTTACATTTTGCGCCATGCACATGACTCTCATTGTGCAGGTCATATGGGTTACACTCGCACACGTTCTAAAGTGTTGTCTTCATTTTTTTGGCCCGGTGTCTCTAGGGACGTATCAGCCTATGTTCGTTCCTGTATAACCTGTCAGGAGGTTAAATCAAGGGGAGCTTTTCATGTCGCGCCTATCCAGGCCTGTGATATCTCTGTTCGCCCCTTTGACAAGATGGCCGTGGACATTATCGGTCCTCTGCCTGTTATGTCTGCGAGAGGACACAGGTATGTCCTCACGTGCATTGATTTGTGCACTCAATGGCCTAAAGCCATCCCTCTCAAACACATCACCACTTCCGTCGTGGCTGATGCTCTTTTTCTCATATTTTCCAGATTGGGTTTCCCACGTAAACTCCTCTCTGATCGCAGCTCTCAATTTGTATCTGATACCATGACTACTGTCATGCAAAGACTAAACATAGATAGATCTTTAAGTAGCATCTATCACGCAATGAGCAATGGTGCCGTGGAGCGTCTCAATCGCACGCTCAAACAGCTATTGGGTAAGGTAACTACCAAATATCCTCAAAACTGGGACAGGGTCTTGCCAGCTATACTATTCGCGTATCACGAAGTACCGCACGAGCAGACGGGCTTTTCGCCATTTGAGCTTGTTTTTGGTGCTCAGCCGTGAGGGCCCATGAGTTTGATTAAAGATCTACTCACTGACTCCGAGATGACTCAGGACACTCAGTCATCTTGCGAATACGTTGTAAATCTTCGTCGTAAGATCGTAGACACATGCCAGAGTTGGCTACAGCTTCCTCTGAGGCTGCCAAAGAGAAATCCCGCCTATTTCAAAACCAAAATAGGCGTTTACAACAGTTATTTCCGGGTGATGAATCTTCTTCAACATTTATTTACTTCAGGAAAACATCTTCATGGTCAATGCACATACAAGGCATACATAGTAGTTAATATTCCATCTGTCTTGTCTCAATCATTCAGTCCTGGCCACTGTACTAGAGGTGCACGCATTACCATGAACACCCAAGTAATGTGGACCAGACGACGTAAATATTACAATCACTTGATTTATATTTCTCAGTAAGAGGTGGAACTTCTATATAAGTTCAGGACCATCATAGAAAACATAGTGGCGGCCTTCGAAGTTAGTTATGCCACTTAAATAGATATCTTCCTCCACAATTCTTGGAGCTTGAAAAAAAACACGTCTTACAGGACGACTTGAAGTAACGAAAGGCCACGAATATTAGCTGTTAGAGTAAATTAGTGCAAACGCGTTACATCATTGACAACTGGTGACATATAAAATATGCAGCGTTCAATATAAGTTAAAAACCGTGCAAAGACACGAGTTACCACAAAGAGACATATTTCCTCAAAAGTAATGGCAATAAGCCTATGTGTGGAAACAATACAAAACATATCAATATTCGTTCTTTAACACTAATGTTGTCCTCGCAGCGGACTCTGGGTCATCCTGGAGGTCTGGATCCCTGGCTCTTAGTTTCCAATGCTTGTCGTGGTAGCTGATCTTCTCCTATTTTGCAGACATGGCCAGACCATCTTAGTTGGGACTGTTCTACTTGGGTCTGCAGGGGTTGGGTTTTTAGGCCTTGATGTATCGTCTGGTTGCGGACCATGTCTCTTCTTGTTACTTCAATCACCTTCCTCAGATACCTCATTTCTGTGGTTTGGATCAGGCTTTTGTGGGTTGTAGTCATTGCCCATGACTCGCATCCATACATCAAGACTGGGACTTAGGTGGAGCAGTATATTGTTGTCTTCTTGCCAACTTCTTTTTTGCTGAGGAATCCTCGATTTATGACCTGGATCTATGACAGCTCCGAGGTATTTAAAGTGGTTACCTGCTCCAGGACCAGTTCTCCCAGCTTAATCTAATGCCTTCTTTCCTCTCATGATATCACCATGGTTTTTGTTGTAGAGTTGCTGATGACCATCCCTCTGTTCTCCAGCTCTTCCTTCCAGACTTGTGGGTTGGATTGAAGCACCTGATCTTCAAATATGCAGGTCAGTGGTTTCAGTGTCTGGGTGTTTCCTTATTATTTTTTTCACAATTCCCATGCAGCAAACATCCTTAATCTCTTGACATGTTACTTTAGGATATTCCTACTTTCCACTGTTTGTACATTTATTTCCTCTAGTTCCTGGAGCTGCTTTGTTATAAGCTCTCTTTTGTTAACTTCTCCACATCCTCTTTGTCAAACACCTGACCTATTGACCAAGAGTAACGATTTCCTGCTCTAGAACACTTTCAGCCTTAAATCCTTCAAATGCATGGATGACTGAAGGCCACAAGTTTTTCCAGGCTGAATTGAGGCACAGAACAGAAACTTCATTCCAAAAATTCTCAAAGATTAAAAACCTGGTCTATATATATCATCTCATCTCAACCCGTAACCCGTCATGGGTCGTAGGGGTGCCATGGTGGAAGCATCAGCAGACAGGGTCCTCCACTTTCTCTCTCTCTCTCTCTCTCTCTCTCTCTCTCTCTCTCTCTCTCTCTCTCTCTCTCTCTCTCTCTCTCTCTCTCTCTCTCTCTCTATATATATATATATATATAATATATATATAGACCAGGTTTTAAATCTTTACATATATATATAGGGCTAAAGGATCCCGTTACACGCCCAATGAGGCATATTGGGAATATGGTGTTAGACCATATTTTCTTGACCATTGGCACACTAGGGTGATGTTCAAGAAAATACACACACACACATATATATGGGTGTATATATACATACATATATATATATACATACAAACACAGGTGTGTAACCTCTTATCCAAAATGCTTGGGGGATTGTATACTTTGGAAACTGGGATGTTTCTATTTTCAGATAACACCCAAATCATGCTAAAAAAAATAGCCTAAATTAGCCAAACTGCGATTGAAAAGTAGCAAAATCACCCAAATTGCAATCGGAAAGTGGCCAGAAGAAACGTTCAATTTTCATAATTTCAATTTGTGGGTGCTCGAACACAGACCTGTAATGTCAAAGATTTAGACAGTTGAAAATATGGCTTACTAACTCTGGTATGAGTGAAAACTTGAACTTTTATTACTACCAATGGGTGCTTCCTTGATGTTCACTGTCACGAAGACTGGCAAATAGTTATTTTCCAACTATGTTTTAGACACTGCTCAATGCTGTTAATTTGGCAGCTGCTTTTAGTCTTTGAAAAAATATCAGCCAAAGAGCCTTGAATGAAATAAATTCTATTTATAATAAGATAACTTTAATGTATAGGATAATTTAAACGTCAGTCAGAACAAACCTGTTGCTACATTACATTTTATTCCATGTTAGTCATCTTTAGTTTTATTGTTTGGTCTTTTGTGAGTTGTTGACTGTTGCGATGTGGAGTCTTATTGGGCTCAAAATACGTTTTAGGTTTTGAACAAATTGTGTGGTCTGCAAACATATTTTCTAAGTTATTAAGTTTTTGTTTTACAATGTTACGGTAAATTAACACTGATATTATATCATGGTTAAGTAAATGATATTCATTCATTTCCTCATCATCATTACTTGTATCATGTACTGTGCTAACTGGTTCAGGCAACCATTTGTTTAAAAATTATTCAGAAAGTCAAATATGTTTTTTTTGGTCTCAGAGCTGCTTTTCAGATTTGTGTTAAAAATTATTTTATGAATAATAGTTTCAAAATAAAGTATGGATAACCTAGGTCTTTTAAATTACTAAAGTCACTCGATATGTAAATAATATTTAGTTGAATTGAGGTGGAAATCAGTATATAGGCATTTAATGTGTATTTTATATATTGTTGTTTAACTTGGGCTGCTGAGCTTGTAACTCTGTTGCAGCCAGTGCCAAGTTGAAGAATCATTAGCATTATCTACAGTGTAGGTGTGGACTTTTTCTGTGGCTTTGATGCCATACCGGAACTTGTTGATTTGGAGTAATGGGTTTCAGTTTGTTTCCTGGCTTTCTGTCCTGGCCCACCATGCATTTAAAAGATCTTTACATCTGGTTTCCTGCTAGTGGGGGGGGGGGGGGGGGATACTGTGCATTCCCCGCCATCCATGGTGGCTTTTCAAATATGCAGAGCTGCACAGAGACTTTTCCCAGCTCCCCTAGTCTGTCAGAGATTCATTGTTAGATCCTTCTGCATGCAGCCAACCAGGTTAAAGCCAGAGCTTAAGTCTGGGGGCTCAAGTGATTTCCCCCAAGCTTAGTGTGCAATGCTGGGTATTCAACATGTTTCACCATATAGTGAATCATGATGGTGGGCCACTCTGGTGTGGCTAGTCGATCCCTAAAGCATTGACCTGGCAACCTGAGGGTTGCCCGTTTCCAGGATGCACCACATGGAGCTGCTTCAGGTTCTTGTCAGATTTCTAACCCTGGAATTCACATGAACTCATTGTGAATTCCTTTGCATCCCATATTTTAGGTATATGTTTAATGAAGTCAAATTTTGTTAGACATGAATTTGAGATCATAAAATATTTTAAATTAAACCAGGTTCTTCATTAGAAAAGTATGTGAGAGTACAATATAAATCTTTAGTGGAATCTGGCAAATAGCAAGTATTTGAAATTGCAATAACATGCCAGACAAGTTTTGGAGATAACAACTATATTTTTAATGGAATCAAGTTATCTCTTAGACACCTGTGATGTATTAGAGTTAGTAAAATATATGTTTGGTGACTGACATTATAAAATAAATTGTTACTGGAATCAAGTTATCTGTTGAGATAAGAATCTCTATACAGAGTGATACAACAGGAGGCGCTCTGATCATCAGAAGTAGTCCCCCCTTCGATCAAGTGTTTCGGCCCCTTACTCTCCTTTACACTCGAAAAAGGGGGGGGGCACCTGGGCCATGACTCCCAAGTGTCAGTCTCCTGTTGTTTGTGTAGAAAATTGAACCCACTCCACCTTGCAGCTTTAAAATCCACACTTTTCCGCCAGCCGGTGGCAATTATGAAAGTAACCTCTATGTTGAACACAAATTATTGTCCCGATTTCCATCGGCCATTGCAGTCATTCCACAGCACACCACGACCAGGGACTGACACTGACACAACTGTGAGAAGCCGACGAGGCGTGAAGCCACTGCGAGCTGGCAACTGAAATCTACCTGCACCCGACACCCCTAATAATACACTGCGGGTTACCTGTAGGCCACCGATCTTTCACCAATGCAACGATAAACTCAATGTATTGCGAACTTAGAAAAATTTTGCAATTTGTTGGATGTTTCCTGTGCCGCAGGTGGGGGCTAGAATTTACTGTCCCGAGTTCCATAGCCCATTGCGGTTGTTATACAGCCAGCATGATGCCTTTTCCGCAGTTTCACTGAGCCTCTTCAATAGTTTCAATAGATCATACGCTGAGGCAGCCATGAGCCCTCTTGCACCCACCTCAACAGCAGTGAGCCCATTGTGTCTCAGGTCCTCTGCCAGATCATTATACTTTGCCGCTTTGAACGCATGTTGCTTATTCAATCTGGATTCAAATGGCACGGTCAGTTCAATCAATATACCCTGATGCGATGATGAAGAATGTAGCACTATATCTGGCCGTCTTCTAGATTTTCTGATACTTTCTGGATATGCCCCTCACCCAGGTAGGTCTACCGCCATCTCCCAGTCATTTGCACAGTCAAGAAGAGATGGTAAACTGCTACCTGATTTACTCGGTTTGGGGTGTGCTGACTTTCTTGCTCTCAGAAAGTATGTATTTGCGGTGCTCGGCCTGACTTTGCTATTCGCCTTCACCCTTGCCAGGTCTATTGTTGCAGCCAGCTCATTTAGCACTTTGTTGTGGCGCCATGTGTATCGCCCTTGCCCTAATGACACCTTGCAAGCTGAGAGCACGTGCTCAAGTGTCTGCCTCTCATGGCACAGGGGGCACTGATCGTCAACCAACTTTCCCCATCTCACAAGGTTTGTGGCCGATGGCAGCAGGTGATGTTTCACTCAAGCTTAGATTAGGAAGAGTGAGGTGTTTTTGGTGAGTGCTCAGGAAGGTACTTCAGATGTCTTTGCCAGGAACTTACCTTGTTAAAAAACAAATATTGTTTTCCAATTCTGTTTCAGGAAAAAAAAAAGTTATTTGTACATTTTTTTGGTTTTAATCATAAATATCACATTTATTAACTCATTCTAACCCAGGCAGTTTTGAGAAATATTTTAAATAATATGTTTAGTCAACTTTTTGAGTTTTTTTTTTCATTTGACAGTTACCTGAGATTACAAAATAACACATATATCTGTTGAAGTCAAATTCTTTATTAGAGATGTGCCTGATATTATTAAATACATTTTTACCAGAATCAGGTTGATGCCTGATTAGACACTAGCCATTTTGACTCCGTTATTATTTTTCCTCCAAGTTATGACATCAAGTTATATTTTACTGCTTCATATTTTGTGTGTTTTATAACCAGAGTTTATGCTCAAACTGTTTATTGTAGCCAAAATTACTGTTACAGTGGATCATCGACAGTCTACATATTTGTATTACAGCCTCATTGTTTAGCCATAGTGTATGGTCACCTTTTCAAAGGGCTGCACTCCACATTTTCCAGTGATATTACATCAGTATTTATGTTCATTCAGTATTTGTCACACAAGCTTAGATTAGGAAGAGTGAGGTGTTTTTGGTGAGTGCTCAGGAAGGTACTTGTTAAAAAAATAAATATTGTTTTCCAATTCTGTTTCAGAAAAAAAAAGTTGTTTGTACATTTTTTTGGTTTTAATGACAAATATCACATTTATTAACTCATTCTAACCCAGGCAGTTTTCCGGTTTTACCCAGGCCACAAAATGGAGACATTTCTTTCTACAGCTGATGTTTTAAAAACAAGCAGAAGACATATATATTAATTTAGCAGACATTGTGCATCAGACTTTAGGAAATTGGCTGAAGAATGTCGTGAAACAATGTTGAGTTCTTATGTGATTTAATAATTATTTGTTATGTTTTGCAAAGTGTAGAAACAATAAAAAAATCAAAATAAAAAAAATTAATTAGAATTGAGCAATACACGTTAATATTTCAGCTGTACTTAATCCCTTGGCAGTAAAATCCCCAGAATCGAAACGTAAATCCAGTTGAAAATAATTTTTGTTGGTGGTGAAGCCACATATTGCTGACCTGTAATCTCATATACTCATTCCTGCCAACGCAATTTAATTAATTTATTACTTAAAAATATCAAACTTGTTAAACATCCTTATCGGAATCGAAAATAGGTTATTATCTAATGTGACCATACGTCTGGATTTGTCCGGCTTTTCATGCCCAAACTGTGCGCTCGGCCGGATTTTTTAAAAATGTTGAAATATCCAGCTTTGTCGCAATTTACTAAATTATATGAAAGACATCATTTCAAATATTCCCCATTTGAATTTCACTTCCGACGGCTGAATTTCTTCAGAATCCAGCAAACAATGTATAACAATCCTGCTAGCTTCTCATGTTGTTGGATTGTTTATCAGTAATAGATTATAATCAAATTTTAACTCATTTTTACACATTTTCGCTCTATTTGTTTATTGCCAACCGTTATCCAAAAATGCACTTTGAATGATAAAACGATATGAGGTTTAGTCATTTAAAACTTTGTTGTCTATTGCAAATTACAAATAATCTGAACTTTAATACTGAATTAAACATTTACATAATTAATGACATTATACATTTATTACACAAGCCTACTCTAAGTGCCAACATTTAAACAATAAGATGTTTGCAAGGCTCGCATCCTTCAACCTAGACACATGGTCGTTGGTTATATTAGGATGCATGTCCAAATATAAAAGACCTTTTAGTTTGCTTAAAAAAGTGTGTATTTGCAAATACATTAAAAAAGAAATTTCCATGTTTTGCCAGAGGCCGGCAAGATTTAGAAGCAGAATGTCTTGTGTGCAGAATTGGCACATTTGTGTCAGTAGCAAATAAAGTTACTGCTGATTAAAAAAGAAGAAAACACACACATACAAACATAAACGTCACAAGAATGCATTTGTGTCTGAATGTTCGCAATCAAAACTAACATTATTTACAAAAGATACAAGCATGAAACCAAATAAGTAACTTCTACAGAAGGTCCTTTCACTTTTCATACTGTGAAACATCACAATAATTTGAAATCCATTATTCAGAAAGTGCCAATAGATTTACATGCGCCAGAACCAGAACAACCGCTAGTGTTATTTAAGTGACATTGTTTCTGTGTGCATTTAAAAAGTAATCAAGTGTTTTTAAAGATGATTCTTATCATCTTAATATATCAACAGACACAAAATCAAGGAGATTTGATGAAATTATTGTTTGGTGCGTAATAAAGCTTCACTCTCATTTATTATTTAAAATAAGTATGTCGTACTTTTTCATTGACCTCCTTTTCATGACAAAAAAGTAAATATTGTCCTCCTTTTTGCATTGATCGATATGGTCACCCTATTATAATCGCTATCGATAAAATTTATTTTGAAATAATCTATTGCTGTTGATCCGTTGGTAGTTTATGGCTGTTGTGTATGTGACTGCGCTGCTTGTAAACGAACAGCGTCATGGCATTGATAAAAGTATGCAAAAATTAAGCACCAGAATACTTATTCGCTACCATTTCAAAACACGTGGTCCACATGATGTGTTTACATGATATGAACATGCTATGACCACTTATTTTCTAATTTTTTCGTTCAAATTGTAAAAAGCAGGCTGCCCATGGGTAGATCTATAGCAACGGATGTAAAGCACACAATGTCAGCTTCAGAAAAAATGTTTTTCATTCACTAACGTTCACACACATGTTCCGATTGTAATGAAATGATTTTAAAACCATCTTATCACCAGGTCTTTTCTAATTTTATGTTAAAATTCGACATATATCATGCTGGCGCAGGATGCGCCATGGGTAAAAGTAAAGGCCTATCTGGCACACCATACAGCTCCTTGGGTTAGAATGAGTTACTAATAAAGCAGGATTTGATTTCATCATTCAAAGTCACAGCATATTTGAACTGTGTAGCTTCCATTTAAATGTAAGATATACAATTTAAAACGTTATTATTGAAAGTCACTTTTCAAATTGCAGTTTATAAACTTATAAACAGAACTGATCCGAAAGATTTTTGAGAGCAATAAAAATGTTTTGTGTGTGGCACTCTCCAGTATGTTTTAAATTTGTGACACAATAAAGCTTATAATAAACATAGAAACCATATGTGTTATGTGTTTATCAAAACTATTATCTTTAATTTAGTGTTCAAGGAATGTCCATATTCTGAAGCCAAGATCAGCCGTATACAAATCACATAGTAAATGACAAAAATACATTTCATGTAAAAAAGAAATGGTATGGAATCAGTTTTACTGATCCATTCCATTTTCTTTTTTAAATTATGTATTATTTCATATAAAATATGATCAAAGACAGCAGTTATTTTATTACTGTACCTGATTTACAGTGTATTGTTTAGACTGTCTTTAGTCAAGGTACATAGACAAGTTTTCATAAACATTTGAGGAATTTTTCAATGCCATTATTTGTTATTACATTCACATATTAGTGAATTTTGTGTCATAAAAGACGTAAACAATGAGAGCTTGATTTTAAAGTTAAAAAACTTTCAGAATCCAGTGTAATCTGCCACTATCAAGGACATTTTACTGCAACTAGAGTTCCATCAGTGATTTTTCTACAGCAAATGTAATTTCAGTACTGGATTCTCTGACTTTTGGTTGATAACTGCTCTATTAATCGCTCTTCAGGAATTTCTTTGGAACATATTCACATATGTAGTGAGTCTACTGGCTGCGTAAATTAAAATTTATTGAATCATTCAGTGTCATCAAAGCATGTAAGTATTCAGTGGTGTACTGGAAGATGAGACGTTTGTATTTCAGAGCTGGCATTTGCCAGTGATGTTGCCCTGATTGCTAAATCAGAGGCACATCTTCAGTCCAACCTGCAAGTCTGGAAGGAAGAGCTGGAGAAGAGAGGGATGGTCATCAGCAGCTCCAAAAAAAAAAAAAACCATGGTGATATCACAAGAAGGAACAGGCATCAGATTACACTGGGAGAACAGGTCCTGGAGCAGGTCAAATCACTTTAAATACCTTGGAGTTGTCATAGACTGGAAGAGAGGCATCAAAGAAGAGTTGGCTACCTGAAGAGCAGTAGCTGGGAGACTTTTTCAGGCCATAAATAGAGGATTTCTCAGTAAAAGAGAAGTTGGCAAGAAGACAAAGATTACTGTATACTGTTCCACCTAGTTCTAATCTTGACCTATGGATGCAAGTCATGTGCATTGACTTCAACCTACAAAAGCCAGCTCAAAAATTGAGAAATTATATATCTGAGGAAGGTGGTTAAGTAACAAGAAGAGACATGGTCTGCAACCAGACGATATAGCAATGCCTCAAAACCCAGCCCCTGCAGACCCAAGTAGAACAGTCCCAACCACGATGGTTTAGCCATGTCTGCAGAATTGGAGAAGATTGGCTACCACGACTAATATGGAAAACTAGGAGCCAGGGATCCAGACCTCCAGGATGACCCCGTATCCGCCGGGAGGACAACATTAGACAATCTCTGAAGGACCGAGGACTAGATTGGAACCAGACCAGGAGGAAGACAGCCGTTAGGATATTATGGCGCTCTCTCTGGCAAACCTATACACCCCAGGGTAGAAGAAGAATGGCTAAGTAAGTTAAGTTGAATGATTCAGATAGAAAACTGTTGTGGGAACATTAATTTTCCACATATAGTCTTGCTCCATCATGTAGACTTGTTGCCTCCTCATTCATTCCTGTGATAAAAGTTGGAACAGTTTAGTGCTGCATAGGCTGTAGGTAATTTTAAGTATATTATATTATCCTTGAAGATCTGTATGTGTTCTAGAAGACAAAATATCATGTCAGCACAGTTCATTTGTCAGAATCCTTATTCTTTTGTCTACCACATACAGCGCCACTGATCCTCAAGTTTAATTGCCTCATAACATTCATCTTAGATGTTTTAAATAATTGTATCTTTGTTCCTTGGCAATAGGGCATTCTTTTAATAGGCGCTCAGTAACGGTTTCAGTTTATTACTGCTGGAGATGATATCTCGCAGTCTGCTGTTGCCTATGCAATCTAATCACAAACAGAAAGGGACACAATGCACAGGACTAAAAAGGCCAGGAGTTACCTTTTTGAAGGCATAAACTACATAGGGAGCTGAAAAGTGAAGTACTTTAAATATTATTTGATCTCATTTTATGATCCAGTAATTAGTTTGTTTTTCTGCTCTTGTATGTGTTTTTTTCCTTGTATTTTATTACTCTTTTAGTCTTTTCATAAGGCACTCTTGTGATAGCTGGCCATAATGATACCAGTCTGGATGAAAGGTGAAAAAAATGAGGCATCTTAGTGTTGAGTCACATAGAAAAAATGCATGCCAAGGTATCTAAGCTTAATTCCCTACTCCATCATCAAAAGGAAATTGAAATGCTGCCTGTTGGACATGAAAAGAGGGACATATAGGGTTTAGATCACAATCATCTCCTAGGGACTCATTAGAAGTAAAATTTAAGGCTTCTGAGACACAGCAAGAAGAATAAGTCATAAGTACAACATGCAAATAAATAGTCACAAGTCATACAGAATGTAAAAAAAGATTTGAAATTCTGGAGAATCTCTTGGAGACAAAGCAATAATTGGTGCAAAATGCAAGAAACATTGAGGAACATGTGAAGAGTTCTTGGCAAGGGAATAAACAAATAAAGGATGCCTTTCAGACATCACATAGAATCTCATAATAGAAAAATAAATTGTCAGAAAAATCAAAGGCTCACAAGAACATGAAGAAGTAACAGGCCGTGAACTGGAAGCTGAGCAAGAAAATGAAAAACAGCACAGCTGGATAAATGAAACCACACAGACAATTTGACCGAGGAAGCATGGAGGCAACAAAAACACCCTCAAATACAGCAGTACAACTGAAACATATAATCAAATGAATAAACCGCTTCCTTCAGAATAGGCATGCCAGAGTGCAAATACAAGGACATGTAAGACATAGAAGGAAATTACAACAAGGAGTACCCAAAGACAGAGTGATAGCACCTACACTGTGTCATTAAGCATCAAGAGAAAAAGTAGTCTTTGTTCTTGTGTGAGGTGAGTTGAGATGGCCAGTGTCATACTACGTTTCTTTAGAATGGCTAGTGCTTCCTATCCACATTTCCTCTTGCGCATCTCCTTGCTACAAACCTATTGCTGTTGAAGACTTGTATGCTAGCTGATTTGCCTGTATATTTTATTTTCTGTTTGTCCATGCAGCTAGTGCTCTTGCGTAGCAAAGTGGAGAGCCATTACACCGGGCATGTACAGGGCATAGGATTGTTTCTTTGTTGAGGAACCAACCGAAACAAACTTTGCAAGTCAGCAGTTTACACTTGTTGCAAATTAAAAGTGCAGGGTATCTCCCGTTACCTTAATAGCAAATATTGGACAGATAATTTGTTTCTCTATGAGCTCGAGTGTTATGCAATGTATTGCAACATTTTTAAAGATGTGATAGATATGCACAGTAATGCAATTTTTTGTTGAGGGGACTGGAGAAGGGGTAATGAATACCACGAGATATGAGGGAAGTAATGTGTTGGATTGAACCATCAACCGAGCAAACAGAAAATGCTCGGAGATCCATCTCAGTAAGCTTGAAAGAATATCTACACTAGGTTTTTTTTGGTTCAGGGGAGTAAAGATTATTCTTCTTGCGATTAAAGAATTCTCTTGTTATTTACATAAAATTTATTCAATTATTCTTTTTTTAACAAATCTAAAAACACAGAAAAGAAAGACAAATGCATCAACTTAAGAGAATGCGTTTAATATATTAAATTTTAGTTTGCATATATTGAATTTAATTTTTCTCTAAAAGTAACTGCAGGAGGGAGTGTGGGCTATCAGAAATGACAACATACACTATGTGTTTACATGTGCAGTTAAACATTGTAAAAGTATCACAGATTGGTTGCAATTAAACTTTTTACAAAATGATTTTACTTCACAATATGCCATTACAAAAGTGGTATAGAAATCTGCATTAGTGTCCTGACATTCTAAGTTCCTATGTTTGCACAATTAAAGTAAATGGAACTGTTTTAAAACAAGTCAATAAATTCAAATACCTGGGAACATTAATAACAATGGATGGAAAATGCATCTCAGAAGTGAAGAGCAGAATAGCTCAGGCAAAAATAGCATTCTATCAAATGAAGAGTATTTTATGCAACAATTCTTTGTCATTGGAAGTAAGAAAGAGAGTTCTTCATTGTTATATAGAACCAATCCTGACATATGGGAGTGAGTCATGGACAATTAGTAAACAAATAGGGCAGACACTAGAGGCAACAGAGATGTGGTTTTATAGAAGAATGTTATTAAAAATACCATGGACAGCCAAAATGAGAAATGAGGATGTTCTGACGGAGGCCATTGCACAAAGGAAACTTATTTCACACACGGCTGTTTGCGAGTGATCTTTTAGTTATTTCCCCTTTTTCCCCGACCGCGCTATTTATAGCCCACTTGACAGAGGTCACGTGGTCAGCTTCCTAATGGGAAAAACATGTGGCGATGTTTACTTTTGATAGGGCTTAATTAATGCTTTTAGGCTACTTTTTTATTATAAATACCGGCTTTAATTTTGCATAAAGCTAGACTAGAAATGTTAGAGTAAATTTTAGAACAAGAACAAACATTTTATCACAATTAGAACAGAAGATATAATAGTCTGAAATAGTGTAAAATTTACGTTTTTTTATATTTTGTTATGGTTTGTTTATAATACAATTTTCACTAAATCGGTCACAATCAACATGCATAAAAAATTACAGAAATCAAAAGTAAAAAACCTGCAGAAAATGGATATCAAAGATTTGTTTTGGTTTCATGCGTCAAACATTAATTATTGAAAGTTTAAATTGCAAGTCCACATTTATTACCTTAAAATAACACACCCAATTGTCCCCAAAACATGTTTGAATTGCTTTTATGCTACTTTATTATTATAAATACCGGCTTTAATTTTGCGTAAAGCTAGACTAGAAATGTTAGAGTAAATTTTAGAACATGAACAAACATTTTATCACAATTAGAACAGAAGATATAATAGTCTGAAATAGTGTAAAATTTACGGTTTTTTTTTTTACATTTTGTTATGGTTTGTTTCTAATTCAATTTACACTAAAACGGTCACAATCAACATGCATAACAAATTACAGAAATCAAAAGTAGAAAACCTGCAGAAAATGGATATCAAAGTTTTGTTTTGGTTTCATGCGTCAAACATTAATTATTGAAAGTTTAAATTGCATGTCCACATTTATAACCTTAAAATAACACACCCAATTGTCCCCAGAACATGAGAGCTAACAATTATCTCAATCATACATCATGAGTTCTGATCCAGTCTGCGCAATGTTTTTCTAATATGTGCTGTTTATGAATTGTCTTACTAGGGAATAGCTTTCTGAACAAAGACATATAAGTCTCTATCGATGCTGTTATTGATTCTTTACTAATTGGTTTACTGTGTGATATTTTGTTGTGTACTTTCTCAAATGCTTCTTTCAGTGAGTTGAATTGTTCTTGGGCAATAAAAGCTATGTTAGTTATATCTTGTTTGTCTGTAATTTTCAGTGTTTGTGTAATGATTGCTCTTGTAAGATCTTTATAAACTTTTTGTGTGAGATATCTGTGGCAGTGATTCCCTATAAATGCTCTGCTATTATAAGCCTGTTGTATGATTTTTGTTTTGTTGGCTAGTACCTTGTCCATGTGTGAGCAAACTGGACCAGACCTAGTACACAGATCTTGAAACTGAAGTTTGGCCAGCGCATCTTGTGCATTTTCAAGTCTAACTTTAAAATTATCTGTCTCCTCCTTATCCTCACAAAGTTCAATACCTACCTGAAAAATTCAATTTTAGCTCCTAATTCTTCTGCCTATTTCCAGTTCCTACTAAATCTCTTCAAGTTCTTAAAAGTACTAATGTTTGCATGTATCTCTTGCGAATTCTCAAATATCTTTGCGTCTATTGTATCAGCTACCTGTTCTAGAAGTCTGTGGTGTTTCAAAACAATGCCTAATAAAATATGAAGGTAAGGAGGAGCTACATTTTCACTTTCAATCTCTAACATTGGTTTGTGTAAACAATTATGATAATGTGCCACTTGCCTTTTATTCCCTTTCCCATATTTCATATATCTATTGTAATCTCTTATCAACATGGCCAAACTTCTTGGTTTGCAAGTTGTATGCTCTCTGGATGTCTTTGATGAAAATGTTTGGTTTGTCTGGAGCTCAAGGAATATACCCATGTCTGTGGTGTCTCCAGCAAAACAAGGAAATAATCCCCGAATAAGAAAACAACAACTTGTTTACCATCCCACTCTAAATATTTTAGTGACTCTATCTGAGCTTTCATGCCATTCATAAATATTTCTAAATTATCATATGTATCTCTGACTCTAGCCATTGATAAAAGGATGGTATTAGATTTAGAATTTGGTTTCTCTAAATTTACTACCTGCATTGTAACTTTGAATGAAAGAAGATATACAAACAGTTACTTAGAATTCGCTGGCAGCCGTCGTGTGCACAGGATTGTTATACGTAGCTAAATATCATTATAAATGAATGAAAATGCAAAAACAGATGGTGCTTTACAAAAAGTTATTTTTTTAACTACCTTATTTAAGATTTGTGGGTATCAGGAATGCGTTTAAAGGGATTTAAATGCTATAAAATCTGGTGACAATATGCTTGTTCTTGTAATGCCACACTCACAAAACTGACTACCACACATTCTCAAGATATGAAACAAAAAAAAAAAAGTAAGTGGAAATAATCTGTAGCTTCCCTTCGAGAAGTCTTTATAATTATAAACTCAAACGAATGGGCCGATTTTTAGATATTAAATTAATAAAAAGATTACTTATTTTATGAATTTCCTTAAATGATGATGCTGTTTTCAAAAGTCTGTAACTCCGTCAAAACTAATTTCAAACAAATAAAAATGCAATCAAAAATAGAACACAGAACAAAGTTATAGTACACAAAAGAATTTTAGCGCTGTGTTTATCCAGAACGAGTGTGTAATGATTTATATTTTACTGATTTTACTCACACATCAGCTGATTTTCCCCGCCAAAAACTTAAATAGTCTTACGGTGCACACAAAATTTTATACCCGGTGTCAGAATTCCGGTCACCGAAACTAAAAGAGCGCTCTGGTATAGGGCACAAACAGCCGTGCACAAGCTAGAAAGAAGCAATCCACTTTTTTGGGCATGTTATGAGAAGAGGAAAGCTGGAATATATCTAGACAACAGGTAAGATTGAAGGAAAAAGAGATAGGGGAAGACAAAGAGAGCAAATACTGGACAGTTTGACATCGTGGCATGGAAAGAAGTCAACAGCAGAATTAATAAATTGTACTGGAGACAGGAAGTTGTGGGGAGACACTAGGAGGATAGAAATCACTTTAATATAATATAGTGTAAAGTCACCATGATTAAAATTATGTACAATAAAAATTTTATTTATTGTCAAATGTGCATCAATTTTTAATGAAGCTATTTAAATAATTCACTTTCTTGTGAAACCACAAACAAAACAGCACATTATTATTTTATTATTATTATTTTAAAACTTACTAGGAAAATTTTTGTATTCACAGCAAATATACTTTAAATTTTAATAAAAATATTACTATTTTAAATTATTTTAACTATATGCAAGTAATAAGTTTAAAAAAAAAGGAGCAATGGAGGTTCAGGATTTAAAATAAAAAATTTGCAATTCTTACCACCAAAAGAATGTCTACAGCATTTTATGTTAGTTTCATTTAAAAAAAACAAAACAGATATGAACTTCATTGCTATCAATAATAAATTTGTTCAGATTTGTAATGCATGACATATGACTAATACTGCACCAAACATTTGTCAATTATCATCACCCTGATAATACACATTTAAGACAACTAAAGGGAGAGAAATAAAAAAAAAAACATTGTGAAGTATAATGGACAAAGCTCCTGAAAATGATACATGACAGAATTTTTCCACCTGGAAAAAAAAAAAACTATATATGATATACATCACTTAAGAGATACAACACACTGATAAACTTTATCATTCATAAGAACAGCAAATGAAAACATCACGTGAAATCAATAACACAGAGAAACAATGAATAGGAAAGGCCAGTTTGGGTTCTCCATATTAGACCTGCAGAAGCAGAGCTACACCTCCTAAAACCCATTTACTGGGCTTCTCCTTGGACTTCAGGTTGAAAGTCCAAACAAAAGTTGGGCCTCTGGTCTTAGTCTTGTATACAGGACACCCGTATACATTACGCACATCCTGACGGTCAACAGGAATGGCCTTGATAAAGATGATTGGCATGGGTGGGGCAAGTTCTTTCAGACGGGCTTCTGCTATCAAGCCAGTCTGCATATCCCAGCGTGCACCTTCCATAAAAAGTCCATGAACATAGGCCCCCTCACGTGGTGGCCCTGCCATATCCTCACGTGATTTCTTGGTGACATCACACTGCAGGCACATGCGGTCAAGTGGCCACTCATTCTGAGGAAAAGATGAAATACACACTAAAAATGATATAATAACTATCTCTACCACATTGAAGGTAATAAATAAAGCATTTAACAGTTAAGGAAATTGAACTGCTGAGATAGTAAATGTAGCAAACGTTTCTTGAGCAATTTAATATATACAAAGAACTACAATAAGAAATAATGAGACCGTCAAATAAAATATTAAGTCATATTAGAAGACACAGCAGACAATCTATAGGTTGATTTAAAAAAAAAAAACGTTAAAAGCAAAACACAGAAATACAATATCAATGATTGTACCAAATGCAGCCACCAACACCAACGCAGGATGACTACCAAGCTATGAACAGATGTTGTTCGTCCATCACGGGTGATGAAGACCACTCTGTTCATCCAATTATTTAGGAATATGTTAGGTTAGTCTATGGGTACGAAGGTGACTGATGAGCCCGATGCGGGCCTGGAAAGATCTCGGACAGTGTGGGCAGGGAATGTTTGCTTCATGTGAAGGTTTTATTACACAGTCCTTTGTAGCTTGTCTCCGCTGTTCCGCTGCTGCTCTTCTGGATGATTCGCATGCCGCTGCACCTTTACGAAGAGATGTGCGCCAAGCAGTTCGGTCTTGCGCAGCAGCTTCCCATGTGTCTGGGTTTATGTCAAAGGTTTTCAATGACATCTTTAACGTGTCTTTGAAGCTCTTCTTTTGGCCACCATGGGAGCGTTTACCCTTCTGTATCTCACCATAAAAGAGTATCTTTGGCAGTCGATGGTCTGGCATGCGGACTACATGACCTGCCCAGCGAATCTGTGACTGCATCAGAATAGTATCAATACTAGGGATACCAGCTCTGTCAAGAACGACGGTATCCGGGATCTTGTCTTGCCATTTGATGTTCATTATCTTCCTGAGACAGACTGTATGGAAGTGGTTTAGCTTCTTTACGTGGCGCCTGTATACAGTCCATGTTTCACTTGCATATAGCAGCACTGGAAGCACCGCAGCTCTGTACACCTTCAGCTTTGTCTGTAGACTAATGCCACTTCGATGCCAAACGTTGGTGTATAGTCTGCCAAATGTGCTGCTGGCTTTGGAGATCCTGGTGTTCACCTCATCATCAATGACAATGACAATGATATGAACAGATAAGAACAAATTGTCATTCTGCGCCTCAGAACAGGACAAAATCGACACCACAGCCACATGTTTACAAAATTCAAGATTGGCAATTCAGCCATGTGTACATGTGGGACAGGCACCCCAGACTGCGGAGCACGTATTTCAAGATTGCCCCGAATATGATATATTGAGGCAAACCCACTGGCCCAGAGAAACAACACTGGAAGCAAAACTATACGGACCTCTGTATGAACTACAAAAGACAGTGAAGTTTATACAAGAAACAACATTGCAGATATAGACAATATATTTCAAGCGAACGAAAGAAGAAGAAGTACCAAATGCAGTCTGTCAAAATGCAAAGAGGAACTGAGATTATATTACTATCAACCTCTTTAGGGTGGCATCAGGTAAGATGAGAATGAGAGAAAAGACATTATAGCTCAAGGGTGGCCAACCAAGTGACCTTTGGGAGCTGAAAATTTACTAAAAAGCCATCCATAAACATTTGCAAAAACATACTTATATTTAATTATATGTCAAAATTTAAAAAAATGTTAAAACTGAATGTCACTGGTTTACCACTTTCCCAGTAATGTTTTTGAAGCATTATTCAGTGATTTCCAGCAAAATGTTTATGTAATTTGTGTACTTAACTGATTCCGTACGCAAGATCTTTTAAAAGACGCAATGGCCGACTGCTGGGACCGCAAGATCTTTTAAAAGACGCTGATTTATTTCGTTGTTTCTTTCTATTCTGATATTTTATACTGCCCGGAATTTATCTCGAACGGAAGTAAACACAAAACTGGGCAAATTTCAACAAGCTTCAACGTCTTTTATTTGCGTTTGAAGGGATTTTTTCACATTTATCTTCATCTTTAATCGTGTTTTGTCGTATCGCCATAATGGCCGAAAAACACACAGGATATGTTACTAATATGTGAACAGTGAACAAACTGTGTGATCAACTATAACTTTCTTACTTTTTCTGTGTTTCTAAATGGATTACCTGCACAAAGAGAGCAGTGAAACTGTATTGTGATAACAATTTATGTTACAAGCCTTACGTAAGTCGAAAATTTTTGTTCAAAATTTCAAGTTACCTTTTTTCCGTGTACATGTTATCTGTTATAACATAAACATAACATAAAATTAGCTAGAAAGGCATATGGATTTATATTGTTCATCCAATGTACTTTAATTTGATATATAATATGTTATACTTAACTCATGATTAGACACACATTGTCAGTAAACGTAAATTATGTATGTAAATTTTTGGGGCTTAAAAATAATTCCGTCCAGAGCTGAAAATAATTACGTACGGAAAGAGTTAATGAGAGAAGCACCATGGGCTTGCGCACACCCTGGTTATAGCAGGTAAAAGTAAACTGTTTGTATTGTTAGTGCAGAATACAACCCAAATAGGAAATAACTTTATAGAACATGATAATGAAACAAGCTGGAAGTTCAATAATGACTAAATGATAAACTAATTTGTAACTTGTGAGAAACCAAACTGACCTTCCTGGCCATCTGTTGCATTATAGCAGTGAGGAAACTCTGAGGGTTAAAGAAGCCACCAAGCCACACTGCAGCTGGAAGCTGAAAGTCAGATGTCCATGTCTCAAGTTCCTTGACTCTCTGGAGAAGATCAGCATACCATGCAGCTAGGTTGAACAGGGAGGGGTAGGCCCGTCTAGCCCAGTTTGCTGGTACATTGTCAAGGAACAAGCTGTTACTTAGGTCCTCCATGTCTGCTGTGATGGTCAGCTCACCCTAATGGAGATATGATTCACAGATATGAATATTTTAAATCTGGAACATCATATGGAAATGCCCTGTGTATTCCCAGGAGTCTCTCAAGAGACAAAAGTGTAGGAGTGCAGCACCCTCATAATGTAAAACAAAGTGCCACATAAACGAACAATGAACATAATTACTATTATGCAAGAAGTAATCACTTGGTTTTGACAGTTTAAATTCAAAAACAAAATGTAAACAAAATAAATAAAAGAAAATCATCAGTTAATCAACAGTCACATTTCTTTGAACATGTAGTCAGTCAGAGTCAGTCATGAGTCTGTCATTTTTTTAAGTGGAGTCGGAGTCAGAATCTGTAAAAAATGTCAGGACTCAGACTCAGAATTTTATTCCATATGACTAGTAACAAACTGTAGTCAGGGTAAAAAATTTGTTGGCCGACTCCACAACCCTGGAAAAATAAGAGAATCTGGTAGCAACTGGAAAATTAAACCCAAAAATATGTATAACAATCTGGAATAAGAAAGATGTTATCATTAAACAAATGGCAATAAACATAAACAGTATGTAATACTTCACACTATATACCCAAATTATAACCAATGTAGTGTTTCATTAATTGTTTTGTAAAAAGGTCATAAAATGACCTGTCATTCAAGAGCTAGTAGAAGAAAAATTTTTGTAGTAACACAATGTCACCAATATTAATTTAAAAAAAAAAAACAATTTGTATTGGTTAGTTCTTTTCAGTTGCTGTTTTCTGCGTCAGCATGCACTAATGAAAACATTTTAGCTGATATAATCAATTAATTTATTACTTTTTCTCTGCAAAACTATACTTTATCCATGGTACTTCACTTTCTATTTACAATTTCATAGCAGTAACCCAGTACTTGTTAGTAATAAACTGACACCATTTAGCAACGAACTTCTGAATCCACATACAATTTACATACAGCACCAATAAAATAATCCTAATTGCTGTGTAACAAAATTACGCAGTATGTCACTATACAAATAGGTTGACAACTTCTGCTCAAAGACTACCTAATGTTCATAACTTTTAACCCACAGGAATTTTTCAGATTTATTTTGTTGATTATATATGTTTTAATGCTGCTTACCACCAGATGTCAGCTCACCTTTAGACCCAAATCAAGTTCCTTGAGGGAACGACGTATCTCTGAGGTAAGCATATTCATACGTTCACATTCTTGGAAGGCAACAATGACATATGGAGTCCTATCTTCAGATGGTACTTTAGCCATAATCTCCAACATATTAAATTCATCTGGAAGTTTATCCACAATGTCATCAAGGATGGCCTTCACCTGAATTAGTCAAGAATTATGATTTATTATTATTAACTGGTGTTACAACTATAGAATACAGAGGGAAGGTCTTGTGTTGTGGAGATGAGGGACAGAGAAAGCTATAAGAGAACTGGAACTCATGAGGAGGGATGCTGAACATTTTCTCAAGCTGAGATAGACAGGGATGAATTTAATGTGGCTGGTGCATCCATAGATACACAACTCTCCAAAAGGAAGGCAATGGTGTTGAATTGTAACCAACTGAATCATTACAAAACTTTAAATGAGCCATAATCAGTGTAAAGAATCAGTGAAATACCAGTGAGACTAAGGAAAAAATAAATGCACAAGCACCTTGATTTGGACATTTTCATTGACTCTATTTACTGCACAGCAGTACTAATGTAAGATGCAGATATCGGCAACTGAACGTGTTATTTAAAATTATGACATTATGTATCATAATTATAACCCATCAGAGGTTGAACGGGTGGTTTTTCTTCATAAATTATAAAAAATAAGCAGCAGTGGAACAAGTTATAAGGAGAAGACACTGAAAGGAGCCGCGGTAGCATAGTGGTTAGTGCACTGGCTTCCTAGCTCAGTGGTCTATGGTTTGATCCCCAGATGAGGTGGGATTTATTTAGGCCGCAAACGGCTCCTGGGTTGACCCAGCCCCGACTGGGTACCAGAGCAACTTTGGGAAGGTTAAGGCAGCCGGCGTGATGCTGACCACATCACCCCTAGTGTGTCGATGGTCAAGAAAATATGGGCCTAACACCTTATTCCCAATATGCCTCAATGGGCGTGCAACAGGATCCTTGACCTTTTTTACTGGTATTGGATATAAGACACATTGAGAACAAACAGCTGACAGCATTACATGGTAGTCCTTGTTCTGGAATTCCCAAGGTAAGAGAAATATAATCAAACCAAAAATACACGCAGAAGTCAATTAGAAATAAGACATGAACGGAATAAATAAGACATCTTCTTCTTTGATCCATAACCGCCAACCACCAAAGCAGTCAGCGGCCATCACGCCTGGTGGCGTCCTGTAGGGCAGCAACAAATTGATTCCACCTTGCTCGGTCGGCGGCCATCCTTCGTACAGTGCCCCAACTCTGGTTCATTCTTTGCATCTCGGCTTTCACAGTTCTCCGTCAAGTTGTTTTTGGTTGGCCTCTTTCGCTTTCCCTCAAGGGTCCATAGCTAAGCTGTTCTTGTGATGGTACCAGGGTCCCTTCTGAGGACGTGGCCAACCCAACTCCAGTGTCTGCCAGCTATGATGGTGTGCATGTCCTCCTGGTTACTCCGAATAAGCAGTTCTTGGTTGCTGATGGTGTTTGGCCAAAAGATTCGGAGAATTTTCCTTAGGCAGATTGTGTGGAAGGAGGACAGTTTCGACATTTCCTTCTCTGGTACTCTCCAGCATTTCGCACCATAGAGAAGCACAGAAAGTACACAGCTCTCATACAGTCTAAATTTGGTGTTTGTGCTGTACTGGGAAGACTTTTAAATGTTGTTGAGAATAGCAAAGGCTGTTCTCGCTTTATTCATTCTGTTGTTAGTGTCCTTGCTTGTTCCGTCGCCATTGTGTTACTATGCATCCTAGGTAAGTAAATGTGTCTGTCTGTTCTAACTTCTGGTTCCTTACTGTTATTGGCTCAGGATTGCCCACATTTAGTGTCATGACCTCTGTCCTCTTCAGATTGATGTTCAGGCCAACCTGCTGGCCATACTTATTCAGTCTATCGGTTTTGTCTTGAATGTGTTGATGTGAATGCGCGAGTAGTGCAATGTCATCTGCATATTCCAGGTCTTCCAGTGTAGAAAATGTTGTCCATCTAATTCCTCTTGGACTGCCCTCTGTTGTCTGGCGCATCACCCAATCTATGACTGACAAAAATAATGTTGTTGATAAGGGGCATCCCTGTCGTACTCCTGTTTTCACTTCGAAAGTTACATTACTTAATCCAACACTGCAAGTAAAGTTAGAATAGAGGCTTTTTATGATGGAAACAATGCGGCTGGGAATTCCATAAACCCTCAGTATTTTCCATAGGCTGTCCCTGTGTATGCTGTCGAAAGCCTTTTCAAAATCAACAAAGTTAATGTACAGCTGTCTCTGCCATTCTGAGCACTGCTCTATAATGTTCCTGAGGGTGAATATATGATCTGCACATCTTCTGTTCTTTCTAAAGCCCGCTTGTTCTTTCCTCAGGTTATGGTCAACTGCTTTTGAAATTCTCTGGATGATTATCCTGCCTAGTATTTTGCTGGGAACTGAGATTAGAGTAATTCCTCTCCAGTTGTTGCAGTCTGCAAGGTCGCCCTTCTTGGGCAATTTGACAATTATTCCTTTACTCCATTATGTTGGTGTTGTCTCAGTTTCCCAGACTTGTGCAAATAGTGGTTCTAATAGTTCTGCTGCTAGTTCAGGGTCTGCCTTGAATAACTCAGCACCAGGCGCTTTTCCATTTTTTAACCCTTAGATAGCTGTGATGATTTCTTCTTTTCGTGGAATGTCTGTATTTACGTCTAAGTCACTTTCAGCCTCAGGAACATTCAGCTGAGTCTCTGGTGGTTCCTTATTCAGTGTTTCTCTGAAGTGCTCTGCCCATCTTGTTTCCTGCCCCTGTGCTGTGGTGATGAGATTTCCTTGCTTGTCTCTTACTAACGTTATGTTGTTTGCACCTCGTTTTCCACTGATAGTTTTAGTTATTTTATAAACTGTGCTTTGTTCATTTCTCAGTGCTGCCTTTTCTGCCTGTCTTGCAAGGTCATCCAGAAATGTCCTTTTGTTAGCACAGGTTTGACATTTTACTTCCTGGTCCAGCTGACTGTACTGTTCACTATATATTGCCTTTAACCTGGGAGACTTAGCTTCTATTTTCTTTCTTTTCATTTCCTTTCTCTTCGCTATGGTGTTTAGCGTTTCTGGTGTTATCCAGTCTTGGCTCTTTCTTTCCTGGAATCCCAAGCATGACTAGCTGCTTTCCTTGTATATTGTTGAGATGGTGTTGAATTTCTGGTCGACATCATTGGTCTCTGTTCTTTCCTGTCTTTTGGTAATCTAATATCGTCTCTTTACATCGACCACATAAGAATCTTCAACTCAAATGTGAAGTCAGTCCTATTGTATGGCTCAGAGACATGGAGAACAACAAAGACAACAACCAAAAAGCTACAGACTTTCATAAATGGGTGCTTGCGTAGAATAGAGGGATTAAAATGGTATGACAAGGTTACCAACGTGGAACTGATGACAAGAACTAGACAAGTGCCAGTGGAACGGGAGATGAGAGGAGGACGATGGCGATGGATGGGACAAGCGCTGGGGAAGCCTGTTGATAGCATTGCAGGGCGGTCCTTGTTCTGGGGCCCCCGAGGCAAGAGAGGCGGAGGGGGACCGAGGGGTGCGTGGAGGGGAGAGTTGGAGACAGAGGTGAAGGTGATGAGGAGAGCGTGGAGGGAGCTTGAGATGATGGCACGTGACAGGAGGACTTGGCATGTGTTTGTTGAAGGCCTATGCTCCTTTGGGAGTGGAGGGTTATGAATGAATGAATGAATGAACATCAACCACGAAAGCTTTTCTGGTGAGGGGGTCCTTAAGTTTCGTGATGTTATATCTTTTCTGTTTGACTGCAACTGGTCGAGCAGCTCTGAGTTTCACCTTTAGTCTTGCTACTACTAGGTGATGATCACTTCCCACATCTGCGACTCTTCTTACTTTCACATCTTGTAGTGCATGTCTCCATCTGCCATTTATAATTATGTGATCTATCTGGTTTCTGCCTCGTCCGTTTGGTGATTCCCATGTTAACTTGTGCACTTCTATGTGTGGAAAAAGTGTTCCTCCAATGACCAGGTTGTTAATACTGCAGAAGCTTATTAATTTGTCCCCATTCTCATTTACTGTTCCACTGCCGCATTTCCCCATTACTCTTTCGTTATAATTATTGTGTGTACCAACTTTCGCATTTAGGTCTCCCATTACTATAATAAGATCGTATAATAAGACATAAACAGGAATAAATAAGCAAGAAGCACATGGAGAAGAGAGCTGGAAACAGAGGTGAAAATGATGAGGAGAACGTGGAAAGAACTTGAGATGATGGCACGTGACAGGAGGACTTGGCATGTGTTTGTTAAGACCTATGCTCCTTTGGGAGTGGAGAAAAGAAGAAGGAATAAATAAGACATGAACAGGAATAAATAAGACATGAACAGGAATAAATAAGACATGAACAGGAATAAATAAGACATGAACAGGAATGAATAAGACATGAACAGGAATAAATAAGACATGAACAGGAATAAATAAGACATAAACAGGAATAAATAAGACGTGGAAAGATCTTGAACAGATAGCACAGGGTAGGAGCATTTGGCATCTATTTGCTAAAGGCCTGTTGATGGGGGGGGGGGGGGGGGGGGCGGGGGGGGGGGTAGAAATATGGCGTGAAAGATAATGAAACAGCATTAGTTTGAAAAGTCATTTATATTTCGACATGTTCCTTAATATAACTGACAGACCTTGTGTTTAGGTTGAATGTGGCATGCCTTTCCAATATGAGAAAAAAACTCTTCTTTAAAAAACACAATAATGTCTTTACAATTTATCCCCAATTAAAAAAAACAATGCACTTTCAGGATGGTTTAAGCATTTATAAGATTTTCACAATTTTTCATCTGTATAATTTCAGTTCTCTTATTGTTAAAAATCCTGTCTTAATCTATATAAAGTGAGCAAGATAGATTAACTGCATGACTGACCTTCTCCTCCCGACTAACACCTGTGCCAGCTCCTGCTCCTACATTTTGTGGCTGCATTTCAAGCACTGTCTTGAAAAGATTCTCTGAGGTCTTCGTCAAGAACTCTATCTCAGCATTTGGATGAAGCCCATACAAGTAAGGGGATTCAGGAGGCAGAGCTTCATCAATGTAGGCATGGTAGCCCTTGTAGTCTGTGTTGGGTGGAACTGGGAAGTTAGGGGCTAGGAAAAGTTCTCCATCAAGCTTATGAGAAAAAGAAAATGGGGAAAGATTAGTTTAAAATGAAACTTTTAAAGGTTATAAATTATTCAGAAAAATAGTGCTTACATAGATGAAAATACTTTTTCAACAGTTAAAAAAAAAATGTCCCTGTTAATAATATAAAAATATCTATATTTAATGTTGGTGTAAAGTCTGGCAACTTCAGTGTTGTTGCTGTAAAGGTAGTCCCTTGGCACATACTGCCTTAGGGAAGTGAAGTGTTAGAGATTTTACTATAGAAGGTCTTACCTTTACGAGTGAAACTTGTTGAGAACCCAGCATTGCATGCTAAGCTTGGAGAAGTCACTTGAGCCCCAGATGTTATTCTTTGGCTTTGACCTGGTTGACTGCATTGCAGGAGAATCTCACTAGGGACCCAATGATAGGCAGGGGGAGCTGGGAAGTGGCTCTGTGCAGGACATTCCAATTCCTTGGGAGAGCCCAGAACCAGAGCACAGTATTTTAGCTCTGCAGTCGGAGAGCCCCCTTGGATGGCGGGGAATGCACACATGCCACACACTTCTTACTCCTAGCTTGGGACCAGATGTGACGATCCTTTAAATGCAAGCCAAGCTGGAGCTCATGACTTCAACTCAGCATGTTTCGGAATGGCAGAAAAGCCACAGGAAAAGCCAAGATCTACAGTGTAGATAATACCAAGGAGTCTTTAACTTGGTATTGGCTGCAAAAGAGTAAGAAGCTCAGCAGTGCTAGTTAAACAACAACAACAATACCCTTGTACAGCTAGGTAGACTGGAGCACGGGGGGGGGGGGGGGGGGGGGGGGGGGGGGGGGGGGGGGGGGGGGGGGGGGGGGGGGGGGGGGGGGGGGGGGGGGGGGGGGGGGGGGGGGGGGGGGGGGGGGGGGGGGGGGGGACACTAGTAGGTTTCAAACCAAAAAAGGGTTCACTGACTTTCATGAAAAAAAAAATGTGAACATGTCTTTTGCTTTTGCTTTTAATGAAAATGAAATGTCATTCTGAAAATGGAAAGGAAAAAGCTAACACCTTACCATGTCTGGGTGCATGTACACTTCCAGGTAAGTACGACACAGTGTTCTGTCCCAGTCATCAGTGATGTGCCCACCATACATGATTTCTCCAAACAGGTAACGGAGATCTTCCCATGGGACCTGTGAAGTCAAACATCAATGAATACTGCTAATTACTAGGTTCTGGCCTACACATACCCATGTAATGTATGATATCACCTTCTCTGATTTATATTAATTTATATATAGTTCTTAGCAGTAATGTCAAAGTTGTTTAATATATGGAAACAAGAGACTATAACCTCAGCAGAACACAATTGTAAACTGTCTATTAACAGAGGTCCCAAAGATGGCAGCTCCATTGCAACAGCTGATGAAACATGTAGATACACAAGGCAGCCCTAATCACCTCAGTTAAAAAAAAAGGTAGGTATACAATAAAGGCAGCTTTGATAACTCTTTTTAAAATACAGCTAAACTACTGTCACATACTGAAAGTTCAGATTTTCCACTGACACGATAGAAGAAAAAACAAAAAATACACATTTTATTCTCTCACTTTGGCATTAGCCTCCAGGTAGTTGTACAGTACATTCACGCTAATTGTCAAGTCTCCAGTGTTGTAGGGATAGACTCTGTTCCATCCTTGAGGTCCAAACTTGCGTCTCTCACATACCACGGCATGGAAATAGCAAAGAGCAAACAGTATGGACTTGAATTCACTCTCACGAGCACACATCTCAAGTGTGTCCTGCGCAAAAACGAAAATTAAATGTGTTTCTTATAATCAAATCATTTATTATAAGTTAAGAAATAGAAGCTTGGATTAGAATTTCAAAAGTTTGAGCACACAGAAATAAAAGAAAACAAAATATTATTGGACCAAAAATGTCTACACAACTTATGAAATAAGAACTGAACATCTGAGATTAAATAACATAATTAATATAGCTTTCAAATATAGCAATCTTTCAGATTAAAATGTACAATATTATGACCACAACTGGTGTGTTATATATTCAGAATCAATTATTATTTTATCGTTCTATCAAACTACTTTGCTTATTAGCAGAAGGAACTTTTAATGTTAAGAAAAACGATACAAGATAATCTAATAATATGACATGAGAGAAAGACAACAATAAAACCGACAGACAACAAAAGGGGCTAAAATTGTGGACATACATAATCTACACCAGCCAGCAAAACAACTGAGGAGGAAGAAGATTCAAATGTATAAATATAATTTTAAAAAAAAAGAATCTTTAGGCCACATCATTAAAAGAAAAAAGTTAGAAAGGAAAAAATGCAAGCAATGTACTATAAACAACTTATTAATAAAATGGCACACCAAATAATTCTGCTAAAAATAGTGAGAATATGACTAACTTACTTAACATGTCTGCTACAGAAAATAAAAAGCTGGCGGCTGAAAGACATAAAATAATAAACAAATTACCTGATTAAAGTTATCCAAAGCCTTGTGCAAGTTAGCATACATGCCAGTGGGTGGTTCATTTGTTATCTTAATGGCAGACTCCAGTATGCCTTGAGGAATGATATGGGCCTCAGGAATTCCAGCTGGTTCAGCACTGATAAACAGGCGATAGTTCTCATGACTTTCAGTGGAAAACTCTTCAATCTTCTTCTCTAGCCTGGATAGCCACCTTGCCACAAGATGGACATTCTGGAGAAGTAGGTGATGAGATAAGAAAACTGATACAATCCGTATCACATATGGGGTATTTCTGTAATAATATATGTGTAATATTTATTTATTTACTGTTTACAGGCCTTGGGCTTCCTCTCTTTATTTGTTTAAATGTTTATACAATACCAAACCTACCCTCTGTCCTGTACTATTCTCATTCTTCTATCATTTACTAGACACAGCATTAAGGTCTCTGTGTAATCTGACCTATACTGTATAATAGGGGACAACAGTCGTGATTGCATCATTAATTAGGCTGGATCGCCCTAAGTACATATCTGGTGTTCCGTGTTGCAAATCACGCTAATGGCCCGTCTACGAAGCACTATTTTTGTGGTGCCTAGCTGGCAGGGAGGATAGTGTGATTCGATTCCGTAGCAAGGCGGTGATGTCGTTCAGAATGTCCTGGGTTCGATTCTCCGGTAAACCACTCACTTCTGTTGTTTTTCTGTTGTCTAGTTTTCTACTTCTTTATTTCTCATGAGTGCTTGAAACATACCTTTATGTGTAATATTTATTTATGGGGTATTTCTGAATGTCATAGTGAAATGAGTTCAAGAAAAGACAAGATGTACTAGGTGTTTCTTGCTTAGCTCCCTTTCTCTGAATACTCATGATTTGAATTTGTGTATTACTGTATTTCTAACGCTGACCATGTTTAGAATCAACCAAACCACAAATGAGAGCAGTATCCATAGATGAAATATCCACTGTTAAACCCATCTACACTGCACACAAGCTTCCAGTTTGGAAACAAAATCGTTTCCCTAAAATGATAGATTTTTTTTTTTTTTTAATTAATGAAAAAAAAAAATTAAAAATATCCCGTTCAATCTCTGATGGGTTATAATTAGGATATATATTGTTTTCAATTCCAAATAATATGAACAACTGCCGACATGAGAAAGTGGCATCACATTTGTCAAATCAATGTAAATAGGGATAATCACAATTGTGCTTAAACGTTAAATAAATAGAAAAAAAAAAAAAAATCAAACAAACAAAATCAAGAAGAAACTATGAACAAGAATAATATTAAAGTGGAGGGGTGTAAAGGCCTGGTGGTTCTAGTTATATAACGGACTTTAACAGATATTTAATTGACTTTCATCTGTTTAAAGTCACATGCATTGTAAGAACAGCATCAGACCTTCACATTTCCAGCCACTATATATTAACATGTGTTCGTGTTAAATATTGTTTGATATTTATTATGCAGTTCCCTAGGTCTGTCTATTCTCAACAACTCTTCTATATTTATAGGTAAGTTGGATGCTTGCAAATAATCTAATATTGGTATTCTCATTTGGTCATACCTCTTACATTTTAACAAGAAATGTTCTATATTATTGTCTTGAAGACATCCTGCACAGTAAGGTTCTTCTATTCTGAAATAGCCTTTTCCCAGCTGTAGTCTGAGAAGTTTCTTATTACTGGGAATTTTCAATTCCCTAGATATCTGACATTTTCTTGTTGGAGCCTTGAACATCTTATATGCATGTCTTCCTTTCAGATTTTTATCCCACTCTGCTTTCCATTCATCTGTTATTAAATCTTTAATTAAGTTTTTAATTTCTGATTTACTCATCCCTACATTTATTAGATTTTTATCAGATCTACCTTTCTTGGCTTCTTTATCTGCCTTTTCATTTCCTTCTATGCCAACATGTGAAGGTATCCAAGCAATTAAGACTGAACATCCTCTGGAATATAAGTATGTAGTAGCCAGAAATATCTCCTCTGCTGTATCAGGTCTACTACATTCTCGTAAGTCAGTCTCCAGCAACTTCAGAGCAGAGGCAGAGGCCTTGAAAACTGCAGCAGAGGTTATATTGACAGAAGAAAGCGCAAAGAGACAAGTTGCTTTCTTTACTGATGCACAGTCAATAATTGCAACGTTGAAAAGCCAAAATAATACAGACCTGGATGATCTCAGAATAGTGCTCCACAAACTTTGTCAACGATTCAAAAGTGTTGTGATCCAATGGATCCCATCTCATTGTAACATCACCGGCAATGAAGTGGCTGACAGAATGGCAAAAGAAGGTTTACATCTACCTCAGCCTGATGCAAGCATAACTTTTGAGGAGGCAAAGAGTTTTATGAGAATCAGATACAGAAACAAATGGAATGTAGAACATCCAGGGCACACACAGAATGATGCTTGCCACCAACTCCACAGAAGAGAACAAGTGGTAATCTTCAGACTCCGCAATGGCCACAACAGATTGAGATACCATCTATTCAACAAGCTAAAGATAGGAACTACCAATCAGTGTAACTGTGGCACTGATAAAATGACTGCTGAACATCAGCTTCAAAGTTGCCCCTTATATGTGGTACAATGAAAGTGCATATGGCCGACGCCAGCTCCTTTCATGGAAAAGCTTTACGGGGATTCAAACAGCCTCAAACTGACTACTGCTTTCTTTGAGAACATTCAAGTGGACGTCTGAGAGTGTACGAAGAAGAAGAAGAATTTACATTTCATCAACTCGTGTAGGTCATATGCCTCAGTAATACTGAGAAATACATTTAAAAGCAATATGATCAGGGTAGCCCATGACCAAAATAAATAACTGAAAAAAATGCTTGACTTTTAATGGCTGAATTTAAAAAGAACTTATTTCTAGATTTGTCTATGAATAAATTTTAATGTGAGATAGCAATACCACACTATCTTAAAAAAAAAATCTGAACGAAGTCCATTGCATGGTATTTTGAAAAGGCTTTTGACAGCATACACAGGGATAGCCTATGAAAATACTGAGGGCTTATGGAATTCCCAGCTGCATTGTTTCCATCATAAAAAGCCTCTATTCTAATTTTACATGCAGTGTTGGATTGAGTAATGTAACTTTCGAAGTGAAAACAGGAGTACGACAGGGATGCCCCTTATCAACAACATTATTTTTAACAGCTATAGATTGGGTGATGCACCAGACAACAGAGGGCAGTCCAAGAGGAATTAGATGGACGTTTTCTACACTGGAAGACCTGGAATATGCAGATGACATTGCACTACTCGCGTATTCACATCAACACATCCAAGAAAAAACCGATAGACTGAATAAGTATGGCCAGCAGGTTGGCCTGAACATCAATCTGAAGAAGACAGAGGTCACGACACTAAATGTGGGCAATCCTGAGCCAATAACAGTAAGGAACCAGAAGTTAGAACAGACAGACACATTTACTTACCTAGGATGCATAGTAACATCTGACGGCGGAACAAGCAAGGACATTAACAACAGAATGAATAAAGCGAGAACAGCCGTTGCTAGCCTCAACAACATTTGGAAGACTTCCCAGTACAGCACAAACACCAAATTAAGACTGTATGAGAGCTGTGTACTTTCTGTGCTTCTCTATGGTGTGAAATGCTGGAAAGTAACAGAGAAGGAAAGGTCAAAACTGTCCTCCTTCCCCACAATCTGCCTAAGGAAAATTCTCAGAATCTTTTGGCCAAACACCATCAGCAACCAAGAACTACTTATTCGGAGTAACCAGGAGGACATGCACACCATCAAAGCTGGCAGACGCTGGAGTTGGGTTGGCACGTCCTCAGAAGGGACCTTGATACCATCACAAGAACAGCTATGCTATGGACCCCTGAGGGAAAGTGAAAGAGAGGCTGACCAAAAACTTGGCGGAGAACTGTGGAAGCCGAGATGCAAAGAATGAACCAGAGTTGGGGCACTGTACGAAGGATGGTCGCCGACCAAGCAAAGTGGAATCAATTTGTTGCTGCCCTACAAGACGCTACCAGGTGTGATGGCCACTGACTGCTTTGGCGGATATGGATCAAAGAAGAAGAAGAACCCATGACCAAAATAGATAACTTAAAAAAATGCTTGGTTTATAATGGCTGAATTTAAAAGATCATATCTAGAAGTGGTAAATTAAAAACTATTTAAATAAGCAATGTGCAATAACACTGCTGAAAATTCTAGACACAACAAAACAAAATTAATTATGTGAAGGGCCTGGGATTTGTCAACCCTGTTCTAAAATACCCAATGAATTAAAAATGACTTGACACTTTTCTCCTATTATACTGTGTATAATGTCTGTCTGTACATGGCTCATAATAAAAGTCCATTTAAGCAACAGTTGCAGCTCTTTGTTCCATGGAAATTGAAAAATAAAAATATATATAAAAAAATGCCTTTTTACTACTGGCAACTTATAATGTCACTGAAACCCCGCCCCGCCCCCCCCCCCCCCCCCCCCCCCCCCCCCCCCCCCCCCCCCCCCCCCCCCCCCCCCCCCCCCCCCCCCCCCCCCCCCCCACCCCCCCCCCCCCCCCCCCCAAAAAAAAATTAGTCTGAACTCACGTAATTGCATATGTCATTCTGTCTGGTCTGAGAGCACGCATCATGCAGAGCTTCTGAAGGGATGTCTTATTCTTCCACTCCTGTGGGAATTTCTCCTTCTCTGGACACTCACTTTCCACAAACTTTTTCCAACGTTTTGCTGACCCCTCAATATCCCTGTCAAGGTTGCGGAATTCTTCCATAGCTGCAAGGGACTGGTATAAAGAAAGGTATCATGAAGTAAAATTATGACCGATATGCCGTACTTTAAGTAAATTAATATACACAAGTTATAAGCATCATTCAAACAAAGTACAAGAAGGAATAATACAGAGTTACCCACCTTGATACCTCCCCATGAGTTGTTGTTCAAAAAATCAACTGGTGAGGTTAGGTTTGGGACAAATGGAAATCGTAACAGGAAGTCTAGCTCAGCTGGGTTCAACTGCTTGTTCATTAGAAGGATCTTCAATAAAAATAATGTAAAAATAAATTAGGCACTTTGTTCTTGATTGTATCTATGCTAGAACATTAATAAAATATATATACTTTGACTATTGGATAAAAAATTCAAAGGTTTATTAAGATGCTACTTATTTAACATGTTATTTTTGTTAGAGGTATGATTACTTAAAAAAAAACCTCTATTACCACATTAAAGATATTCAGAAGGATGTTACTTTCATCTGGAAAATGAACAAAGCCTGAATGATTATTTTAAAAAGTCAGCCTTTAATAATCTGGCTCTAATTCTCTAAGAACTCATCACAACAAAATTCAAACAAATTCAACAATGATCATGTTTTTTAACTGACCAAGAAGGTCATCTGAGTGCTGAAAATAAGTTTATCCTTCTCAAAGAGACCTCTTGCAGTATAAATGTACACAGAGTATGTGATGCAGTCAATCAGATTGAGGACCCTCTGTTTCAGTTCTTCTGCTGCCTCTGCTCTGTCAATTGCCTTGTCAAACACAACACTGAAGGCCTGGTCGATAGAATTTTAATAAAAATTGTAATTATATGTTCTCAGTTTTAAAAAAAAAAGAAAGTTAGTAAATGAAAAAAAAAAACATTTAACTTTTATTTAAAAACTCTATATTTTACTTCGGTATGTTATTAATACCTCTACACCTCACGGTAGAAGGGGAATGACTAAGTAAGTAAGTATGTTATTAATACCTCTACACCTCACGGTAGAAGGGGAACGACTAAGTAAGTAAGTATGTTATTAATACCTCTACACCTCACGGTAGAAGGGGAACGACTAAGTAAGTAAGTAAGTATGTTATTAATACCTCTACACCTCATGGTAGAAGGGGAACGACTAAGTAAGTAAGTATGTTATTAATACCTCTACACCTCACGGTAGAAGGGGAACGACTAAGTAAGTAAGTAAGTATGTTATTAATACCTCTACACCTCACGGTAGAAGGGGAATGACTAAGTAAGTAAGTATGTTATTAATACCTCTACACCTCATGGTAGAAGGGGAACAACTAAGTAAGTAAGTATGTTATTAATAAAATTATTTGCCCCATGTAGTCCTTGGGGGTCTCTGAGGAGACAAAGAATGAATAGGCCTACTGCAACTTTTGGCATATCGTACAAGGTGACTAATATGAGGCTGGCAACCTCATCATGTAAAACAAATTGCCATAGAAACCATTGCTGCAAGAAAATGTGAATGCTTGGTCAGGGCTTCCTGCACGGGAACCAGCTACAATGGTGGCTCCATTTTCTGACGGAGCACAAAGGAAAACAATGAATAAAATTATCTGAATAAGTAGATGATGGTTTGACATTTGTTTTCCATTTTGGAGATTCAAAAGGTGAAGTAACAAGCATTTATGACAAATAACTGTACATTGCAAAAATAAAAACAACAGAAAACAATCATTCCAGTAAAAGTTGAGAAAAATGTAAATGTGGTATGGAGTCAGTTTTACAAATGAACAATATTTGAGAAATATTGACATTTAAAAAATGTCCTATATTTCTCGTCTACTATTTATATATAAATCTATTATTTATTTATAAAACTGACTCCAACAAAAATTTTTTAACATGATATTGTCAGTTTTGCAGCACCCTTCATTATTTAAATACAATGATGGAGAAACATGGTGCACAAAACAAATTAAAAGGAACTTCATTATGAAGTGCATTTTATCTTACATGAAACCTAATGAGTCACATTGACATTTTTTATTACAAAGTGCACTGTATGACAGAATTTAAAAAACTGTTATTAAAAAATGTGTGTAACATTGTTGTTGTTGTTCGTCCATCACGGGTGATGAAGACCACTCTGTTCATCCAATTATTAGGAATATGTTAGATTACTCTATGGGTACGAAGGTGACTGATGAGCCCGATGCGGGCTTTGAAAGATCTCGGATCTGTGTAACATTACAGGATGTGATAAAGACTGATACTCAAGGAAAAGTTTTATAACCATGGAGGGAGTGCTAAAACCATAGAATACAAGTGATATAGACTACATAAGCAAAACACGTCCCACCAAGCGAACTCATAGTGATTCTCATCTGAACTGTATACACTGACCTTAAGAGAGAACTGATACATTGGGTTGATCTTGTACAAATCATTCATAACAAAGTATAACAGTGATGCCCTGGCTGCAGCCATTCTGTAGTTTTCACGGGCATTGTTGATCTCCACTTCAGTAACCTTGGCCTCAGCAGCCTTGATCTCAATCTCAGCTGCAGTTCTCTTGGTCGTTTCCAAGTTCTCCACAAGGGCATAGTCACCAAGGAAATTCCCCTCTGCAGCAGACAGACGGGCCAGCAGGTTGTCCTCTAGTCCTGTGGGATAAACAGAAATGTATTGTTTGTACATATCCTATACTAACGCACCGATGCAGGTGTCACAAAGTAACAATGCTCTGCACCGCTACAGAATATCAGTGTTCATGCTCATGTGTTCAGAGTTTTCAAGAAAGAAAGCAGATTCATCTTCTTCTTCTTTGATCTTTAGCTGCCGACCGACAAAGCAGTCAGTGGCCATCACGCGTAGTGGCGTCTTGTAGGGCAACAACAAATTGATTCCACTTTGCTCGGTCGGTGGCCATCCTTCATACAGTGCCCCAACTCTGGTTCATTCTTTGCATCTCAGCCTCCACATTCCTCCGCCAGGTTGTTTTTGGTCAGCCTCTCTTTTGTTTTCCTTCAGGGGTCCAAAGCATAGCTGTTCTTGTGATGGCATCGGTGTCTCTTCTGAGGACATGGCCAACCCAGCTCCAGCGTCTGCCAGCTATGATGGTGTGCATGTCCTCTTGCTTGCTCCGAGTAAGCAGATCTTGGTTGGTGATGGTATTCGGCCAAAAGATTCGGTGAATTTTTCTTAGTCATGTTGTGTGAAAAGAGGACAATTTCAACATTTCCTTCTCTGTAACTCTCCAGCATTCCGCACCATAGAGAAGCACAGAAAGCACACATCTCTGATATAATCTTAATTTTGTGCTTGTGCTGTATTGAGAGGACTTCCAGACGTTGTTTAGGCTAAAAATGGCTGTTCTTGCCTTATTCATTCTGATGTTGATGGCTTTGCCTGCCCCGCCGTCTGGCGTTACTATGCATCCTAGGTATGTGAAGGTGTCTGTCTGTACCAGTTGCTGATTCCTTACTGATATGGGCTCAGGGTTGCTCACATTGAGCGTCATGACCTCTGACTTCTTTAAATTGATGTTCAAGCCCACCTGCTGGCTAAACTTATTGAGTCTATCCGTTTTTTCCTGGATATGTTGATGTGAATGTGCTAGTAGTGCAATGTCATCTGCATATTCCAGATCTTCCAATGTAGAAAATGTAGTCCATCTTATTTCTCTTGGACTGCCCTCTATAAGTCTGGCGCATCACCCAATCTATGACTGTTAAAAATAGAGTGGTTGATAAGGGGCATCCCTGTCATACTCCTGTCTTCACCTCAAAGGTTAGGTTGCTCTGCCCAACACTACACGTAAAGTTGGCATAGAGGCTTTTTATGATTGACACTATGCAGCTTGGAATTCCATAAGCCCTCAGTATTTTCCATAAACTGTCCTTATGTATGCTGTCGAAAGCCTTTTCAAAATCAATGAAATTAATGTACAGCTGTCTTTGCCATTCTGAGCACTGCTCTATAGTGTTCCTGAGAGTGAATATATGATCTACACATCTTCTGTTCTTTCTAAATCCTGCTTGTTCTTTCCTCAGTTTGTGGTCTACTGCTTTTGAAATTCTCTGTATAATTATCCTGCCTAGTATTTTGCTGGGAACTGAGAGAAGAGTGATTCCTCTCCATTTATTGCAGTCTGCAAGATCTCCCTTCTTGGGCAATTTGACAATTATTCCTTTGTTCCACTCTGATGGTGTTGTCCCCGTTTTCCAGACTTGTGCAAATAGTGGTTCTAATAATTCTGCTGCTAGCTCAGGGTCTGTCTTAAATAGCTCTGCATTTAAGTTATCATGGTCAGGAGCTTTTCCGTTCTTTAACCCTTTGATTGCTCTGATTTCTTCTTCTTTTCGTGGAATGTCTGTATTTACATCTAGATCGTTTTCAGCCTCAGGAACATTCAATTGTTTCTCTGGTGGTTCCTTGTTCAGAGTTTCTCTGAAGTGCTCTGCCCATCTTGTTTCCTGTCCCTCTGCTGTCGTGATGAGATTTCCTTGCTTATCTCTTACTAATGTATTATTGTTTGCACCTCGTTTTCCGCTGATGAATTTAGTTATTTTGTATACTGTGCTTTGTTCATTTCTCAGTGCTGCCTCTTCTGCCTGTCTTGCAAGATCGTCTAGGAAATTCCTTTTGTTGGCTCGGGTTGGGCGTTTAACTTCCTTGTCCAGATGACTGTACTGTTCGCTATATAGTTGCTTTAACCTGGGGAACTTCGCTTCTGTTTTCTTTCTTTTCATTTCCTTTCTCAGTGTTATGGTGTTTAATGTTTCTGGTGTTATCCAGTCTTGCTTCTTCCTTTCCTGGAATCCCAAGCATGATTTGCTGCTTTCCTTATATATTGTAGAAATGGTGTTGAATTTCTGGTCTATATCATCAGTCAAAGTCTTTTCCTGACTTTTGGCAAATTGATATCGTTTCTTTATGTCAGCCGCAAAAGCTTTTCTGGTAAGGGGGTCCTTCAATTTGCTGATGTCAAACCTTTTCTGTGTAGTTACAGTTGGTCTAGCCCTTCTTAGTTTCACTTTCAGTTTTGCTACTACTAAATGGTGATCACTTCCCACATCTGTACCTCTTCTTACCTTCACATCTTGTAATGCATGTCTCCATCTACCGTTAATCATGATGTGGTCTTTCTGGTTTCTGTCCTGACCATTTGGTGATTCCCATGTTAATTTGTGAATTTCTTTATGTGGGAAAAGTGTTTCTCCAATGACCAGGTTGTTAATACTACAGAAACTTATTAATTTATCCCCATTTTCGTTTGCTGTTCCGCTGCCGCATTTCCCCATTACTCTTTCATTATATGTATTGTGTGTACCAACTTTCGCATTGAGGTCTCCCATTACTATAATAAGATCATATCTAGGTGTGTCTTCCATTTCTTTCTGCAGTTGTTGATAGAACTCATCCTTGACCTCTTCATCGCTGTCATTCATTGGTGCGTAGCATTGTATTATTGTAGTATTGGTGAATCTACCTCTCAATCTTAATCAGTCTGTTGTTGATGGGTTTCCATTCCAGTAATGTTCTTTCTATTCCTTTCTGTAGAATAATGGCTACACCTTCATTGTGCTGTCCATCCTCTCTTCCAGAGTAAAGTACTGTTTCTCCTGTTGCTGTTTTAACTTTTCCTGCCCCTGTCCATCTGCTCTCGCTTATCCCTAGAATGTGTAACCTATAGTTTCTCATTTCTGCCATGACCTGTTTTAGTTTACCCATCTCATTCATTGTCCTGACATTCCAAAATCCTATTATTGTATCATGTTTTGCGGTCAGGACGTCCGTTCTCATGTCAGTGGCTTCCTTTCGGCTTTCACCACTGACAGTCATACGAGCCTCAGACTCCGGATGTCCGTCCCACAGCAAAGTTTGTTTATTCGTTGTTGTGTCCGTAACTTCAATTTTTTTTTTACATTGACAGGGGTGTCAGCCCTATGCTAAAACCCCCAACCTGGAGGACCAGGGTGTCTGCTTTCGTCTGACCCCTGCCCGCACAAACCTGTCCAGCTTGGTAGAACCTTCCAGGAGTAAAACTCCCACTGGCATAGCTCTGGGGTAATCAGAGTACGCAAGCCGCCATACCTCGACAAGGTATTGACACCGGTGATGGCAGTAAATTCATCTAGGAATAATTATAATCTTTTTTTTTCTTTCTTTTTTTTGTTCCTTGAACGCAAGGAACTATTAAGGAATGAACTGCGGTAACAATTTTCCTATCCCATTTCCCTGACATTTTCCAGTAAAAAAAAAATGTTATGTGTGCTTAAATAGAAACATGTATATCTTTATTTTTGTCTGACATTTTTCAATAAAACTTTGTGGACAGACTTTTCAAGGTCCCTTAGTACATCTTGATTGTGTGGTACTTCTAGAAAAAATCCCTAAAACAACTTTTGGCGATACATCTAGTCTCAATCTTTTTCCCTTGTGCTACACATACATCTTCTTGTTTGGTTCTTCTTAGTACCTTGTGGCACAGCCTCCTTAAAAATATGATTTAGTTTTTCAGACAATTTTCCTGGAAGATCTTTGCAAGTAGCCTTTTACTCTGCTTGGCAAGGTAACTATCTATTTCATATATATATCTCTTGATTTATCGAACAACCCAGTATTATTTTGCTTGCTCATGCTACATGTAACACTAGAAACACCAGTAAATGTTTATCAAGTTGGTGGGATGTCTTTAGTTTTCCTTTCCTGACCACTAATATTGCCTGCATTACTTTGAATTTAAACTATGAATTTGCAAAGTGCTTGAACTAGGTTTATTAGTATCAGCCACGCTCGCTTTTTTGATGACACACTCATAATTCTAGGTCTTCTTAAACAGACTTAATTACTCCATCATCACTAAAATCATTAGCATGTTATAATTTGAAGAACTGAAATTTATAATTTCACTGTCAATTAAGCAGACTGACAAGTCTTCAGAAAAATAATTCCATTGCTAGGTCATTTTCATCTAAACTTTATAGATTTCTGGGTCGTGAAATTTTAAAAGCCACTGGCCAGTATGTGAAAACATGATTCTGATACATCAGATAGGCATTCAAAGTAACGTTAAAGCACAAAACATTTGAAAAAAAAAGATACTGATAATATAAAACTGAGAGGTTGAAAAGCAAGCTCAATCATCATCTGTGCACAATGACAAGTGGAAAAAGACTACAGTGTAGTGTTTTCATGATTCATCTGCTGTGTTTTAATGATTTAAATTTAATCCCTTTCCATTGCTAAAACTAAGTGATTTTTACACTGAAGTCAAGAGTAGCTGATTTTAGCTATGTTGATTATTTACACAGCTTTTTGTTAATATCTAGACTTTAAAGCTAGGTTTTATTAACCCATTTATCACATACGTTGTGGATATAATCATAAATAAAATGTTTCAGTTCACAAAATTTAATATTATTACTGTAATTTCAACATTATTTGTGAATCTGCTGGCTGGACAATACACTCATTGCTACTTTTTAAAATTATTAATCAAAACTAACAACATATTTTGCAAACCTTTGAGAATAATCTTGAATTCATTTTGTTGTCGAGTGAGGTCAGATTTCAGCTTCTCCAGATCTGGTCTCTCCTTCGATACGACTGCTCCCAGAAGTTGATCTTCCAGACCATCTCTAAAAAATATAATAAAAAAAAAAAAAAAACAATAAGAAAGACTTATGAAAATTAATTCAGTTAAAATAAGTAAAGAATGTATAGGTTCATTTGTAGTTTTTCTTTCAAGAGCGATATGGAATGAGGTAAAGCTGACAATAAAGAGCATGTTGACAGAAAAGGAACAAGAAAAGAGAGTGAAGGAAAAGAAAAAGATTAAATGATGAGTAGGGGTAGAAGAGAGAGGAAAAAAAATTAAAAGAAAGAAGGAAAACAAAAAGATACAAATTATGAGTTCTATAACATGGAAGCAAAATGTAGAAAGAAATAGCTGGACAGTAATGAGGAAAAAGATAAGCACAGAAATGGAATAAACATGAGAGTAAACGATTAAAAAAAATAATATTCACAGGAAGAACACAAAAAGTTTATACCTAGTAACAGTAAAGTTGATTAATGTGGTCTGAGCTTGCATTTCTGGCTTGTAGTGAGGGTTGGCAAGTTTAGTTTGTAGGATCAGCTTAAAGTCCTTATGGTACTCCACCTCTTTATCTCCAATCTGAAAAACAAACCCATATCCTAGTGTTCTTGGTTTAACAAAAAATCTAGTACAATCTGTACATTCTGTTATGGCTATACGGGATGCATGAAAATGGTATATGTTTAGGAAATAAAATAATGCTGCATGTGGTCTATGCTGTGTCAGGAATGAAACAGAATAATCTGAAGTAATTGCAGTATAAACTTAATATTAAAGTATAAACTTTAATGCAGTGATGGGGGCCCCTAAAGTTTGATAGCATTGCATGGGGTAACCAGCTGAGATGGTCTTCAGAGCTTTTACATTCTGAGATTGATTTATAAAGAAAAGGAGGTAACCAATAATCACATTATATTGGAACTACCATTATTACAGGGCATATTATATAGGCATTACTATGTTGTGAATAAACATAGAAGTCCAAAAAAACCTTGATTTCTTCAGGTTGACAAGCAAAGCCAAATTTAATATAAAGGCTTATGTAACTGCCTGACACTATGAAATAACTGTTAGCAGTTTATACAACTTTCTCAAAACTTATTTCAATGCAAAATACTAGCTGTGAAAGCCACATCAATTATAGGCTAAGACTATGCAAAATGACATCCAATATGAACTTTAAAAAAAAAACCCATTAAACAAGAAAATAAGTGGAAATAAATTTCATTTTAGACCCACTTTGATGTAGCGTCCCTTTTTGATGGTGTTTCGACCAAGCAGTGGGTCAAGAACGGGGTCAACACTTTCTTCAATGTTTTCAAGCAACACAACATCACCAGACTCGACTGCTCGTTCAATTGCTTCCAAGTAACCTTTGGCACCCACACGTATAACCTGAGTAAGGGAAATAACCAATGTAAGAAAATAGTCTTTGTGAGATAAACTTTTCAACCAAAATCTGACACTCTAAAGGCAAATATGTTACAGATGAAATAACTTCTGATCAAACTACTGCATATGTAATGATAAACGATAACATTTTTCACACTAATTTATTGATTTTATACAAGTAATACAGTAAATATAACTATGACACAGTTGGAGTGGAAAAATTAAAACATTTTACATAACTAAACATGGATGTTAATGTAGCCCATTTTAAAATATTAATTTTTTACTTGTGTAACTGTACAGTAATGAAGGAATAGCCTTATGTAATCCCAGCCGCTGGGGGAGGGACGGTATCTCTAATGAGACAAAGAGATAATATGATTACTGCTCTCTCAGAGTATCCATAAAAGGTGACTAATGTGAGGATGTGCATGGCACTGGCAACCTCACCACATAATGCAAATTGTTACAAAAACCACTATTGCAAGAGCACATAATTGCTTTGGTGCAAGTTTCCTGTATAGAGGCTACTGTTTGGTGGTCCTATGCTCCATAAGGAGTGAAAAAGGGTAGGAAGCAGGAAGAATAAAGGATTTGTTCTTTAGCTTTCAAAGGGAATTGTTATTAAAAACTAACTGCTTAATGAAAAGAAAATATGTTAATTTCTTTCGCAAAAGTCATTATTTGTCCTGCAAAAAGCATTGCACATACTCTTATGTGTGAAATATAAATATGGCATTATTATAATCTAAAAACTCATCATGTAGCATGTCCTTTGCAGAACGTCGCTCTCATCACAGCCCGCCTGAAAGACTCTCGATCTCTAGCCAGCCCTCCTCCATTGTCATGTTCAAGGTGTCTTCAATGTCCTGTGTCCACCGTCGTCTTGGTCGGCCCCTGCCTCGCCTTCCAGGTACCATACCCTCCATCACTGTTCTCTCTAAGCCACTATGACGTTTAATGTGGCCAAAAAATTTCAGTTTCTGGGACATGATATTGTTTATGAGCCAGTTTTCCTCGATGTTCAGGTTGTGTAGGATGTCTATATTTTTCTTCTTCTTGGTCCAAGATATTCTGAGAATTTTTCTGTAACACTTTGCTTCGAAAGATTCAATTTTTTTTCTTTAATGTTTGAGTAATGGTCCATGATTCACAACCATATGTTGCTACCAGAAAGATGCATGTTCTCAGAAGTTTTACTTTTATTAATTTGCTGGTGTTATGCCATAGGTTCTTCATTTTATTTAACCTCTGCATTGCTATGGCCAGTCTCCTTCTGACCTCTTTTGAGCAGTCTCCTTTGTTGTTAATTATGGAGCCAAGATATTCAAAATTTGTGACATTTTCAATTTCCTCATCATTGATGGTAATTTTTGGTTGGCATCTTGTTTTGTCTGTGGACATTATCTTTGTTTTTTTTGTGTTCAGAAAAAGGTTCTGATCCTCACTGACAGACAGGATTAACTGTTCTAGTCCCTTGGCACTGTTTGAAAGAATAACTGTGTCATCTGCATACTTGAGTTCTGGGATCGCATTTCCATCAATTGTGAACGGATCGCAATGTTCACATTCTTGGTCACTCCGAACATTTCTCATTATATTTTCTGCATAGATGTTAAACAAGAATGGAGAGAGGATGCAACCCTGTCTTACTCCCCTTTTCACCTCAAACCATCCTGATGTTTCCCCCCGCTACTCTGACAGCTGCTTGTTGTTCATGGTATAGTGTTTCAATTAGATGAATCAAATGCGCCGGAAACCCCATGTCTCTCATGATGTTCCACAATTTCTGATGTTGTACGCAGTCGATGGCCTTGGTGTAATCTACAAAACAGGCATGAAGATCTACATTGTATTCTCTGGATTTCTCAAGGATGTTTCTCACATTAAAAATGTGATCTCTCGTACCTCTGCCTTGTCTAAAACCAGCCTGTACTTCATGTTCTAACTAAATCTAAAAACTAAATTATTAAAATAGACCTAACCTTGAGATCAGCTCCAAACTTTGTCTTGATCCATTTCACACCCTGCAGCTGAGGGTCAATCATCAATGGCCATCTCTCACAGTTGGTTAAGATGGTTGCATTTTCAGTGGACATACGATCACCTGGCAGACCCTCATTATTCCAGGATGCAACCAGGGCATCATCAGTCAACAAAATCAGAGGGTCTAGGCCTTCTGAAACAGGAATAGGGCTCTTAAGCCCTTTCAGGTAAGGTAGCCAGTGATTATCCAGGAGGTCAGCTCTGTAGTTCTGCAGTTAAAAAAAAAGATTGCATGCACATTATAGTAGAGACTACACTAAAAAATTTAAATCATAATTTTAAATACAGTAAAAATTGTATTCTCTTAAAAAGTTACAAATTAATATATTTGTTTAAATTCCAGTACTGAAAAAAAAAGTGTCAACAAATTTATATACCGGTACAACTGCTGATTTTCTACACAGAAACATGAAGGTTTAACATAATAATAGTAAACATCTATACAGAGCATTACAACAAGGTCAAATTTGATAATCAGAAAGCCCAATCAGACAAGAGTTTCAAAAAATAAAATAGACTGAAACACTTGTCTAATGGGGAGGGGGAACTCTGATAATCAGATTACCTTCTGGTGTAATGTTCTGTACAGAGGTTCCTATAGTTATACTAAACCTGCATGTGATAATCAGATTACCTCCTGGTGTAATGTTCTGTACAGAGGTTCCTATAGTTACACTAAACCTGCATGTGATAATCAGATTACCTCCTGGTGTAATGTTCTGTACAGAGGTTCCTATAGTTATACTAAACCTGCATGTGATAATCAGATTACCTCCTGGTGTAATGTTCTGTACAGAGGTTCCTATAGTTATACTAAACCTGCATGTGATAATCAGATTACCTCCTGGTGTAATGTTCTGTTCAGAGGTTCCTATAGTTATACTAAACCTGCATGTGATAATCAGATTACCTCCTGGTGTAATGTTCTGTACAGAGGTTCCTATAGTTATACTAAACCTGCATGTGATAATCAGATTACCTCCTGGTGTAATGTTCTGTACAGAGGTTCCTATAGTTATACTAAACCTGCATGTGATAATCAGATTACCTCCTGGTGTAATGTTCTGTTCAGAGGTTCCTATAGTTATACTAAACCTGCATGTGATAATCAGATTACCTCCTGGTGTAATGTTCTGTACAGAGGTTCCTATAGTTATACTAAACCTGCATGTTTTATTTCATCATCATCATTTTCATGTGCTCTCCTTATAGAGCATGGAACCATCACTGCAGCTGGTCCCCTTGCAGGAAGAATGCACCAAGCAGTCACACGCTCTTATAGTGGTGGTTTTGGTAGCAATCTCTTTTACATGATGGGGTTGCCTGCCTCATGCACAAAATCATATTAGTCACCTTGACCTTGTACTGAGGGTGCGGTAGTCCTATTCTTTCTTTATCTCTTCAGAGACCCCAGGGAACTACATGGGGGGTGGCGGGGGGGGGGGGGGGGGGGGGGGGGCGGCATGTTTCTATTTGGAAAATAAATGGTCTCATAGCAATAAAAAACTGTCACACCAGACTATGATTTTAGTGCACAATTTCACTTGACTGCATTACCTTAGTGAAGCACCCAACATAAGACACAAATGCTGTAGTTATGAGAACATCTCCAGGAAGTGTCTTCTCATTCTCTCTAAAGTTAGCAATAGAGTCAGCCCATCTGACATTTTCTGATGCCAGCCCACCTACTAGACGATTGGCCAACTCAATGGTCTTGGCAGTGGTTTCAGCTTCATGTTGACAGCGGAGTTTCTCTGCAGTAGCTTCCTCAAACTCTGCTTGACATCTGTGGAAATGTATACATGTGTAATGCAGGCATGCATGTATGTGTGGTGCATGTATGTGTGTATAGTAAACTGAAGAATTTATTTGTATGTATTTTTCAACTAACTTATAGCTTTGCTTGGTATAAGTCTTTGTTTACAGAGACAATCTCATTATTGTGTATTCTCACCTGTATTAACACTGGGGCCCTCATATTGGGGGAAAAAAAGATTATGACAACTGTGCTGTACCAAGCACTCATAAAAAGTGACCAAGGATGATTGTTGTATGGATGCTGCAACTTCATAATGTGAAAAAAAAAATGTTACAGAAATTACCACAGCACAATACATATGAAGTGCAGGGGCGGGTGGGCAGGATTACAGCAATGTTGGCCCATGCTTCTTATTTTCTTGGTACTTCAGTTCCCTGTGGACCTTCAACTAATCTAGGTAAGTTATCTTATCTTTGGCATTCTGATAACGTTTTTTTCCTGTTTTCTCTATCCTTCTTTTGTTTGTCTTAAGTTTTCTCTACATGTTTTTATTCTTAAACCCAACCCCTGCAGACCCAAGTAGAACATTCCCTACCAAGATGGTTTGGTCATGTTTGCAGAATTGGAGAAGATTGGCTACCACGACAAGTATGGGAAACTAAGAGCCAGGGATCCAGACTTCCAGGATGACCCAGAGTCCGTTGAGAGGACAACATTAGACAATCTCTGAAGGATCAAGGACTAGAATGGAACCAGGCCAGGAGGAAGACAACCGATTGGATAGCATGGTGCTATATTTTCGAAACCTTTACACCGCACGGTAGAAGAGGAACGACTAAGTAAGTAAGTTTTTATTCTTTTTATCGCTTCCTTTCTTTTGCCCTGGAAATTGCAGATTCACCATGTGATCATAATCAATAACTAATTCAGCATGTATTCTATCAATCTCCAATGTTTTTTCCTCACTGCTTTTTCTATTAACTCATTCTAACCCAGGCAGTTTTCCAGTTTTACCCAGGCTTGTTTATCACTTATATAGTCCTCCAGATTTCACAACCACACTCAAGATGAATTCATAAAGCTCAGGCGTTGGCGTAGCTGGCGAGTCCTTTTTAGGGCTTTATGCTAGCAGATAATATTGGTCCTTTTCAGGACTTAGTATCTATCAACGCTGATCGGGTTAGCAGTCAACAGAGTTGACTTTTTTGTATGGTAAATGCACTCTGATATAACCAAATAGGTTGAAAGGAACGCGCCTTGCCAGAAGAAGACAAAAACAGAACAACAACAAAAAATTAAACAAAAAAAAAAAACCATTTGCGAATTTCATTGTTAGCTTAATTTTTATTCGCGTTTCGTAGTGATAAACAATGGCTGAAAATACACAGAATGGAAGCGGTTTACAATCGAAATGTCCTGAACTGCATGTTCAGTCACAGTTTTGTTGCTTTTTCTGTATTACCAAAGGGATTACCTACAAAATGAAAGCAATTAGACTGTATTGTGACAAAAATTTCTGAAGGAGGCCTTAAGTAAGTGGAAAAAAAATTCCATAATTTCAGATCATTTTTTTTGGTTATGTATTTTTTAATCTAACAAAACTACTAAATTAGAAATTTAGTTAAAACGATTAATATGTTCATAATGCCCATTCATTTTCCTTTAATTTCATATATAATAAGTTATACTTTACGTATAATTAGATATTTTATCTCAGTAAACTTAACTTAAGCATATGCAAACTTTTGGGGTCTAAAAATAATTCCGTCCAGAGGAGAAAATAATTACGTACAGAATCAGTTAAATAGTATAGTCCGTTCGGAAATTCATGCCCACAGAAAGCGTCAATTTTCTCCAAAACTGTTTGTTGTATGGACATGAATTTTTGCATGCAGTCTTAGATTTTCCATGCAGTTAAGATTTTGCGATCATTACATCCACAGCTGTTGCGAAATTTGCAAAACGGCAATTTTCTTTGATCTTCTTGGAACATTTGCCTAAATCTGCCTGTAACATTAATTCTTACAGTAAATCACAACATTTGTGTGACAAGACAGTTCAAAGGCGTGTCCTAAATGTGTGATTGGTTGTTCACGTGATTTTGATACGAGGAATGATGTTCTGATAATGAACCATGATAGCAGTAAATCATCAGGAAGCTATGACAAATCATAACTGTTTATGTGTTATTATAGATTGGCATATGAAATTAGTTTATCACAAACGAAGGAATGCGATCCACGTGCCTCATTCCGAATCGGACGACTCCAATAAGTTCACAACAGTTATTGGTTGGATAAACTGCAAGCCATCTCGCTGCCAGTAATCTTCTTCTTCCTGTAGCACGTGTTCTTCACATTTAGCCCAGTACTCTGTGTCTATTTGTGAAAGGGCCTCATGAGTCATGTCTTTAACATCACACATTTTAAAAGTGGTGTTCTGGGTGGCCACTTGCCCTTTAACTCTAGCCCAAACCAGCTCTATTGGGTTAAGGTGAGAATGGTAAGGTGGGAGTCGAAGAGAAACATGACCCTGCTCTTGGATGATTTTATCAATCAGATACACTTTTGTCTTATTCCTCTGTCTCACAAGCTGCAACAACTCTGGTATTAAATAGCTGTTGTCAGCGAAGATATTTTCATTCACAAGCCACCTCCTGATTTCGTCTTTCGTGCTTGCCGAAGTGGGAGCTTTATCCTCCTGCGCTAGAACATTATGATAGGACGCATTATCCATCACCAGGCAAGACGGCCTATCTAGAGTCGGGAGGAGTGTATTCACTATCCAATCTCGAAAAATTTGCCCATTCATTTCACTGTGGTAGTCCCTACCATCTACAGACTTTAACTGAAAAATAAGCTCTGCATCACGGACAAGCCCATTCTGTCTGCTGCCAGCATGTGCTAATATAATGCGTTGACCTTTAATAATAATAATAATAAATTCTTTAAGCACCAAACACGGCGCATAAGGCAGAAACCAGTGCTCTCCAGGTTGTTCGTTGTGACGCCACTCCTCTTAGCTCTTGCACATTATTTAGGCCCAACGTTCTTCCTTCTCTTATTATTGTTCTTCTGAGTGTTTCTTTTGGTCTTCCTCTTTTCCTCTTACCCTCAGGAACCCAAGTGAGCGCCTGTAGTGGTATTCTGTTGTTTTGCATTCGTAGGACATGACCGATATAAGACCATCGTCTTTTCCTTATATAGTCGGAGACATATTTCTGCCTAGAGTCTTCTCTTATTTGTCGATTAGTCTTGAATTCTTTCCAACTGATGTTCATGAGTTTTCTAAGACATTTGTTCTCGAATGTATTCAGCTTGTTCTCCAATGATTTTGTTATTTTCCAACTCTCACAGCCGTATGTTAACACTGAGATAACATTTGAATTAAACAGACGAAGCTTGGTATGTATATTCAATGATCGTAATTTCCAAATGTTAGATAATCTATTGAAGGCGCTAGCTGCCAAAGCAATTCTAGTATGGATTTCTCTTGTTGTGTCACCATCCTGAGTCATTTTACTGCCTAAATAATTGAAACTTTCAACTTTCTGTAGTTTTTCCCCGTTCAAGATGATATCAAAGGTCTCGTTAGAAAAGTTCATAGCTTTAGTTTTAGAGGCATTTATTTGGAGACCTATTTTAATCGAGAGATGACACAAATTATTTATTGCTTCTTGGGACTGCCTTGGTGTTGAACTTAAGAATGCTACATCATCTGCGAAATCCAAGTCCCCCAGGAATTTTCCATTTGTCCATTTTATACCCAATTGTTCATTGTGGGTATAGTTTCTCATAACCCAATCAATAGCTATTCCAAAAAGTAGTGGTGACATAATACAGCCTTGTTTCACCCCTGTTTCTACTGTAAACCATTCTGTATTCCCTTTATTTGTTCTAACACAACATCTTGCATTGTCATATAGCGCTTTGATTATATTCACATATTTTGTTGGAAAACCATAGATTGTAAGTATCTTCCACAATGATGGGCGGTGTAGACTATCAAAGGCTTTTTGAAAATCGACGAAGGTGATAATAAGTGGCGATTGCCTTTCCACTGATTCTTCTATAATTGTTCTTAGTGTGAATATTTGATCAATACATGATCGTTTCGGCCTGAAACCCGCTTGTTCTTCTCTGATCTTTTCGTCAGCATGCAATTTAAGTCTTTCTAACATCATGCAACATAATAATTTTCCAGGTACTGATAATAGAGATATACCACGCCAGTTATTACAGTCTGATAGATCACCTTTCTTCGGTAACTTTACAATAATACTGTCTTTCCATTGTTGGGGTGGTTGTTCTTCTCTCCATACTTCATTTATAATATCTAAAATTCTCAAGAGGTTGTTGTCATTAACTGCTTTAATCATTTCCCCTGAAATTTCGTCAACTCCAGCAGCTTTAAAATTTTTAAATCTTTTAACGGCTTGTTTGATCTCGTCCAGCATGAATTCATCGCAAGTTATTGGCAAGGTGGTTGTGGGTGTTTCATTATTAAAATCAGGTGTTACTGTTGGTGGTGGTCTGTTTAGCACCTCCATGAAGTGCTCAGCCCATCTCTTCATTTGTTCTTTTTCTGTTGGTATTGAATTCCCTAATTTACCTTTAACAGGTGTTTCCATAGCAGTAGGCTGGTGACATAGTTGTTTTGTAATCTGATAAAGGCACCTACTATTACCAGTTCTTGCAGCATTTTCAGCTTCTACGGCCAGTTCATTGATGAAATGTCTTTTATCTCTTCGAGTTTTTGTCTTCACTTCTTTATTTAACAAGTTATAAGTTAGTTTGCAAGATTCAACTGCATTATGTGTACTTGCCGCTAGTAGTTTAAGTTTTGCTGTTTTCCTTTCTTGTATTTTATCCCAAGTATCTTCTCTCATCCATTTTTTCTTTTTATGTACTAGGTATCCGGTGGTCGCTACTGCTGCTTCTGTCATTGCTGTTCTCAGTTGTTCCCATTTAGTATTGATTGTCTTGGTGGTGATATCGTTGTCAATTTTGCCTAAAGCATCGAAATAGTTGTTCATTTTGACATTATATTCCTCCTTTATATCATTTGATTGCAGTCTGTGTACATCTATTCTTCTATTTTTATTCTGTTGGTATAACTTCTTCAGTTTAATTCTCAGTTTAGCTATGCAGAGGTTATGATCGCTTCCGATCTCTGCACCTCTGTATGCTCTGACGTCTTGAACTGATGAGCGAAATTTAGCGCTTATGCAGAAGTGATCTATCTGGTTCTTAGTTCTGCCATCAGGTGAATTCCATGTTATCTTGTGGATATTCTTATGTGGAAAGATGGTGTCTGCCACAACGAGGTTTGATATTTCACAAAGTTCTAGAAGTCTTTCGCCATTTTGATTCATACAGCCTATGCCATGAGTACCGAGATATCTTTGTACTCCATCGTTGTTGTCACCTACTTTGGCGTTAAAATCACCCATGACTGCTATTATGTCATGCTTGGGTATTGTGTTGATGGTACTTTGAAGTGCTTCATAGAAGTCATCTTTTGTGGTATCAAGAGCGTCGTTAGTTGGTGCATAACATTGTACAATTGAGAGCTTGAAAAATCGTGTCTGAAATCTAGCTAATAATAGCCTCTCATTGATAGGTACCCAGCTGATAAGCGATGCTGCTGCTTTCTGTGTCATTAGGATGGCTACTCCCTCTGTGTGACGATTATCATTTCTACCAGAGTATATAATTTGCTTTTTTTCTTCTGAAATATATTTTATGCCCTTCCCCGTCCATCTACACTCGCTGACACCCAATAAGTCCAACTTATAATTATCCATTTCTTTAATTACTTCTTCCAATTTTCCGTCTTGATACATAGTTCTTACATTCCAGTATCCAATTTTAAAAATCTCCTTAGCCCCCAAGATATTAGAGTGAGTCATGTTTACTGTCAAGCCTGGTTCTGTTTCGGTAACAATAGCTTGTTTTACGATAGTGAATTGTTAACTCACTGATCAACCCTCCGATCCAACCGACCGATTCGAGGGTTTCGAGGTCAGTTATAGGAAAAATATCTACACCACTAGATACTCTGGTGTATCTTTTATTCTATAATTTAACATAACATGGTACTATCCATCGAAATATACACATTCCTGATGTTTTTCTTTCGGCGTCTAAGGTGAGAAACGAATTTCACCTCCATCTTGGAAGGGTAGATAACTCTTTGTTGCTGGGAATTTTCCTTCTATGGTCTCCGTCAACAGATTGCCATTCTTTCTCATTCGTATGATGAGCATTAACCCAAGATTCGTCCAAATACACTATATCATAGCCGTCTTGCCTTCTCTCACGAATCTGCCTAAGGTATTTGCTTCGAGCTACAACCAGATGTGGTTTTTCACATAAAAAATTCCTTCCACCAGACATTTTTCTAAAAGTGAAGCCGACACTTCTGACAAGTTGCCAAATAGTTGTTTTTGAGACGTTAATATCGCATTCTGCTTGCAACCGACTTTTCAGCATGCGGAGAGTAACAAGTTGATTGGCATTAAACATCTTCAAAATCAAACGTCTAATGACATCCTTGTCAAAATCATCAATTCTTTTCTTCCTTCCTTGCTTAACCGCAGCCTCTGTACAATCACTGTCCTGTTGTATCCAATGTCAAAAAGATCTTCTATCCACACCCAGGGCCTTTCGTGTTCTCCTACTTGGTTCTTGGATGTCGTGGTATAAACAACCCATCTTAGCCTCTCTGCGAAAATGCCTGTACAATATAACAGTTACCTTCTGGAAAGTGATAAATTTGCATTTCAGATTCATTGCGCTTTTCATAATTATGCAGTTTAGTTTATTAATATATTATACGCTGGTGTCGTTTTGTTTCGTTGCAGCCAACTCATTGCAATTAGCATACGCCGCTGAAATAATTACTCGCGACTGTGTACAATAGGTGCGCACACGTGCGGACATGTAGTCACTACACTAATTCAAACAAAAAAAATATTGAATAGCACATTTCATCGCTTGTGCCGTGCTGTAACAAAAATTAAGTGCGCAATTTTTGAACGGATCTTGTAACTTTCCTGTAGAACTAATAAAAATTAACCCAGACAACGGTAAGAGTTTTTTATATAACTTAAAGAAGAAAATTCGAACATGACATGAGTTTTGTAAGGGCAAAAAATATATTAATAACTGCATTGATATCAGTAGGGCACGTAGCAAATTTCAATAACATCCGTCAAGGGGTTGCAAAGTTACAACGTTCAATGTGTGGGCACGAATTTCCGAATGGACAATACCTGTTTTTTTAGTGCGCAATTTTTGAACGGATCTTGTAACTTTCCTGTAGAACTAATAAAAATTAACCCAGACAACGGTAAGAGTTTTTTATATAACTTAAAGAAGAAAATTCGAACATGACATGAGTTTTGTAAGGGCAAAAAATATATTAATAACTGCATTGATATCAGTAGGGCACGTAGCAAATTTCAATAACATCCGTCAAGGGGTTGCAAAGTTACAACGGTCAATGTGTGGGCACGAATTTCCGAATGGACAATACCTGTTTTTTTCTTCACAACTTGTAAAAGTGTGTATCCAGCCTATGGCTGACTGTTGATTTTGACTCATACGATGATATAGATTTATGGGACAAATTGAACACATGTACAAACACATTATACCCACACAAGTATAACACATAAATATTACAAAATATACGCACTTTCCTAGGATCTCCTCCAGTTCAACCACCTTATTTTTTATGAGTGTACAAACACACCATACGCACACAAGTATGTCATATAAACATAACAAAATGTACTCACTTCGCTAGGGTCTCCTCCAAGTCAGCCACCTTGTTCTTGATGAGGCGTAGCTTTTCTCTTGCAGCAGCAAGCTCATCATTGGCTTGACTCAGGGCAATACGCTTGGGCTCCACAGTACAGTATACCTCATAGTACTTGACAATATTGATCACCCATGAACAAAGACCTAGGAGATTGATCACATTGATAGATGAAAATGACTTGTAAATATATAACTGCTATAGTGTGATTATTGACAACCACTCTCATAAGAACATTTTAAGTTTAACCACCACCGCGAAGGTTTTCTCAACACATTTTAAAATCTCTTCTTTATGTGATTTTCTTGCATTTTTTAATATGTAATGTTCATATGTAGCCACAACATAGCTAAAATTTTATTTTTTATAACTATAAATAGTAATCTATCTCTTGTTCCTTCTATCTTCCCTGTTGTCATGATATACTACTGGACAAAAGTTAAGGACCGCCATTCAGTTTAGACAAGGTTTATATAATTCTTCCTGAGCAGGGTCGATTTTCCAAATGTCCGGTAGCTTGACATCTCTCAAGAAGTCTCTGAATGGCAGAGTGGGACACTGCTAAACGTCTTGCAACATGACGAACAGATTGACCATCCTGAATCCATGCCATGGCTCGACCACGGTCTACAGTGCTGAGACTTCTCCTTGGTGGCATGGCTAATGCAGTGATCATTTCGACCACTTGTCATACTGATTTATTGCATACCAATGGTGAACACTCTTTACCGATGATCATTTTCCATGTGCATTCAAATTCAACTCACTTTTTCACCTTTTGAACTAGTGGGGCATGTTGCAAAAATCACGAGTTTTTGCAGCAACAATGGCAATTTTCACGTGCGGGTTAAAGTGACCAAGTTTTTGGACATTTAAACAAAATTAACCTAGTGCACACAGAAATGTATACACATTTCTCTGAGCTCAGTTTTAATGACATTTTCACTTGTCTTTACAGTTTGCCAATCAATTATATAAACCTTGTCTAAACTGAATGGTAGCTCTTAACTTTTGTCCAGTAGTATATATTCCAGCTTTCTTCTCCTCATTACATGTCCAAAGAAAGTGAAATACTTCCTTCTAATGTGAGTAATAAGCTTCCTTTGTGCACTGGCATCTTTCAGGATATCTCATTTTTTTATTTTTATTGTCCATGGTATTGGTAACATTCTTCTGTAAAACCACATCTCTGTGGCCTCTAACGATCTTCCAACTTGTTTACTAATTGTCCATGACTGAGTTCCATACGTCAGGATTGACTATAAATAACACTGATGAACTCTTTTTCTTACAGGAAACCAATGTCGTATTGTCCTCTATACAGTCATAAACCATAAATGGGAGCTTGCACAAGCACAGAATAGAAAGTTTAAAATGGTATGACAAGATCACCAACGAGGAACTGATGACAAGATTATATTTATATATATAAATATATATACTGGTATATATATTTATATATATAAATATATATATATATATATATATATATATATATATATATATATATATATATATATATATATATATATATATATATATATATATATATATATATATATATGAGTTATATAATTTACTTTTTAAACAGAAGAAATGACAAAGTCAGAAGTGTAAATCTGAGACCTTATGTAATTACAATGCCTAAGTCAAATGATACCATTTCCACTCCTGCAATGTGATAGACTTCGAAGGTTAACTGATTTCTTGGGTGATGTTCACCTCTAGATCTGTATAATGTGTACTTTATGAACAGTTGTCATGAGTCTGAAAATTTTAACTGTGCTAAACCCCAAACTCACCTTCTCAAAACAAGTACAGAAAAAAAAACAATATTGACATTTATCTGCCTTTTCTCAGTACTTTTCTAGGGTAGAAGAAAAAAAAGAGGGGCGGGGGGGTTTGAAATTTTGGATTTGACATTAGTTCTGTGTTTACCTGCAGCAGCAAATGATTTGGACCTGATTAATTCTGGCTCAAACTCTGGGTCTGCTAGGTAAGGCTGGACGGCCTTCAGACAGTTCTCATGGATGTTATCCTTGTCGTAATTGATCAGATTGTCCAAGAATTGGTCAATCTGGATGAGAAGCACGGAAGAAAATAGATATACTTCTAATTTTATATAAATTTGTATTCTTAATACATTTTAAAACAATACCAGTTTAAGGCAAAGAGGGCGGTCATAAAGGAGGTAGATAACAACAGAAATTAATAGAAATATCTGAAATGTAGCAAACAGAAATTTGCAATAATTTCATTTCAGCAAAAAGCCTCAGCTAATGTGGAGGAGAATGAAAGGAGGAGAAGAGGGTGTGGTGGCTGTAGCAGTTATTAGTGGTAATGTTGGAAGATTTAGTATTAATATTAGTACAGTTCTGGAAGATTTTATCCCACATGCTCTGGGTCAGATGTGTTTCAAAATTCTCAATTTTTTTTAATTACTGAATGGTAGTGCAACATATCGCCAGACAGCAATGAATGGAGTAGCTGATGGCAACAACCTATTTCTCTCCACGAAAAACTGTTTGGAAATGACAGGAACATTAAACTGACTACTGCCTTTATTTGATTCATTAATGTGGAAGTCTGAAGGTGAATGAGGAAGAATATTTGTAGTTCTACTTGTAGAGGCTGTAGTAGTAGTTAGTGGTAAGGGTGAAAGAAATAGTATTAATATCAACAGTGCTACTGGTAGTGCCTGTAGTAGTAGTTAGTGGTAATGGTGAAAGAAATAGTATCAAACTCAACAGTGCTACTGGTAGTACCTGTAGTAGTAGTTAGTGGTAATGGTGAAAGAAATAGTATAAATATCAACAGTGCTACAGATAGTGGCTGTAGTAGTAGTTAGTGGTAATGGTGAAAGAAATAGTATTAATATTAACAGTGCTACTGATATTATTACCTGTAGTAGTAGTTAGTGGTAATGGTGAAAGAAATAGTATCAAACTCAACAGTGCTACTGGTAGTACCTGTAGTAGTATTTAGTGGTAATGGTGAAAGAAATAGTATTAATATCAACAGTGCTACTGGTAGTACCTGTAGTAGTAGTTAGTGGTAATGGTGAAAGATGTAGTATTAATATTAATAGTACAACTAGTAGTGGTTGTGGTGGTAAAGCTTGATTTTTTTCAGCTATTTCTACTGACACCTTGACGTTGTCTAGATAGTACCTTGCTCATGATGCTAGCCTTTGTAGCCTTCCATGACTTGTCCTTGGGTACCTTGCCACCTGGGGCTAGTAAACACATGACAGCAGCTGTTACATTTGTCACTGCCCCTGGTGGGGTACCAAAAGACTTCAGCTCAGTCAAGTTGTTCTGGAACATATCAAAATATCAACTCAGTAAATGATATAGATAACTGCTAAGAGCTATACTATATATAATATATACTCTATCTAGCTATACTCTATATATTCCTATAATTATAGAATAATTGCATGTATATGAAAAATAGATCACTAAAAATTGAGCAAAAACAGCATTAAAAAGGAGTGAAGTATCATATCTAAGTTATCCTCTTAACTGAGTGCAAAAATTTTACAACAGCTTGTCTTTCTTTAACCACTTCTTCTTCTTTGATCCTTAACCGCCGACCGTCAAAGCAGTCAGTGGCCATCACGCCTAGTGGCGTCTTGTAGGGCAACAACAAATTGATTCCACTTTGCTCGGTCGGTGGCTATCCTTCGTACAGTGCCCCAACTCTGGTTCATTCTTTGCATCTCAGCCTCCACAGTCCTCCGCCAAGTTGTTTTTGGTCGGCCTCTCTTTCGTTTTCCTTCAGGGGTCCATAGCATAGCTGTTCTTGTGATGGCATCGGGGTCTCTTCTGAGGACATGGCCAACCCAGCTCCAGCGTCTGCCAGCTATGATGGTGTGCATGTCCTCGTGCTTGCTCCGAGTAAGTTCTTTAACCAGATTAGCCTTAAACAATGAACAAACTATTTTTTTTTTATTAACAAGGAATGACACAGCATTCAATCTAAGATTATAACTGAGGTACACATGCTATCTATTATCTCTGATAATTTACACACTTGCATGTGAATTACTGGTGGCATCCTGCCTTATCCTTTATCTCACATTGTAAACTTCCAGAAGTTCACGAGAAGGCTTTTGACAAAGGCCTATTTAAAAAGGCTTTTATCAGAGTCCATCATGTGAAAATAATTGAATGCCTCGAAGACACAGCTACTGATGGAAAAGACATAAGAATAATCAGTAATCGGTAATTTCCTATCTTTCGTACCTTTTTGCTCCGCAGTGAATATATGTAGTTAGGTGTTGTTTCGTAGCGCTTAGGGTTAGGATTAGGGTTAGAATTAGGGTTAGTATTATGGTTAACACTAACCCTAACACAAACCCTAATCCTAACCCTAATCCTAACCCTAATCCTGACCCTATTTCTAACCCTAATCCTAACCCTAAGCGCTACGAAACAACACTTGACTATACATATTCACTGCGGAGCAAAAAGGTACGAAAGATAGGAAATTACCCAGTAATCTTTATTGGGAATAAACTGTGACAGTAAGATCTGGCAGATATTATACACATTAACTGATAACATCTGGGAGAGTTGAAATACCAGTACAATGGAAGGATTTCTGGCCAAGTTGGCAAAGAAGGAAGATTTATAACAGAGCACAAAAGAAGGAAGATTTATAACAGTGCACAAATTACAGAGGAATAATGTTAATATCAGTCCCAGGAAAAATGTTAAACATCATCCTTGAGAGATTAAAATATGCCATATATAAACAACTGAAAGAAGAATAAGCAAGTTTTCAACAACAGATCCTTTAAAGACCAGGCAGCCATGCTGAGCATAATAGTTGAACAATGCCCGAAACTAAACTCAACACTTTACATCTGATTTATGTACTATGAAAAATTGTTGGACAGTTTAGACAGAGAATCACTTTGGAAACTGATAAGACATTAAGGAGTCTGATTGTATGTCCTGTGATCTGGTGATATTATTCTTTTATGTGGAAATAATGCTACCTACAGAAAGCTGATTTAAAGCAAGTGTTTTTGAATATAACTCCACCTAGGCTGATATCTGGTCCCAGCTGAAAAAGGAGAAGGGCGGCCTGCATGGATGCCGTAAGGAGGCAGCCCCTCCATCATGCAAAGGCACAATAGACCAATCACCTGTTTGTCTTAAAAACCAGATTACGTGAAACATAAGAGAGAAAACCGGACTGATTCTAAAGATGACGAACTGGATCGGACTACGACTTACGGAACATGGAACACAAGAAGTATAAATGGGAAGGAAGAGCAGCTGGTGGAAGAGATGAAGAAAGCCAAATTATAAATCCTGGCTTTAACAGAAACAAAGAAAAAAGGACAAGGAGTTATGGATCTCGATGGCGACACGCTGCCCTACAGTGGTGTCCCCACATCTGAAAGAGCTAGGGGGGGGGGGGGGCGCGTGGGTTGTATTGTGGCTAAAAACCAAAGGGATAATATCAAGGGATGGAACTTTGTCTCACAACGCATTATGGTCCTAAAACTGAAAGAAGGAGAAACCATAGTTAACCTGGTCATTGTGTATGGGCCAAATGAAGATGAGCGAGCAGAGGTCAAGGAGGACTTCTTCGAGCTGCTTCAAAGGACAGTGGAAGACTGCCTAGATGAAATTATCATGCTTGGAGGTTTCAATGCCAGAGTTGGAAATGACGAAGCTAGATGGGGTGGAGTTATCGGAAGATATGGAGAAGATACTCTTAATGACAATGGAAAGCGACTCCTTAGATTCTGCACTGAGCAGAATCTGATCATTACAAACACAAAGTTCCCCCATAAGCACATACATGTATACACTAGGTGTGAACCAACAAAGAATGAGAAGTCAGTGATCGACTATGCCATAGTTAGGAAGAGCTCATTCAAATATGTCCGGGATGCTAGAGTGTGGAGGGGGCCAGAAATTGGAAATGACCACTACTTGTTAACAATTAAAAGAACAATTCAAAGAGTTACTCAGCCTAGGAACTGCCTAACATCACGCAAGAAGCTAAGTAAACGAACAGGAGAAACAAGCATCAAGACCTACAAGCTGAGAGAGCCAGAAGTGAAGACCAGATATCAGGGGCTTATTGCTACAGCAGTGAGAAACACAGAACAACCTGATGACCTGGAAACACTCTGGCTGACATTCAAGGACATCATAAAGACAGCTGTAACAGAAGCATGTGGTGAATTTCAACTTGGGAACAAGAGAAAGAGGACACGTTGGTGGACAGATGAGGTTAAAGAGAAAATAAGAGAGAAGAAAAAGGTATGGAAACAATACTTAGGAGCTAAAAACACAGCAGGAAAAACAGAGAAATATAGAGAATATATGATACTCAGAACAGAAGCAAAGAACAAAGTGCTAGCAGCAAAACAAAAGTCCTGGGAAGAATTTGGAGAAAAGCTAGAAAACGATGCGCAATAAAACCAGAAATTGTTCTATAAGACCCTAAAGAATATGAGGAAGGAAAAACAGTGCTCTCTTAAATTTATAAAGGACAAGCAAGGCAAATTGCTTACTGCCCCAAAAGAAGTAATGGAAAGATGGAAAGAATATTTTTCAGAACTCCTGGATGGTGAGCAAGGTCAAGCATCAGAAATGATAACCACTAGCACAGAAGAGGAAACCAATTGTGATGAAGATGACATAAAGATGGAAGAACTGAAGGCAGCACTGGAGAAAATCAAGATGGGCAAAGCAGCAGGGCATGATGGCATAACACCAGAAATGGTTAAGTACATGGGAGCAGCAGGCGACCTATTACTTCTAAGGGTCCTACAGGCAGCTTGATGCAACAAGACCATACCAAAGGATTGGGAGATTGCCATAATAACAACGATTTTCAAAAAAGGTGACAACCGACACTGTGGAAACCATAGAGGCATATCCCTTCTCAGTGTCCCTTGTAAAATCTATTCTAGAATCCTGGAGCAGAGATTCGGACACCTAGCTGAGCCACAAATGGATGAGGTCCAGTGTGGCTTCCGAGCAAATCGAAGTACTCAAGACCTAATCTTCACACTCAGACAGTTGAGTGAAAAGGCTCTTGAGTATAAGAGTGAGATCCATCTTTGCTTCTTAGATCTGGAAAAGGCATTTGACAAGGTCCCCTGGAACAAACTCTGGGACTGTTTGGCAAGGAAGAACATTCCAGCACCTCTGATTCATGCTATACAAAGCTTCTACAAGTCTTGCAGAAATGATGTGAGGATGGCAAACCATAAGTCAGAAGAATTCAGGACCACCACTGGTGTAAGACAAGGTGATATCCTGTCACCTTATCTTTTCATACTCCTCATGGATGATGTCATCAAGGCATGTAAGGAGAGGACAGGAAAGTATTCAGTGGGGTACTGGAAGATGAGACAAGTCTGTATTTCAGAGCTGGCATTTGCTGATGATGTTGCCCTGATTGCTAAATCAGAGGCACATCTCCAATCCAACCTCCAAGTCTGAAAAGAAGAGCTGGAGAAGTGAGGGATGATCATTAGCAGCTTGAAAACAAAAACCATGGTGATATCACGAGAAGAAAGAAGACATCAGATTAAGCTGGGAGAACAGGTCCTGGAGCAGGTCGACCACTTTAAATACCTTGGATCTGTCATAGACCGGAAGAGAGGCATCAAAGAAGGCTACCCGAAGAGCAGCAGCTGGGAGACTTTTTCAAGCCATAAATCGAGGATTCCTCAGCAAAAGAGAAGTTGGTAAGAAGTCGAAGATGGCTGTATACCACTCCACCTATGTCCCAGTCTTGCGTATGGATGCGAGTCATGGGCAATGATGGTGTGCATGATAGCTGGCAGACGCTGGAGCTGGGTTGGCCACGTCCTCAGAAGAGACCCCGATGCTATCACAAGAACAGCTATGCTATGGACCCCTGAAGGAAAACGAAAGAGAGGCCGACCAAAAACAACTTGGCGGAGGACTGTGGAGGCTGAGATGCAAAGAATGAACCAGAGTTGGGGCACTGTACGAAGGATGGCCGCCGACCGAGCAAAGTGGAATCAATTTGTTGTTGCCCTACAAGACGCCACCAGGCGTAATGGCCACTGACTGCTTTGATGGTCGGCAGCTAAGGATCAAAGAAGAAGAGATGGGCAATGACTACAACCCACAAAAGCCAGATCCAAACCTCAGAAATGAGGTATCTGAGGAAGGTGGTTGAAGTAACAAGAAGAGACATAGTCCGCATCCAGACGATGCGTCAAGGCCTAAAAACCCAACCCCTGCAGACCCAAGTAGAACAATCCCAACTGAGATGGTTTGGCCATGTCTGCAGAATGGAAGAAGATTGGCTACCATGACAAGCATGGGAAACTAAGAGCCAGGGATCCAGACCTCCAGGACGATCCAAAGTCCGCTGGGAGGACAACATTAGACAATCTTTGAAAGACCGAGGACTAGAATGGAACCAAGCCAGGAGGAAGACAGCCGATAGAATAGTATGGCGCTCTCTCTTACAAACCTCTACACTTCAGGGTAGAAGAGGAACAACTAAGTAAGTAAGTTTTTTAATATTTATCCTATTTCATTCATTTTTCAAAGTGTTATTACACACACAAACACATTAATGGTTAAAGAAGCGAAGAGGAGCAGCAAAATAGAATAATGGACAACTTAGCATTATAGAAAGTAGAAAGATAACAACAAATATGATACAAAACAGGAAAGGTAGAGATCCACAGAGAGATATATATCACCGTTCAAATGGTACAGCACATGGTAATGATAAAGAAGAACAAGAAGCATGCTGAAAAAAGTGTGATAAGTTTTTGCAAGAGCTGTCAAAACTTGTTTAACATATCTATTTTGTCTCGAAAGTAAGGTAGAGAGATCATTTTGACCCTTTAGTTTCATATAATGAGTGAAACTCATACATAATAATACTTTAGGTGAGAAATAGTTAATGAGAAAATACTGTGTGCAAAACAAGAACTGTAAAAGTGTTCTGAACTGTGCAAGTAAAGTTATATGTGAGCTGTTGTCTTTGGTAATGTGACAGAAAGTCAAGAGGTGAGATATTCAACTGGCCAATGGACAGTCAGCTTGGTGAATTTGCAGGATAGCATCGCTTCCTTGCAGTGGTGAGTCTGACATTTCAGAGATGATAATGTTTCATGAAATCAGTTTAAGAACGTGTGCTATAGAAAAAATAACTGTGTTAAGTAAGAAATATACTGTTAAATATTTGAACTTCCTTTAATGAAACTTCTTTTTGAGATAAGGTTTGAAGGGAGAAGACAGTAGGTAGGATGATTCCTTGGAGTGTACATACGATGAAATTCCAAGATCATTCTCCCTGTATAGATATAACAAGAGCAGACAATAGCATTCAGATGAGATGTCATCTAGCCTGGTCTAGATTTGTGTAAAATCTGAAAGTCTGTTGTAAGATGAACCAAGTATCATGTTCAGTACTAATGTATCAAAAGACACTTCTTGAGAAAGTCACATAATTAATATTGGAACGTTTTAACTTTACATTATATTACTCATATCATCTGATATGCCATTTGTGCAATAAGTATAATAAATCTCACGAGCCATTATATTATCGGGCAGAAAGCCCAGTGTTATCTGTCAAGTGTAGTTGCTTAATATGTGTAGTTTTACACACAAACTAGGCATCAATGGGCAAATGCAATCCACCATCACCATACCATCCCCTTAAACTGAAGGCACTTTGTAACCTGTGTATTTGAAGTTTTTAGAAGAATAGCAAGTTTCATTTTTTTCCCAAATAAGCTACTTTTCTCTTCAAGTTACCTTGTTTAATGTGTTCAAAGCTTCCTTAGCAGCCTCAAGAGCAGGCTCTGCCTTAGCCAGATCATTTTGGCACTCTCTGGCTTTAACCTCCACTTCTGCGTTGATTTGAATTACTTTTTTCTCTTCTTCATCAGCAATGGCCTTCTCCTTTGTCACCTTCTCTGTCTCTGCTCCAACAATCTGGATCAGCTTATTTGCATCCTCATTCTTGATAGCCAGTTCTGCTTCCTGAGCTGCCAGTTTTTCTTTAAGCTCATCCACCTGAAAGATTAAACAGAGGCTATCTTCATATATTTAAAATGTGGTTGTAAATCAAACTATGCTGCACTCGAGCAATTACTGCTGTAAACAAATTGACATGCTAATCTTCATGATTTAGGTCTTTTGACAGTAATTTTCTAAACAATTGCACATCTCTGTTATAAAGTAGCTTAGATGCAGGATTTTGAAATAGTAACTTCTTTGGATAAAATAATGTAATTTTCCTAAATGCAATGTTTAGGAAGTTTATTCTAATACTTTTCTAACAGAAAAGTTGTGCACTTTAGCACCAACCTGTGAAGCTGTGCTGCGAAGCTTTTCCAAACCATTCTCAAGACGCACTATACTGGCTTGCAGCTCACGGTTCTTTTTGGTCAGCAAGTTCTGGTACAAAGTTATTTGCTCTAAGAATGACTTTGGTGTTGTGTAATTGTAGCGGCGCTCATTAGCCAAGTACTGTTGGGATACCTCATTGACTGATTTATGTACATAGGACATGAAGAGTGAGATGGATTGCCTCACCTCAGGCTGTGAAGAATATTGAAATTAATAGGGGTAATTACAGGAAAACTGTATAATGATGGTAATAGTAACACATAAATGTACTAAGCAGTTTTACAGAAACATATGAACATAAATGTTTTGTTTTTTTAAATTAATTACTTAATTTTCTATTAGTAAAGATTAATTTAGCAGCTGCTTAAAAATCCAACCTCAAAAAGATGACTATTGTGTGGTTTTGCATGGAGCTGACAACCTTATCATATCAAAAGATAACTAATGTGAGGTTCTGTATGGGGCTGACAACCTTATGTCAAAAGATGACTAATGTGAGGTTCTGTATGGTGTTGACAACCTTATCATATCAAAATATGTCTAATGTGAGGTTCTGCATGGGGCTGATAATCGTATCATATCAAAAGATGACAAATGTGAGGTGCTGCATGGAGCTGACAACCTTATCATATCAAAAAAACAACAGAAACCACTGCTGCAGGAGCATGTGCTTTAATGCAGGCTTCTTGCTAGGAGGCCAGCAGCTGTGGTAGTTTCATGCTCCACAAGGAGCAAAAACAGGAGATAAATTAATTCATTTATTATTCTTTCTTTCTTCAACAGCTTATGTCATGAAGCCTCACAGGGAGATTTATTTCAGTTTCTGACCCAGTACAAGAAATGAGGCCTGATGTATTGTCATGTTGTATTTTGTTAAGGTGCCTAATATTCTTGTGTTGCATCTTCACATGGTGTATCTTCTTTTTCTGGCCAATTCTATTATAATGTTACATGCGTGTTCTAACTAATGTCTCCACTGCATCTTCTATATCAAATGGCCAGAGATAATAATGTATCTATGGAATAAGAGACCCATGCAAAAGAACCACACAACAACCAGTATAGCTTTAGATCTGAGACAGAAAGTGTGGATGGACAGGATAGCCTCAAGAAGCAATCAGTCAGAATGTTGTTGTTTGCGTTCGCTCAGCCATCTCTCTCTCTGGCCATTTTGAGCAGTAATTACGTTGTGTCAGTACAGCTATGCTGCGATATCTGCGCCTTTCGGCCTGACACATCCAATTTCAGCAAGCAATTTTTACGAGTTTGCTTTCCTGCCACCTCACGCCTACATGTATGCTTAACCTCATGTCCATACAATAGTTCAGTGAAGTGGCTGCACCAGTGACGTAACTGTGCCTCAGATAAGGGGGCCATATACAACCAGGAGAAGAGTTGCTGAAGAGGAAGCCAACGAATCCAATCCAAGACCTCATGGGCGGTAGAGATGAAGACAGCTAAGAATAGGAATACATGACAAGTATCAATAGCAGGCCTATATTCCACAGGGAATGAGAAGGATTAATGATGCTGATGATAATGCCTTCACTAATGGCTGATTGGTTTTCTCATTTGACGAGTTCATTCACTGATGTTGTTGTAATAGTGTCTCTGATCATTTTTTTTTTATCTGGACTTTTTCTGTCATATTGGCTGCTTTACTCAGATATCTCATTTCATGCATATGTACACGCACACATATAACTCTTTGTGCACAATCACACGTGTGTGTGTGTAAATGTTAATTTAACTTTGGAAATCCAACGGACTTTGCGTCAAAATAATTAAAAAGATTAACAAGAACTATAATTTAAACACAATTATATTAAAGAAGTGGATCTTTAAACCTCTTATCTATACTGTCTCAGTTCTAAAATAACTGAACTGATGTCTGATGGTTATATTTATCTTTTGAATATGGTTAAAATTATTCTCATACTTACCTCCAAAAGCTCAACATCTTCAAGAAATCTGGCACTGACAGACTTGAGGGCCTCTTCTGGCCACTCATGGAACCAGTCAATAGATGTGCAGTTGACAACAGCTGGGAATTTGCGACTGCGGACACGGAGAGTGGAGCCCACAGGAGAAAAGCACAACACAACCTGTTGTAAAAATGTGGTTAAGTCTTCACATTTGTCCTTATGACCTCCCATGATGTTTAATCTTTACCACCCCACCCCAGGACGTTAAGGTGTAGTCAGACATGTTTATGATTCAGTCTGCTGTTCTTACTTATCTTACAGACATGCTGTAATGTAATCAATGAATTGTCCTGTATCCCAGTCTTCTAACACAGTGGTTCTTAACCCTTTTTTTACTCATGGCTCCCTTCTGAGCCTCATTTACCTCTGTGGCCCCACCCCTACGAGTTGCTGGTAGCAGGAAAAAAAAAAGTACTTTTCCGTCTTACTGTGGCCCCCTAGAAATATGGCATGGCCCCCTGGGGGGTCTTATGGCTCACATTGAGAACCACTGTTCGAACACACACCAAAGTTTGGTCACATGACTGTAAAAACAAGCCTTGTGCAAACCAGTCATGTCTAGACTTAGTTATTGTAACTGTTAAGATAAACCTGAAATAACCTGCCATAGTTGATAAAGTGTGACCATAAAGATCAAAACTGAGCTACACAAATTTAATTTATAATGTAACTATGGAAACAAGTAGTTCTGAGGTCAAGAAGTCATATTAATTTGGTTGTATGTCCTTTCTCTCAGAAGGGACCCTGATACCATCACAAGAACAGCTATGCTATGGACCCCCGAGGGAAAGCGAAAGAGAGGCCGACCAAAAACAACTTGGCGGAGAACTGTGGAATGTGAGATGCAAAGAATGAACCACAGTTGGGGCACTGTACGAAGGATGGCCGCCGACCGAGCAAAGTGGAATCAATTTGTTGCTGCCCTACAAGACGCCACCAGGCGTGATGGCCGCTGACTGCTTTGCCGGTTGGTGGTTATGGATCAAAGAAGAAGAAGAAGATGTCCTTTCTCATGGCAGGTCCTACTGACATTTCATAAAAGTAAAACAGATACTTCAGCCTAATTTAACATCTGAATGTTAAATTTAACACATTAACTACCGCAGGCCGCTGTCAGCGGCTCATAAAATAATCACATTTGGACCGCAAGCCGCTTAGAGCGCCAATCTAATTTTAGTAATAAAACGAATGAAAAATGTACTGAAATACTCTCTGATCTGGTTCGAGATTTTAAGTTGCCACCGGAAAACAAATTCCCAAAGCATGGTTGTTGTAGAACACTGGAAAATTGATATTATGTTCATATTTTTCAGCGTTTTGGGTAAGTTACCAAATCGTGTAAAACTGTTTACCGTGGCAACTAGTGATAGGACTACAAAAAATGCGTGTCTAACAGCTGAATAGGATAGAAACTTGTTTCAACAATTGACTGATAGATCTAGCGACAAGAACAAGAGTGAAAACAGTGTGCACATTGATTGAAATTGTGATTTTGATAGAGATGGGGCGCAAGCAGTTATAATTGTGAAGATATTGCAAGTCCTCGGCCATCGGAGGGCCGTTAAATAGCAACAACCTCTATTTGAGTTACAACCGGTATTTATTGTAATAGTACATTCATTTATCTTTAAAATGACGTGTAATTCATAAAAATCTGTAAACAATTACGAAAACTACAGCTTACTTTGTGCAAACACCTACAGGATGAAAATGGGAAAAAAATTTAATTCGGCCACAGTGTGTTTTTCAATTCGGTAGTTAATATGTTAAGAATGACCCATAATTTCACTGATTTCTCTTTGCAGTCACAATGTATTGATTACTTACTGTTGATATTTTTCATTGGTATATCATCATTATCGTCTCATACACCATTTGTACAATACGTACACAAATTACACAAGCCATCAGATAACCACCTTGTGTTATTAATCAAGTTTGGTGACTTAATATGTGTACAGTAAACTAGACATCACTAGGCAAATGCACACCACCATTATCATATCATCATACCACCTTTTTAACTCATTACACTAAAAGCAACATTGCAACTTTCATTTATAAACTTTGTAAAAGAAAAGTGAGCTTTAGATGAAGAAAGAATAGGACTAATTCTAGTTAGCGGAAGCAACAAGGAACTTTTACACAAAATATTATTGTATTTACTGGACTCAAATTTGTTATCGTTTGTAAGATTTTAACATTAGATTTTCATACGACCAGGCGTTACAAGACAAATGCTAAAATAAATGAAAATTTTTTATTTCACTCATCAATTTCCTCTTCACTTACGGTTTTCTGCAAAATCAGATTCTTCTGAACCATTACTGAATTCAGGTAAAACAATTACATGTGTCTCTATTATTAAATTTAATAGCTTCATCTTTTTTTAAAAATTATCTTCCTTTCTTAGGTTGTTGTTGTAAAATTTTTTTTAAAAATGGATTGGCAGTGTTTTCCTCCACTGATGAAGATATACTTCACGTGTTGTAAATTTATGCCATGCAGGTCAATTTCTGTGCTTCTTTGCACAAAGAATAACATGCCTTCTTAATACTGCATCATCGTCAAATCTTCTTGACGACATTTTAAGCAGCTATTAAGTGTTCATGTTTTAATTAAACTAAGTACATGTATCACTGCCAATCCTCATAAGTAAGTGAAGTGACAACAGGGTGAACATATATGACCAAGTTTGCACATGATGTACTCTATATCAGATCTTCCTACACTGCCTGCCAGTATTAACATTCTGTTTACATTGTAAAATGACATAAATTAGAAGATGCAAACTGATTTCAGAGACACTGAAATATGAAAAAATGTGCACCTCAGAATCAAGTAAATATACCATTACTTCATATGGTGTTTTAAACAATGATGTAATGAGAGAGAAAGGAACATTTCCTAACACTAAAGTTTGATGATGCATCTGAACTATGTGTTTAACCATCAGATTTATGAAAATGAAATCACATAAAAGATTTGACCTCATGTGATTATAACCGGTGTATAGTGAATAGAGTGTCATCCCAAACACCCTAGGCTTTCCCACCCTCCTCCCCCTTCCTAATATGACAGGTAGAAGAGACTACCATGTTAAGACAAGGGAAAACACATGCACACACACATATCCACACAATTTGACACTTTTAATTTACCCTACAGTAATTGGAAAGGCGAAATGATACCATAATCAGGTATCTGCAATCAAAATTACTATTTTGAATTAGCGACACTACATACAGTATAACACATCTGATGCTGAACAGGATTTTTTTTCTTCATAAATTAAAAAAAATGTGAGTAACATCACATCCAGTTACCTTCAACACACGCCTGACTCTATCAATGAAAAATCTCCAACAGTTTTCTCTTGTGTCCTCCATACCAAGGCCTTTGACTTCATTCTTGACTCCGTTAATGATTTCTTCCACTTCATCATCTGCAAAGAGGTCAGGGATCTCACCCGAAGCAAGCAGATCATTGATCAGCACAAGGAAACGCTCCTCTGCCACCTGGGCATCGGTCATCAGGAACATTATTCCAACACCTATGAAAGAGATTGTAATTTTTTTCAATTTATGGATCCTAAAGAATAGTAAAAAATGAACAAATAAATAACAGAACCAGCAAAAATAAGGAATGGAAAAAGTAAGTAAACAAATGAAATGAATGAAAAATGAGATGAGGAAGTCGAGAAAGAGGAAGAAAAAGTAGGAAGCTGACAAAGTTGAAGCTAAAAAGAAGAAGAAAGAATGAGAGTAGGAGAATAAAGAAGAAAAATTATGAGAAAGCAGAATCATCAGTAGCATTCGAGCTTTACATACCCTTAAGGCCAGCCTTTCTGTAGAGACTGGCCAAGTCCAATTTCAAATCAGGTATAGCATAGCCTTTCCTCAATGTAATCTGCATAAATGAAATAGCTTGGCATTAATTTTTCTTTTTTAAAAAGCATCAAAATAATCGGAGGTTTAATAACCATTATCTTCTTTGCTTCATTTTGGTCTTGTTTAAAAATAAATGACTACTTTACCTACAGTGTCTTTTTGATCTAATGCTGCACTGCTTAAAAAAAAAGTTTATATTTACAATTGCAACAAGTTTTCCATGTGCACAAAAGAATCTATTATTAAATAAAAATAAATGCTTTTTCTGTCTATAAATAAATTAACTTTGTCCTTGGAAGAAATATAATTTTTCCTAGGCTTTCTCACCTGAAAGACCTCAAGTCCACTGATAGAGGCAGCCAAGCGAGATAGAGACTGCTTACCACTTCCACCCACACCAATAAGGAGAGCATTTCCTCTAGGGGACTCCAGGATACGGTTGATGCGGCAGACATGGGCCATGGCATCCTCAAACAATACAAGATTCATGGCAGCATTCAGTTCATTGTAAATGTCTAAAGCTTCTACTAAGACCTTGTTCACATCTTTCCAGGCTTCAACTGGGAGGTACTTAGGGTCTCCTATACCCTGAGCAAAGTGACTGTAGATAAGAGGCTGTTTGAACACTACCTCATCAGGGAGATCCTGCAGAGGATAATAATGAACGAGGATAAACTTTGAAAACAAAAATTAAGTGTAGTGAATAATAAAAATGGATGATTAAAATTATATCCATATCAACTAGCAGCATGGGCGTATAACCTAAAAAAGGAAGCAATCAGGAATAGATGACTTAGGAGATGAGCTACATATGTGGTGCGCATTTCATGGAAACATAATAAAACAAATAAAAAGTCCTGGATAAACTAGGAATTTAAAGAATGATTAATGAGTAAGACAAAATCCATGGTGATATCACGAGAAGAAAGAAGACATCAGATTAAGCTGGGAGAACAGGTCCTGGAGCAGGTCGACCACTTTAAGTACCTTGGAGCTATTATAGACCGAAAGGGAGGCATCAAAGAAGAGTTGGCCACTCGTAAAGCAGCAGCTGGGAGACTTTTCCAGGCCATAAATCGAGGATTCCTCAGCAAGAGAGAGGTTGGTAAAAAAACGAAGATGGCTGTATACCTCTCCACCTATGTCCCAGTCTTGACATATGGATGTGAGTCATGGGCAATGACTACAACCCACAAAAGACAGATCCAAACCTCAGAAATGAGGTATCTGAGGAAGGTGGTTGAAGTAACAAGAAGAGACATGGTCCGCAACCAGACAATACGTCAAGGCCTAAAACCCCACCCCCTGCAGACCCAAGTAGAACAGTCCCAACTAAGATGGTTTGGCCATGTCTGCAGAATGGGAGAAGATCGGCTATCATGACAAGCATGGGAAACAAAGAGCCGGGGATCTAGACCCCCAGGACGACCCAGTCACATATAACTCAGCTGGGAGGAAAACATTAGACAATCTTTGAAGGACCGAGGAATAGAATGGAACCAGGCCAGGAGGAAGCTAGCCTATAGGATAGTCTGGCGCTCTCTCTCCCAAACCTCTACACCTCACGGTAGAAGGGGAATGACTAAGTAAGTAAGCGAGGTTAATGAGTAAGACAAAAACTATAAAAATACAATATTTTTAGACACATAAAGAAAATTAGTAATTTGAAAACCATGGTATAGAGAAAGATTGTATGCAAACAGGCAAGCAATTGACAGCACTTTGAGAGAGTGGAAAAATACAGAGGGGACAAAAAAAAGTCCACTAGAGTGCGCCATCAAGGCAATAGGCAGAAATCATTGAAGATTCATTATAGACATCCTGCAATGTGCAGATGGCATTTGATTTGACCAACCAATGTTAGTTGGAGCTCTTATTTTCAGTTATCTTATTCCGACACATTTGACATACCAATAAAAACCAAGGTAATCAATGCAACATAAGCAGACTATGACTTTGCTAAGTAAAACTGATTACCCAAATTATTAGGGACTTAAGACTAGGGATTATGACTATTGATCATCTTTAAAATATGAGTAAACTGGCTGAGCTTTCATTTTCAAAAAAATTTACAACAGCAATTAGTTGTAACATTTTTGGCCCTACAGAAAACAATTAAACTTTCTAAACAAACATATTTCATATCAAGAGCTTGCCAGAATACAACAAATATGTGGCAAGAACTACTCTTACAAAAGTTAGAAGTGGTCTGGCTGCTTCATCATGCATTACCCTTTAGCTCCTTTTGGAGCACATGCCTTCAGTCAGGTCTTGCCAACCTCTCCTGTCTTGTATTTTATAAACGATATTGTTTGCTCCACATGGAGAATGGGTCAGCCAATGCAGCTGGTCCCTATGTATATAGCTCATACATGCCACACGCTATGGTTTACCCATAATCTGTACGGGTTTTTCATGTCTGAGGTGTGGCATGTATGATATAGCTACACCAAAGCACTTCATGTGCTCTTACAGTGGTGGTTTCTGTGCAATGTTTTGTACATTATGAGGCTGCTAGTCTGCAGATAACCTCAATTTTAGTCACCTCTTATGGTATACCTGGAGGAGCAGTGGCCCAGTTCTTTCTGTGTGTCTTTAGACACCTCTGGAGCCACATGGAAGTACATTTTATACTCAGTAATATGACTACAGTCATTATTACTGTTTTCAACAATTTATGTCAAAGTATTTCTTATCCTCTCCTTAAAAGAACCCTGATTGTACCCAACAGTTACTTGTAAACTAAATTGTTTTTAATTTCATAATGACAGAAAGATATGAGACCAAGATAAAGTATGTGCGTCATGTGTGTTTGTATGTAGCAGATTAAGTAGAGAGGTAAAGTGTATGTGTTCACTGTAACAGATGAGGGAGAGAAAGTGTGTGCGCATGTGTCGTTGGAGTCATTGGAGAAGACAGAGTGGATGGTGGTAGATGTATTTGTATGTAGTAAAGAAATAGAATATATGTGCACATATGTATTATCATAGAAGTAGGGGAAGAGGAAGCAGGTCTTACTCATGAAAAGAACAGGGACAAACTATGCATTCAGTAATACCTCAAAAGATTTCTTGATGATATCCCTCTTTAGCTTATCAAAGGTCTCCATGTCACTCTCATCTACCAGCTTGTCTCTGTACACTCTCTCAGCCTCATGAAGCCACAGCCGTACAAGATCTGGTGGGGTCTTACAGCATTCACTCTGAGCAAACAGGATGCCCTGAAAATGTGTAAATATACAAGTTTATTAACAGACCGGGTTGGAAGGAAAGTCCTCAGGTTCCCCAGCCTCGCAATGACATGTCATTGGGCCGAAGGGCTGAAAGCCCAAGTGCCGCTGGTTACGAAAAAAAAAAAAAAAAAAATTAACAGTTCAAGTTTTTTGTAGGCATAATGAGGTTATCTGCATATGATGTCACGCAGTGAGGGGGGTGTTGTAATGATAGGTGGAGGGGTTTGGAAAAATGGGATGTCACACTCACTTCTTTCATAAATGATGTTGCTACTGTTATCCGCAATAGTAAACTTTTATCTGCATAAGTTAACTTTTATTCACAATAGTTAACCTTTATTCACAATAGTTCACTTTCATCCGCAATAGTTAACGTTTATTTGCTATAGTTAACAACTCCCTCGTGGACAACTTATAATAATACTATGATCTCAGCTGAAATATTGGTTAAATGTTGTAACTTGTAACTGGTTAAATTATTTTTAATTATATATTTCTTTTTTAAATAATATAATACACACCTTCAAAATACAAAAAGCAGATTAAATAAACTGTACTGTGAAAAATTAGATTAAAAAAGAACAGTAACAAGTTATCACTATCGTGACAACAGTCCGATGAGATAAAGACACAGCAGTTGAGTCAACTGTGTGTGTGTGGGGAATATAATGCAAATGCTTTTATTTGAGTGCTGCAACGTAGCACATGAAAGGGAAGATCTTTGTAAAATCTGGATTAATGAAACATTATTTTTCTTAAAAGATTATTTTGTCTGCACTAGTTAACAATTTTGCCAACGAACTGGCTCTTCTGTACATAACCATAATCAGACGCAAGACAAAGTACAAATACTTGACGAGTGGTCACAGCAAGTGGGTCTGAAAATACACTGGGAGAAAATAAAGATGATGAGAGTAAATGCAGGACATGATAACAATACTGCACGTGAAGAAACATCACTACAAGATGTAGGATCACACATTTACCTTGGCTGCAATACACACAGTTGGAGGATCACACATATACCTTGGCTGCAATACACACAGTTGGAGGAACAGGAAATGTTATCGAATTAAGAATACAGAATGCTAGAGGAGCTTTTATTGCACTGGGAAATAAATGGAGATCAAAATAAGTCAAGTCCAATACAAAAATCAGAATCTTCATTTCTAAAGTCAAGTCAGTTCTACTGTATGGCTCTGAACATGGAGAACAACACAAACAACAATCAGAAAGCCTCAGACTTTCATAAATGGGTAAAAAAAGGTAGTCTCATAGCAGATACTGCTGCAGGGGAGTGAAGTGTTAGAGACTTCACTATACTAGGTTGAGCTTTGAGATGTGAGGTAACCAGTTCCCCTCCATGTTACCTTTACCTTACCTAACCCAAGAGCAAAGCCAGGTATCCATTTACAGCTGGGTAGAATAGCGGGATGCTGTGGTATTCTATCTTAGTCCTCTAAATGAACCAATGCTAGACTCTTGTCGTTCTTAACATTTATTATACATAGAGATACAAACATGTCTAACATCTCACAACGACCATTATTCCAAGTCCCATAGCTCTCTCCTCATATCTAAATATAGGACACTACATTCTCTCCCTTTCTTGAATAACAAAAACACACTGAAACTCAAACTATTCTGCAAACATCACTAATGTCAGACAGAGTCATTGTCAATACAAAACATAGTCATTGAGACGTCTTGGGACATGTCGGTATCTAGGCGGTGGTCTGCCTGTTTGCGATAATTGCTTCTTATTGTTGTCCATGGTGACGTCAGCTGGTTCTGTGGCAGTTGGTGGCAACTCAGGACTGACAATGTCATCTAAGTAATCATCATCTGGCTTTGATTTCTTTTTGGCGTGCTCTGGCCAGGTTTTCGTTGACTTTCTTGAAAAACGAGACATTTCTTGTCACACCTCTGCCTTCACCTGAAGCACTTATCATGTTTCCCTTGATTTTAGTAATCTGATAAGGTTCTGGATTAAACCTCGGAGTTGATTTGCTGTTTTGTTCTTGTCGTACTTGTGGTAAAGTGGGATGATATAAATATTTATCGGGGACTTAGTGTGCTGACTGAGATCAGCTGTGAAGGTATCTGTATCTAATAAGTGTGATGTATTACAGGTGACCTTACTTGCTACCACATTTATATCTCAGTCAGAATTATTCTGGAATATTGTGATGACTACGTTGAATGTCTAGGGTTATGCAAATGATGAAGTGTAAGTCACAACAACAACAGACACATAAACAATTTAATTTATTTCACAGCACTTTACAACACTGTGACAATCACACACATGTAACACTCTATAAGATCATCTTAACTGAGTCAGTTTTAAAAGTCAAATATATCTATGTATTAACTCTTACAATCCGGCAAGCCCCGTGAAGTGGCGCGGGTTTAGTACCAATTTTACGGCTCGCCCCGTGAAGTGGCGCGCGACGGTAACGATAGCTAAACTAGCGCGTAAAAATGCGGTTTTAGCTCCTGTATAGTAAGAGTTAATTCCTTTACATAGAGATATCCTGATTCAACTACACAGTGAACCAGGAATCACAATCAATTATAATTACAAGTAGTATGTACACAGTTTATCAATATAATCTTGGTATTGACATATTTTATTATTCTTATCTTATGTGTGTAAGTTGTGAAGTAGTAATATGAGTTAATACTGGTTTTGTTTTTCAAGCTAGAGTGTTGTTTGTCCTCATGACATCAAGTGTTTGATCCTTGTGGAAATATTATTGGGACAAATTCACAGTTCCTGTCAATTTAAACAGTTTATAGGCCCTCTTTATTTACTGTCAATTTTAGAGGGGGGGGGGGGGGGTGGGGGGGGGGGGGGGGGGGGGGGGGGGGGGTTGAGCTCCTTTGGCCACAAATTCTTAACTTTCGTGATGACTGCAGGAAAAGACTCCTCTGCTCGATTACTTCAATGAGTTCTGGAGCCACCTCACTGGTCGCTATCTGGACCAAGGAGTATGCTGTCAGCCTCAGGATTCAGCACAACTCAGGCCAAATGCTGCCTCAATGACTTAGGACCACCGTCCCACAATTCATGGAAAAATAAACAGTTTCGTTGACTGGCAATGAATAGGCACAACTTCCGATCTGCCTCTGTCCCAGGCTTTTATTTAGAAAAAATATGCACTGGTGCTCAACGCACTGTTTCTTAGTAGGTTTATTACAAGATGTGGCCCGGAACAGACGCCCTGAATTGAGTATATTGGCAGCTCTAACCAATCATGCCATGTTCACCTACTTTTAAAAAAATATTACCCTTCTCACGTTTCCCCTAACAACTAAACTAGTATTTATAGCCCGACTAATCGTGTTTAGCCTTACATTTATTGCGCTCCAATCAAATAGGAGTTAACATGGTAGGCTATTTCCGTAACGTAATGTTTTTCAAACACGTTATAAAAAAATTTTATGAGCAGAAATGATTCCATGCTGTCAGGCACCCCCACTATTGTAGTTTGGCCATAACTATTTTATTAACAGACTAAAGGCGTAACACATAACATATTCTTGGTTAGCAAGTCCGGCCGTACAATAATATATAAGTTAAAGTGAGCTACATGGCGGCGTTCAAAATATGTGTTTTCCAAAGATAGTCGTATATTTGTTCTTTATTCCTTTTCGTTGTTTAGAACCGCCACCTGTCCTGCCTTTTCCACTGTTATGTCATACTAAAGTCAGGAGCTTAGATGTAAATCAGTAGAATTTCATATTTCCTAATAAGCATTTTTCATGTTTTTAAACCTGATTCTTGTAGTAGTAGTGTTTTTTTTATCACTGACTATTTGAAAAAAAGTTAGTGCTTCATGCCTTACGCATGGGTTTTGCGTTCACTTTTGATGGCGAAACGCGTGTTAGTGTTGCATGCTTCCTGCCTTCAGTCGTCCCTCTCTCTCTATCCTACTTTCATCTGTCTTTTAGTTACGCCGTGTATAAAATGGAATGAATGAAATATTAAATCTAGGTCATCACTCAGCGCCTATCTCAAGGTTTTTCTAAGAAATGCAGTACCCGTTTTATTTTTTGAAACGCGTGTAGTGATGCAGTAGGCTTTTACTATCAACGTGAAAACGTTACGATTTGCAGACGAAGCAGAAAAAGGGGGATTTTTGTACGCCATTGTGACAGCACTGTTCTCTTTTACCTTTTCTCTTTCCTGTTATTGAAGTAATTCGTTAGGGGTTTCATTTACTTTTTAATTTATATATGGGTATTTAGAATGTCTCACGACAGTACTAAAACAAAATCTCCTACTTTCAGATGAGATGGCTGCGATCGTAGTCTACGGTCTGCATGTTGCTTCATTCTGTATTTTGCCTGTGCATCTTTGCTCTGAACATCTGATGAGGCTGGTTGACTCTCTTTGGTTTCAACTGTTGGAATCTTAATCGAGACCTTTCTTTGAAACATGAGCTCATATGGTGATTTGCCTGTTGACATATGAGGTGTTGCCCTATAATTTCTAAGGAAAGCATACAGCTGTTGTCTCCAACACTTTCCTTCAACTGTGGCTGTTTGAATGACCTTCTTGAGATTTCTCATCTTTTCCACCTCCCCGTTTGCCCTTGGCCAGTAAGGTGTGATTCTTCTGTGTCTTCAATCACAGGAATGACAGTTCTTGCTGATGTGGAATTAATGATTTCAGCAACTGGAAATCTTGAATATTCATTTATCATGACAAGAATATACTGTCCACATGGTAATGGTCCACAAAAATCTGCAGAGACCTCTGTCCATGGAGCTTTGGGAAGCTCAGACATTTTCAAAGGTGTCATATGTGCTCCACTTTCTGTGCAAGCTTGACAAACTAAACAATTTGCAACAGTCTCTTCAACCATTTTGTCCAATCTGGGGAACCAAATTTTCTCTCTAACCAAACATTTGGTCTTGACTATGCCTTGATGTCCTTCATGAGCCAAATCTACTGCTCTTCTCTGGGGTGTTCTAGGAATTACTATTCTTGAACATCTCAGTAATAAATTGTCTTCAGTAAGTGTAAGTTCATTTCTAAATCTGTGGAAAATATTAAGATCGTCCTTGTTCACATTAGAGAACTGTTCATAAGGAATGTTATTCCATTTATTATTTTTGATTATAAACTGAACTGCTTGTAATAATGGGTCTTTCATGGTCTCTTCTTGTAATTCCTTGAAATTCATAGCTTTTGGAACACTGTTCATGGCAAGGAATCTCACATATGTTTCTGTCTCTTCACTGTTTTTGTTCTCAGACTGCACTTTTAGCTGGTGTCTTGACATATAATCAACAGGATTATTTTTTCCAGGCTTGTATACATTGAAATCATACTGCTGCAGTCTTAAAACCCATCTTTCTATACGAGCAGGAGGCTTGGATGTTCTTTTTCCAAATATCAACTCCAATGCCTTGTGATCTGATATGATGGTGAACTTGCTGCCATAAATGTATAAGTGAAAATATTCACAAGCCCACACTATTGCTAAAGTCTCTTTTTCTGTCTGTATCTAGTTTCTGTATCTGACAGACATCTACTGCCAAAAGCTACAACATATTCTTTGTTTCTGTCATCTCTTTGGGTTAGCATTGCGCTAAGCCGACTGGACTTGTATCTACTGAGATGAATGTCTTTCTGTTCCTTTCAAAATAGGATGTACCAACACTTTTTGTTAGTTCTGATTTCAGCATATCTAATGCTTTTGACTGAGTTGCAGTCCATATCCATGGTGTGTCTTTTCATGTAAGCATTCTTAAAGGCTGACTGAGTGTTGCATAGTTTTGAATAAAACGTGAACAGTAATTGAACATTCCCAGAATACTTCTCAATTCAGATACTTTGGTTGGTTCTGCCATATCTTGAAGTGCACTAACTTTTCTGTGGTCTGGAACAATTCCCTTCTCAGAAAAAGTATATCCATAAAAATCCAATGTGTTTTTGCTGAATTCACATTTCTCTTTATTCAATGTGAGGTTATGCTGCCTCAGTCTGATGAATTTTTTCCATAAACCGGAATATCATCAGATACATCCAACTGTCACTTCAGACCCTGAAGCACATTTCCAATTATATTCTGGAATGCTTCTGCTGCTGAGGCTATTCCAAAACTGAGCCTTTTGTATCTTCGTAAACCTACATGTGTTGAAAAAGTTGTGATGTATCTAGATTCCGGAGCTAATAGAATTTGATGGTAACCACTTCTCAGATCTAATTTGCTGAAAGCTTTTGCTCCATTTAGATCTACTATAATGTTGTCTATTGTAGGAGTGATGTGTCTCTCTCTTTCTATAGCTTCATTAGGCTGTCTCATGTCAACACAAATTCTTACATCACCATTCTTCTTCATGACAGGTACTATAGGACTGACCCACGGAGTTGGCCCTGAAACATGTTCAATGATATCTTCTTCTTCTAATCTTGTCATTTCTTCTTCTGCTTTTTGCCTGATGTGAAATGGAATTCTTCTGTGCTGTTGTGCTTTAGGTTTCACATTTGCATTTACGTGTAGTTTTAGCTCAAAATTTTTCAATTTACCCACACCTTGGAACAGGTCTGAATACTTTTCAAACAGATTCTGTGTTCTCTTGCTGTTGATGCTATTTATTATTTTGACAACCTGCAATTTAGATGCTGTCTTATGGCTTAAAAGAACTTCATGTCCACCTTCTACTACATAGATAGTAGTACTGGCTTGATGATGCTTGGATTCAATGGTTGTTCTGAACATTCCAACCACTTATAAGGGAGTCTTGGATGCATATGCACATAACTTTTTATTAGTGGGAAACAACTGTGGTCTTTTCTTCAACTGGTTGTGCGTGGTTGCGCTGATGGCATCCACACTTGAACCCGTGTCTGTCATTGCAGACAGATGTGTATCTTGCATTTTAATGATTGTTCTGGGAACATCTGGTCTGTTTTCCAGCACAGAAACATAAGCCTCTGAGCTGCTGTCAGTGTCTGTGGTGTTTTCCTTTTTCTCAGTAACCTGTTGAACCTTATTTTTAGGGGTGAGACAAAACTTGGCAAAGTGATTTTACTTGTGACAAATATGACACTCTTTCCCAAATGCTGGGCAGTTCTGTCTTCTGCCTTTGTGAGGATATTTCTTTCCACAACATTTGCAATTTGTATATGATTCTTTCTTGGAGTTAGATCTGGACGCATGAAACTTTGGTTTCTGTCTGCTATGTTTGTCAGCTAGTGTGACTGAATCTTGGGTTCTAGAGCTAGATTCCTGAAATTGCAGTTTGTTGACAGTGTTCTCCACTTTCTTCTCTATGTGTGAGGCCTGTATTTCTATAATTTATAACCTTCTGCCAATTTGTAGTACCTCATCCAATGTAAGAGATTTTTCACTTTGAAGAATCCTTCTTCTTAAATTCGATGAAGTGCATGTCTGTATTACATGATTTCTAATTTCATCACCTTGATTCTGAAATTGGCAGTGTTTTACAAGTTGGCGTAACCTCATGACGTACTGGTCTAAATTTTCGTCACCGTTTTGAATGGCCTGTCTGAACTTGAACTGTTCATACATTGTATTCTTCTGTGGGATGAAATACGAATTCAGCTTCTGCTTTACCTTGTCGTAATCATCACTTGTCTCGGCCATAGTCTGGTAGATATCATATACACCTTCTCCGGCATAGTGCAAGAGTAAACACTGTTTGCGTTTGACATCTTTGACCTCAAATGCACCAGATAGTTTTCGAAACGGCTTACCCATTTTTCCCATTTGGTTCCTATGTTCACATCGTGATCATACTGAAAAAACGTGATGGGTAACTCTAACATCCTCGTCGCCATTTGTTGTATTCTATCTTAGTCCTCTAAATGAACCAATGCTAGACTTATGTTGTTCTTAACATTTATTATACAGAGAGATAAAAACATGTCTAACATCTCACAACGGCCATTATTCCAAGTCCCGTAACTCTTTCCTCATATCTAAATATAGGACACTAAAGACGCCACCATGTTTCCAACCTGCTACATTTGCTGTGAGAAGCCTGCGCTCTAACAAGGACGCTCTCATAAATGGATGCTTGTCTAAGATAGAAGGATTGTAGTAGTATGACAAGATCACTAATGTGGAACTTATGACACGAATCAGACAACTGCCAGAAGAACAAGACATGAGAAGAAGACGCTGAAGATGGATAGGACACACATTGAGATAGGACACACATTGAGATAGGACACACACTGAGATAGGACACACATTGAGATAGGACACACACTGAGATAGGACACACATTGAGCAAACTTGCTTATAGCTTTACCAGCCAGTCCTTGTTCTGAATTTCTCAGGGTAAGAGAGTCAGAGGAAGACCAAGGAATATACGGAGAAGAGGACAGACATGAAGAGGATGAAGAAGATATGGAAAGACCTTGAGCTGATGGCACAGGACAGGAAGACATGGTATAAAGCATATGCTCCTTAGAGAGTTGAATGGTCATGATGAGGACTAGGTAACTAACTCACATTCCATTACGTTGTTTCTTTTCTGTATTACACACACAAAACAGTAGGGAGAAAAGGAGTTGGGGGGGGGGAAGAGAAGATACGTGACTTCACGTAAGGGAAGGGGGGGGGGGGGGGGTCTGGGTTTTTGTGATTAAATACGGGGGAGGGGGGTTAAAAAATGGTAAAGATTTCATGAAGTCATATGTGGACGACCTAAATATGGAAGAAGAATAAAGATGTAATATTAATTTCTTCACTTTCATCTTTTTACGAAAATGTGAAATTTAGAATATTAACTTTGTGATAAGTTACATAATAATATATTAATCATTTCTTCTGCTTTTTTTTATCATAAGCCCACTATTACTCAAGGTGAAATCTCTGGTTAGTGTGTCTAACCTGAGACTGATTTTACGTGAGTATCCCTTTTCTCTGTATGCAGACAGGTGTCCTCTCACCATTAAGGCAGATACTCGTCGTATTTTGAGGTACCCATTAGAGCTGGGTCGGCACAGGAGCCATTCAGGTTATTCCAGTCCCTAGTCAACGACACTCTTTCAAATGTCTTTGCCAGGGCTCAAATTATTCCAGTCCAAGTCCCAGTCAACGACACTGCTTCAAATGTCCTTGCCTGGGCTTGAACCTGGGATCTCCCGATCACCAGCGCAGTGTGGTAATCACTACACTAGCTTGGCTCCCAATTTCTTCTTTTAAAATGTGAACAAATAGGAAAAAAAAAACAACAGAGAAAGTAACAAAACCACAAACACTGATACACATAAACAACCTGAAAGATGTTGGACATATCCCTGAGATTAAACACATAGTGAAACTTGATGGCAGTTGGCAGGAATGTTGATGTGACTTTTGCTTGCAAACCCAAGGCGCCGTTGACTAGATTTGTGGCATACTTCTGTATAGGCCCAAGAAAATTGCACTGTGCCATGTGCTGGGACAAGATACTTGTGTAGATTGTGATAAGAGCATCTTGACTGGGGAAACTCAAAGCAAACACACAGAAGTGACGCTGTGGAAGGGAACATCATTATTTCACTTAAGCCACTACAAATTTAATCAACATTGCAAACTTGTTGGCGTCATATAATATTATAAACAATGAAAAGATGCTGTTACATTCTTATTAGTTCAATCTTGTAAAAACTATATATAAAATAAATTATATGTACCGTACAAACTCGAGTAAAAGTCGATCCTACTATAAGCTGACCCCTAGACTTCATGACTTAACAACTGTCCAAAATGAAAGACCCAACTTAAGTCCAGTAAGTTTTTCATCGATTTCAAATTCTTGCACTGCATTGCAATTTCCTTGGCTTTCTGCAAATTTTTTTAACTTTGAGCATAACCTGTTCCCATTTAAAACACTTGAAATCGGCCTATAAATATGTAAAACGCATGTGAGAATAAATGAATTCAGTATAAAAGATGATAGAAAGGAAGGGCAGAATGTCAGAATGTGTGCCCAATTCTCAACCCTTTGAAAATAAAGTTTGTTCGTTCACCCAGAAAGTCTGATTACTGTTGTCGGTCATTGCTTAGTAGCAACAAGATCTGGGTATTTAGCGAGACCTGAGTTATAAATAGATTTCTGTTACATTAAAATGCTTCCATTTTTCTGAATGTTTTTTTTAGAGGCGATCGATATTATGACTTTGCCCTGCATAGTTTTACTAGTTTCTTAGTTGAAGGACTTTATCATTTCTGAGTTTTAAAGAGGTTTTTTTTTTTAACAGTGATGAAAACTATACTGCTGCAGTTGTCTTGATGATAATATGTTTCAAATCCAGATCATAGGAGCTTTCTACTATATGATGTGCAAATGTATTTGATTAACTGCTGCTTGTGGGTTTTTTTTTTAAAATATGGCACGTATGGCATGTTTTTCATGGACTGCAGAGTTTCTGTTTTTCTGGTAAAAAAACACATATTATAACCTATCTTCTGCTATGATTTCTCATGATGCAGCAACAATACTCAGGAAAGTTTCAAGTGATTCCTAGACATAGTTCTTCTGACCACTCACTGTGTATCTTTCATTATATACTCTGTTGTTCCAACTCCTCCGCTACTGATCTTCATGTAATTCCTGAACACACTATCCTTCTCTTTCTTCTACAGGGTGATTGAAAGGTTACTTCCTATTTTTAAAATGTCATTCCTTCAATCCTATCCAACTAATTTAAATGAAACAAATATTGAAATAAAGGCAATTAACTGCCATTTTATTACATGATATGCTATGTCTCATTAACATAACAATTCAATGTGAGATCCGGTTTATTCAAGATATGATTGTATTGCAGGCAGCATTACTTGTTGTAGCTCACATAGTCAGTTTATTGGTCATTTTATATTTTATTTTGTTTTATTTTGTTTCTGGGAATAAAAAATTTAAAAAACAAAACTTACTTTTCAAATAGCGGTTCCTGGTCATTGTTTTGACATTTCATGTATATCCAATGGATAAAATTGAGGATATGAAAAATTTAAAAGTAGAAAGTGACTTTTCAATCACCCTTTATGTTCTAGTTTAAGGCTGCCTTATTTTCATAAGTCTTCCTAGTAGTTACATTTCATGTGGACTATTTATAGATCCTGAATTAATTGTTGATTAATTCTGACTTGCAAGTCTTAGTGGGAGAATTAAAGGAGTTGACATTATTACAGACATTATCATATAGACTGGTCTCACATTACCATTATTAGCGCCGAAGTAGCAATGGTGATAAAACATTGTTATAATAAGTAAAATGCTAATGATATTAATTTAGACAAGAACAGTGATGGCGGCACTGTTCGGGAAAAAAGTGTTGTTTGTTAAATTACAGTGCTAAATTGAACACAACCGCACCAGTAACTATGGGAAAGAAATAGCTCACCTGCAGACGAGAGTCAATGGTGAAACTACCAGCAGTGGGGTTCATGCAGGAAACATACTGGGTGTTGTGAATGTCCTTGAGTGTCAGCTTGGAGCGATCATACCAGTGGCCATGATCAATGTGTTGTCTGATTATTGTATGGGGCTGTACAGTGTAGTATTTGTCCACCTGTGAGTAGGTATTTCCAGGTATTAAAAAAACACATAAAAGACTGAAATATGCAAGTAATACTTTCTGTATCTTAACCTTTGATTAAGTGTCTGTAACTTTTTTTTTTTTTTCACAGATCTTCTAAACTTGTACAGTGAACTCACTTTGCAGTAAACTGAACTTTATCTCTCTAAATATGACATCATCATGTGACGTATTCTTTCCAGAACGTTGTCTCCATTACAGCTGCTCTGAACGCATCACGATTCTGGGCAAGTCGACCTGCATCAGCCAAAGACAAGTTCAGACTCTCTGTGATGTCCTGGGTCCACCATCGTCTAGGTCGACCCCTTCCCTTTTTTCCAGGGACCATGCCTTCCATCACAGTTTTTTTCCAGACTATTCTGTCTTTTTATATGACCGAAAAATTTCAGCTTCCTTATTGCGATGGTATTTAGGAGCCAATGTTCCTGTACGTTTAGTGAGTGCAGTACTTCTCTGTTGGTCTTTTTTTCTGTCCAGGGTATTCTCAACATCCTTCTGTAGCATTTCATTGCGAATGATGTAATCTTTTTTGCAACTGTTTTATTGAGTGTCCAAGTCTCGCAGCCGTATGTTGCTACTGGGAATATACATGCTCTGATCAGTTGTAACTTTGTTTCTTTGCTTGTGCCTTGCCATAGGTTTTTCATCTGTATTAGTTTATGTGAAGCAATTGCAAGTCTTCTTTTAATTTCTACTGCACAGTCGCCAGAGCTGTTGATGATTGATCCTAAGTATTCGAATTTGAAATATGGCAATGTCAGCATAAAATGAGAAAATAAATTTACCTTACAAGTTTAAAAAATGCAGTGACGTTAAAATGTGGAATCAGCTATTAAGTAATATTATAATTATCACACTAAAATCTAAACCAAAAGCAATCACATTTGGATTCCTTTCTTATCTACCTCTGGCATGTTCAGGTCATCCACAAAATAGATGAGGCGACGCGTCCCAGGAGGACCATAGTTGCGGCCAGCTTTCTTCTCAAGTGGCTTCTCAAGCACTCTCTGCATAAACAAGAAAAGATATTATTTTAATGATATTTCTCTATCACACAATGCAGCAAACAGAAACACAATACAAATTGTAAAATTTAGTAGAGAATGGAAATTATGCTGATAAAACCTTGTGTTTTAATTTCTCCAAGTAAACTTTTGTGTTATAAACAATCTAAATCAACCCCTGTGACCAGTTAATGAATAAAATGTAACAGAACTAAAATTATGTTTAAAAGACAAAGTAATAATTTGGGACAGACAGGCACTGAACCATAAATTTAAGCAATGAAACCATGAACAATCGAGAAATGTCTCTTACTTAATAATTTTAATATGTGCAATGTCTAACACATGGTTTGCTCTTTTTATGAAAGCAGTTGCAAAAGAGAAAAGACTGTTAATCTATTATAACAGTCCTACACTTCCATGATAAACACGAATGTCTAGCATGAGTTAACTTGTTATAGTAGACATGATGTGTGAGAGAGCAATCTTCTAGCATAATGAGTAAATCTGTTACTATAACAGATCTGTAACATGTGAGAGGAGAAGCTGCAGCACAGTACAGAAGTTCATTATCATAACAAACCTGCAGCCTGTGAGATGACAACTAACTTCTAGCATGATAAATATATTATAACAAGTTGCAATGTGCCACAGGACATTTGAAAATAAAAGGAAAGATATCCTGTTAAACCTCTGATGCATTATACTTAGTCATTTTTTAATTGTAGATTATATATTAATTTGCTACCAATTGCTTACTTGCAACATTATTCCTAATCATTAATTCCTTATTGTATACCAGGTAATGAACAATTCTAGCTATGTTTTTTTTTTATTATTTCTAAAATAATCATACTAACTGGACTACTTTAAAACATAAATAAATTTTTTAAAAATATACTGTATGCACATCCCTGCACATGATGCGACATTTTGGACTAACTTCTAGCACAATAAGTCAATCTGCTGTTGTAACAGACCTGCAACATGTCACTGCTTGTGTAAAAGTTGAAGGGCACATTTGCAACCATGAAATCCTCACTCAAGTTGTTCATCTTATCCTGCATGAGTACACTCTTGCCAGTACCAGCACTTCCCACCAACATCACTGGGCGGCGCATTTCTACCAGTAAGTCAAGGAAATACTTGACACGAATGGACTCTGCAGTATGCACCAGCGTAGCCTGGGTGGAAGTTAAAAAAAAAAGTTACAACTGTAAGGTAAACAAGATAATTTATGAAGGTGGCTCAAGATCTTTACTTTCAATAATTGTTCATACACAACAGCTGGTTTTTATTTAGTTATAATAATTTGTTTAATTAAGCAGAAACTTAATAAAAACAGCCTTGTTCAAAATCAAGTGACACATGTTTTGTACATTTGTATATCCTTTATTTATCCATATCTCCCTGTTGAGAGAGTTATAGCATATTTATTAACGCATTAACTACCAAATTGAAAAACACACTGTGGCCGAATAAAATGTTTTTCCCATTTTCATCCTGTAGTTGTTTGCATAAAGTAAGCTGTAGTTTTCATAATTGTTTACATATTTTTATGAATTACACATCATTTTAAAGATAAATGAATGTACTATTACAATAAGCACCATTTGTAACTCTAATAAAGGCTGTTGCTATTTAACGGCTGTCCGATGGCCGAGGACTTGCAATATTTTCACAATTATAACTGCTTGCGCCCCATCTATATCAAAATCACTATCACAGAATAACAAACATTCAAACCACTTTCAAACATTCTTATACCAAAAAAACAAAACAAAACAAGGAACATGACTTTATGAACTTGTTTAAACATGAATCTGTATTTTGATAGATGCACAAAAGCATCCTTTCTATTTCCACATTGATAGCATGGTATCTATATGTCAGTGAGAATGGAAGGGCAGAATGTTAGACGGGCCTGCATGCCTAATTCTTAACCCTTTGAAAATAAAGTTCTTTCGTTCGTTCAATGACATTGATGTAACCTTGCTATCATCTATAACTGTAATAGTGTCCACAAAAACAGTATTGTAAAAAACAAAAACTTCCTTTACTCCTTACACCACTGAATATAAATTAAATCCATGTGCACCACAATTACTGGTTCATCTAGTAAGAACTCTGTGAGGTCAAGGCAAATCAGTTATTCCTGCCAACTCTACACTCTTCCTCTCTCTTCTCTTTCACCTCCTCTGTACACTCCCACATGAAGAAAGAAAAACAGATAGAGGAAGTAAAGTAACTTGACACAATCAGTTATTTGTGGCAATAGGAAAAAAAGTAACTAAAAGCGGGAAGCCAGTAGAAATTATGAAAGTTGTTGATTGGAGATTCACTGAAAATTTGACAGATTGGCAAAGAAAGCTACCTCAACCTGATACAAGCATAACTTTCAAAGAGGCAAAGAGTTTTATGAGAACCACATACAGAACCAAATGGGATGCACAGCATCCAGGACACACACACAATGATGTATTTTACCAGCTAAGCAGAAGAGAACAAGTGATGCCATATATATTCGAGTATAAAGGTAAAAAAGGTAAAGGATCCCGTTACACGCCCATTGAGGCATATTGGGGATATGGTGTTAGGCCCATATTTTCTTGGCCATTGGCACACTAGGGGTGATGTGGTCAGCATCATGCCAGCCGACTTAACCTTCCCAGAGTTGCTCTGGTACCCAATTCATGAGTTTGGGTCGACCCTGGAGCCGTGTGCGGTCTAAAAAATCCCACCTCAACTGGTGATCGAACCATGGACCACCGAGCTAGGAAGCCAGTGCACTAACCACTGCACTACCGCAGCTCCCATATTCAAGCATAAGTCACGAAATTATTTCCCTTTTTGGACCTTAAAAAACGTACCCCTGACATATTTTCGAGTTGAACAAATGATTTATTAAACCGGTCAGGGATGCCCTCCACCCTTATCACCGCACACTGGTATCCTTCAGATATAAGCTTGCTGCTTCATTAAATGTTTATATCAAAACATCTTAAGTAATACTTGTTTGATCTCCTATTAAGTCACAAATTTCAAATGGAGTACACGTTGTTGATCAGCTTCCTTTCTATCATGCGTTTTACATATTACAAGCATTTTAAATAGGAAAGGGTTATGCTGAAAGTGAAAAAAGTTCGCAGAAAGCCAAGGAAATTCCAGTGCCATGCGGGAATTCGGAATCGACGAAAAACTCATTCCACTTATAATTGGGTCTTTCATTTTGGCCGATTTTTAAGTCCTAAAGTCTAGGGGTCGACTTATAGTCAGATCAAGTTATACTCGAGTATAAATGGTAATCTTCAGACTCAGCATGGGCCACAACAGATTGGAGTAGCATCTATGCAACAAGCTAAAGATAGGAACTACTAATGAGTGTAAATATGGCACTGATAAAATGACTGCTGAACATATAAAGCACATATGACCGTTACAAGTATGTGAGGAGTTAATGTGATTGGATTTGCAACAGGCCCCATGTCTCTTCTTCTTGCATTTATTTACGTTTTTTTCAGGGAAGGATTACGGTGGGATTTTTTATCTTATTCGTTTTTTTCTTTCTCTTTGTATAATAATAGTGTTTGGACTTTTCGTGTAGATTATTAATTACGGTTTCAAGAGGGATGGTAGGTCTAACTTCTAGACTCGCACCAGGGTTTCTTTTTCATGAAGAAATTCCGTTCATGCAGGAATTTCTAGCGTAAACATAATCGCGGTCCATTTTATTTCTGTAGCAGTAATTATTAGGAAGGGTAATTCAAGACGGGGGAAAGTCCACGCAAACCCGCTTCTACACAATGCCAAAAGTTGGGGGTAGGGAGGTTTTAGCGCGTAGAACAGAAAGCAACGGAATTATTCCGTCTGTTCTTACGTTCTAAACTTAGCTTATGACCGCGGGCTATTTTTAGATTTCTAGGCATGTTGATTGATTCAGTGAGTGACCCAATAAAGAAGCGAAGCCACGCGAATGACTCAAGTTTTAGCAAGGGGTCAGCTTTTAGGGACCAGAATAAATACGCGTGTTCATAGGGCAGAAGCCTCTCAGATTTGTAAACCAACAACTTCCAGCCGTGAAAATCTATGCCTGTATGTCATATACAGAGTCAGATTGCTCTAAGGAGATAGTCTACTTTTGGTAAATATAAAGTTAATTAAGCTAATATGGTCTGTAAGATTTTAGCAGGATTTAGATCGTGGTTATTCTAGGAGTAAAGTTAATTCATAGAAGTAGAGCTATCAAGGCTATCTATTAGAACTTAATATAACTGGAAAACGCATGTAAGTAATTTGTGGAAAAGTAGTAGGGAATTCTGATAGTTTTCTTAGAGTAGATGCTCGTAATAATTGGGCATTGTAATTAATTGGAGTATTACTGTTATTTTGTCAGAAAACAGGGGTATTTACTATGTCCTGGACTTGTGATCTATAAATATTACAGCGAAAAACCATGCTCATGAAATTAATTATATTTCGTAACAGACATGCCACTAGTTACCCTCTTATCAAATAATATTGTAAGGGTGCATTTATTTTGTGAGATAAGGAAAGCTTAAAGAGTTGAGATACTAAGTGTTACAATCGTGAGATACGATGCACGTAATTTCACTATGATTTTCAAGGATTTGGAGGGGAAGTACATGAGCACTTGCTGTGTATTTTTCTAGCAGGCTAATTTGATAACGGAAGGGGAACAGGGGAGATGAGGATGAATGTATTCTCTGAGATAGGATTTAGTTCCTGAATATATATATATATATATATATATATATATATAAATAAAACTCTATATGAATAAGGGTGTACCTATTTTCTGACATAGAGATGAAGATTTCCCACTGTTTGATTTATAATGTTGGCAGAGTAAATACGCTAGGTATTTGTGTACAGTATTTAAGTGTTATTTAAACATGTGGAGATTACCTGTGGGCTTAGTGGGTAACGCTATTAAGTAAGAGAGAGGGATTGACTTAGTCCTGATATAAAGATATATTTATAGTGGTGGAATTTAGGGAGACGGGAAATTATTATCTCGGGAGAAGTCTATTGTATTTTGGTTTAGCAAGGAAACACAGCGATCACTGTTAAATAAGTAGGGCCAGGAATTTTACGGGCGATAGGTTGTGCCGTGGTTGAAATGTTATGACGGCTGAAGGGGTAGGCATATTTACGGATCGCTGGGGCGATAATAGAGCATGGGAGCTGTAGTGAAGTAAGGGGAGTTAAGTGTTAAAGATTGAGAGTTAAGTGTTAAAGATTTGAGACTTAAGGGTTCAAGATTGAGAGTTAAGTGTTAAAGATGGAAGGGAGTTAAGTGTTAAAGATTTGGGAGATTAAGTGTTAATGATATGGAAAATTTGATGTGTGATATATATCTTTTGTTATTGGTTGGTCCACAGCAAATATTTTCACGGCGGGCAGCTAGGGCGACAGGTGGTCCTACAGCTTGCCAGAAGTCGTCGGCCTTCTCAGGAGAAGAAGAGTCGGCAGAGCCAGAAAAGAAAGTGGAGTGGTGACGCGGTGGTCACTGGTGCAAAAGTCTGTTTTTGTACCCAAGAGAGAGCAGGGAGCGGGAAGCGAAGCCTTCTTCAGAAGAGAACGGGGTTTTCTTAACCAACCCTAAGTTCGACGCTCATATACGCACACACTGAACCTAGGCCCAGGGCCTAGAGGTGTCGTGTAAATCGGTTATAATAAAACCGCCGGCCCAAAACCCAAGAGAGGGGTAACCGGGCCTGTAAATTCAGAGTCGTCACTGGTAGTGCAGAAGATAGTCCAAGTCAAGAAACCAGTTTACCAACTCAAGTGAGCAGCTACAACGGCAGTCAGAGGAAAGAGGGCAAAAATACCTCTGAATTGCACTAGATAGAGAGAAGGAGAGTAGTGGAGAAGAGTAGTCGAAACCAGGAGTGTCTTACAGACACTGAACTTAGATAGAACTCAGCAATTCGTCGTTAAGTTGTGTAGGAGATAATAGAAGAGTTCTTTTCGTGGACATTGCGTTAGCCAGAGAAGGGTAGTTAGCCTACAGTGGAGAAACTGTGTAGGCACGTCATTTGTCTAGAAAAACGTCTGCAGACAGACGGAAAGTAGTAGTTAGATTGTGGTTATGTAATTATCAGTTGATTTATAGTAAGGTGGATCTGAATGTTAGAGATACCACTTAACCGATTGTTGTAATACTTACCTTCCTTCCTTACAGGTTGAGGGGAGGGCGACTGTGGGGTTACCTTACTTAATCACTGGACTTTAATTGTGCGTGTTCTTTCCAGGTGTGCGAACTCGCACTTATTTGATTTTTGATATGTTTGAATTTTTGATATGTAAATAAAACTATTTAAACTTTAGTCTGGATCAGTCACTTACTTTAACCTATACGTGATCTATATGTTGTCTGTGATAGTGGTGCTTGTGGTAAATTAGTTAAACCTTATCCCAGTCTTGGTAGTTAGAGGTGTTGAGGTTATAGCAACACAAAACGTCACAAAGTGGCAAGGAAGAGTCAATCTAGGTTCTCGCCCCTTGACGCCAATAGCCTCATCTTCCACAGTCACTGTCATTTTCTTCTAAAATCTATCTTCTTAGACGTTCTCTCCACTAGTGTCTTGTCACTATATGTAGGCAGCCTCTGGTCATAAATCCACTTCGTGACAAAGTACCATTTTCAGAAAAATTCTACGGAGATGCAAATAGCTTGAAGCTGACCACTGCTTTCTTTGAAAATATTCAAGTAGTCGTCTGAGAGTGTACGAAGAAGAAGAAGAATGACAATTTTTGTTTCTTTATTGACTGAAACAATTCATAATCTTCAAAGATTCACCCAAGTACATTTAATTTGAAATGGAATAATTTAGTACCAAAAGGGAATTATCTGTTAAAAGAATGATAAAATCTCAGCTTCAACTGTCCCAGACCTCAAAATTTCACCTTCAAGTGCTGTGCTGGGTGGCACAATCATTTCTCTTCACAACCCCTTAGTTCTTGCGCTCATCCTCTTCTGCTTTTGTTTGTTTGCCCCTGACAAGGTCCTTGTGGTCATAACATAGGCAATTCTTGTTTGTCCTAGTACGATGCAATATCTATTTTCTATTTTCATTTAACCATCATTATATAGCAAAACTTGAAACAAAATTCTGATAATAGAACCACATATGAGGTTAATAATAATTAAAAGACAGAGGCAGAGATAAGAAAAGAAGAAGAGGAAATTACCTGAAGTGGAATATCTGGATCGTACTCAAACTTCGGAACCTTCTTTGTCCATGTTTCAAACTTCTTGGTCTCTGGATCAATGTAGTAGTCAAAAACTGTTCCAGCTGAAGGAAACTTGATGGTCTTGAAGTCTGTCACCCACCATTTTGTGAACTCTACTCTGTGGTCAACCAGCTAGAAAGATAAAAATAAAATTGTGTTATAAATTAATTAAAAGATTCACATATTTGTCAGAATAAGATAACTTGATTAAGAATTATTACAATAAAACAAATTGTTTGAACCATGATTCAATTTAGTTATCATGCAAATTAGTCAAGTCTTTAACAGAAAAATTAATTAACCCTTATCCAGATAACTTCAAAAAACAACAAACAGTTTTGTATGTGATAGTTTTCTAAAAATCTGACTGATGGCTAAATGTAAGAGATTAAAAAAAAAATCATTGTAAGAGCTTCCAATTAATAAAATTATCAACTGTAGCTTTTCAATTACGTAAAAAAAATGTTGGATTAGCCATGCATTATAGTGCAATGATGTACCAAGCTATCATAGTTAACAACACACACCTGATCCTGGAACATGGCTCCCCCAAACGCCCACACACAGGCAAATACAAAATAAAGCTCATAAAGTTCCTTAGGGCAGTCTGGTGGTGTGGTTGAAGGTGTCAGTGACACTTCAAGCAGATAGCAAAGCATCTGGACGTGTGCAATCTCCGCAATGGGTGTGATCTTCTTGAAGCGTGTCCTGAGCTGCTCTAGGCAAACTGGCACATATTTGTCAAACAGGATGGTCAGATTGGCCCGTTCAGACTGAATCTCCCGTGTGTCAATCCAGCTCTGGACATATCTGTTAGTGAGTAAAGTAAATCTTGTGCTAATGTTCTCTTGGATATATAAAACTTTACATGTCAAAAGAATCCATTACAATGTTGGAGTCACAATATTTATAAACCCATGAAGAATATGTTGACAAACACGTCTCAGCACATTTAAGGCTGTCATGAGAGTGGGTGCAAGTTGTCCTATTTCATTTCTACTCATATTTTCACAATAATAGAGGTCGACAAATGTCTTCACATGCAGCTTTTACATAGTGCAGGTAATAAGCATGGTAAAACGCGAGTCATGGCATCTTCAATCGTGGTATCATAGTCATTAGTTAATGACCCCAAGTCTAAGGTGATCCAAAGTGCCGAGAGACTGGATGGCTATTGGGAAAGTAGTCTTGAACATTAGCTAGAGTACAGTGACGTCAATTCTGATCAAGAATAAATCAATTTTTGGTTTATTTTAAAATTTTTTTACCTTACTAGTAATGCTACAATCTATTGTCTTAAATCTACTAGTTTATAACCATCTCAGTTGGGAAATCTTGCTTCACAAAACTAAAGAATTATGTTCCTTAATACCCCCAGAGTATTAAAACATATCTGAATCAGTTTTTGGAAAAAACAATCACTCTGCCTTCATGATGAAAATTTGTATAAATATTTAAATAAATAAAGAGCGGAAACCTGAGGTCTGTAAACAGTAAATAAATAATACACAAAGGTATGTTTTTTTTTCAACTTCTTTAATTTTCACAGGTGGCTGAAACATACCTTAACTGATTCTGTACGTAATTATTTTCTCCTCTGGCCGGAATTATTTTTAGACCCCAAAAGTTTGCATATTCATAAGTTAGGTTTACTGAGATAAAATATCTAATTATAAGTAAAGTATAGCTTATTATATATGAAATTAAAGGAAAATGAATGGGCATTATGAACATATTAATTGTTTTTACTAAATTTATAATTTAGTAGTTATATTAGGCTAAAAATTACATACCAAAAAAAAAAGATATGAAATTATGATTAAAAAAATTTCCACTTCCCTAAGGCCTCCATCAGAAATTGTTGTCACAATACATTATAATTGTTTTCAATTGTAGGTAATCTATTTGGTAATACAGAAAAAGTAACGAAACTGTGATTGAACATCCAGTTTTTTTCATTTTTCACATAGTAGTAACACAAGTCTCACTGAAGAAATTCCACTAAAACTTTTTAAATTTCACAGCTTGCATCCTAAACTTCCATGTCCATGAAAATACAACTTCAATCACATAAATGGCACTAATTTTTCAAGAAAACATAACTACACATTATTGAAAAGGGGTTGTCAGTATAAAAACTTATTTCTTGCTGCTGTGATACTGTTCGAAGCAGTACTTTGCGCACAGTGGAGGATTGGCAGTACATCCTTTACACACAAAAGAACTCCTGGATGCTTTACAATGAATGCACTTTCTCTGGTTGCCAGACCACATAATAAGATGCAGAGATCCTTGAAGTCTCTCAACAGAATTTGACATTCTGGGTCTACCAAGTAACAGCAGAGAAGATCCTTGTTGTACATCCTCCGGCATCAAAGTGGCTGCTGCCTCGGTCAGTTCTTTGATGAGTTGTAACTTGAAATCTAAAATATTATGTTTCCTTTTCTCATTTCTTGTCAGAGTATAAAGAATAAAAGCATTACTCTGGCATATTTCTAAAAGCCAATGGAACAGTTTTTTCCACCATTTGTAAGTTTTCCTGTTGAAGTTATTATAATAAGACAAAATTTGATCGACGCGATTGCATCCGTTCATGGAAAAGTTATATTCATGTATAACTTTTGGTTTTGTTTTCAAATTCTTTCTCCTATCTGATTTACTAATATTTTCTACTGAAGCCTTGGAGGACACAATAATCACAGGCTTTTTTGCCTTTTTATCTTTCCACGCAGTCACAAGAATTGAGTTCTTGTCATCAAGAAATGATTTTGTTTCAAGATGACGAAGCTTCAGTGTCTTGATTTCAGCAGGAAAGTTTTTCCTATTTATATTTAGAGTGCCTGTAAAATATGTTTTCTGGCTAATCAAGTAAGTTACCAGCTAATGTGTAGTATAATATCGATCGGCAAATACATGATGGCCTTTTCCAAATGGTGCCAGCAGCGTTTGAAAAACTTTGACTGCCATGCTTCCGTCAAGATCTGCCTCTGGATTATAAGAGGTTTTATTGCCAAAATATGGAAGCAAATTTAAAACATACCCAGTAGTTGAGTCACACAGTCCAAATACTTTGATGTGATACTTCTTTGGCTTACTGCAATTATACTGTTTATACTGCCATCGTTCTGTAAAACCAACCACCATTTCATCCAGTGATAAATTTTCAAATGGGTAAAATGCATCGTTGAATTTTGCTAACAGCAAATTCATAAAGGATTCTATTTTGGCTGTACTTTCAGAATCAGGCTGTGAACAATGCAGCATTGTATGAAAAATACTTTCAAAGCGTTCACGTTTGAACATAGTGTGATAAAATGCAGTATAAAAAATTTCCTTTCTCGACCAGTAGTGCTTGATGCTTGGTCGAACATCAATCCCCATTGCTATAAGTATGGCCAAAAATTTTATCAGCTCAAAAATAGTAAGAGGTGTCCAGCTTGAATAAATAGACCTCCTTTTCTGTGGATTGTTCATCATGCATTTATATTATGCATATGCATTTATTGAATCACATAAAAGCTGAAGAACATCATCTGTCAACAGAGCCTTGAGACAGTCCAGTGGTGTAGAGCTGTCACTTAGATTCACATTAACACCTGGTATTTTATTTGGCATAAATCTAAATGAATTAAACGTGGCACCTTCGCTTACTTCTCTCCAAACAGATTTTATAGGATCAGGCTCAACTTTCCTACGTTTTGTTTTACTGGGACCTGCCTGCGGCTACACCCCCTTCTCAGCTGCTTCAGAATGACTTATTGTAGACTCGTCAGAATCGCTATAAATTTCAAATTCTTGATCAGAATCTGATGAAAATTCGCTCATGTCACTTTCACTGCTGTCTAATACAGTTTCCAGCCAATCTCTGGCCTGAGTAGCTGTTAAACGAGCAGGACGTTTGGATTGTAAACCACTTCCATACTGTGTATTTTCAGCCATTGTTTAACACCACGAAACGCGAATAAAAATTAACCAAATACACCTGAATTCCCACCAAAACTTCAACAAAGACTGTTCCTAAATGCTTAGAAAGGTGTTTACTTCCGTTCTGGATAAAATTCCGGTCACTTTAAAATACTGGATCGGAAAAATAATAAAAAATAGTTCGAGTCTAATATTAGACGTTACGGCTAAACAAACGGAACTTCGCATCTATAATTAGACTCTGCTTAGTGAATCAGTTAATGTGTATTATTTATTTACTGAAAATGTGTAAGTGTACAACCAAGTGTATGTACCATAACAGTTAAATGTCATACAGAAAATATCAATATATATAAAATCCAAGCTTTTTCTGTCACTAACGCTAGGGGATGCAACTTTGGTTGAAAGTTAGACATTAATTGTATTGTTTCCCTTTTTTGTACTCTCCTGAAAAAGTAACACCCAACAAAGAAAAGTGCGCAAATTATGGTGTGCACAAAAATATTTATAGAATGTGTGATCACGTATATAGACATTGGGATCCTCGCTGCTGCTACATAGTTCGTGTACCATGGTGATATACAGTGGTTTTTAAAAAATACTTTTGAATCAGTAAAATTGCCGTAAGGTATTAGTGCTTCTGAAAAAGTAAAATTGCCGTTAGGTATTGCTGCTTTTGAATTTAATTCCCGTCTTATGGCGGGCTTTTACACTAGTATATTATATTTGATACAGTAGCTCAAGAATTCAGCATAGCATAGTTTCAACAAAAGAGTGATCATCTTCCTCCCTCTTTATCATTCTGTGTAGTATACAGGGCTGCAACTGTTGCTTGACATCCATCTCCATTTTGAGCCATCTTCGTTAGGTTTGCTATAATAGTGTTCCTGCTGCTTTGGCTTCCTAACAACTATTCTTCTCCAGGTTCCATCTGGCTTCTCCATTCTTCTTTTCCCCCGTATGTTCCGAATTAGGATATGACTGGTTATACTTGCTGTCATCTAATGAACTGAAGCCTAAGAATCTTTTATGTTACTTACGGGTTCCAACCCAAATCTTGTGGATTGACGTACAGAATACCAGCTCTAGATACCGTGGCTGGCGTGGCTGTTCTCAAGTGACTGATCTCAAAGAGAAGCCTCATGGATGGATTCAGAGGGATACGTTCATTACTGGCTAGTGTCAGGACCTATAAACAGAAGGAGAGATTGTCAACTGGATAGCTTACATAATGCAGCATTAAGCATTCATAGTCCACTAAACATGTATTGTATACTAAATATCTGGTTATGCACAGAAAATATATATGTGAGAGTGTGTATACATATATGTGTGCATGTGTTTTAAATACATATTTCTTCTTCCTATGATCATAACCTGTTCTTGATAGCTACACAGCAGTCTACCTAGATTTCATTTGGAGATATGGACATACAGTTTACATTACCAAAGCCAATGTTGGTGAGAAATTGATGGAACCTCCTAAGACAACTTGGCCATTTGGTAACTGTGCCATCATGACACAATGTTGGTAGTTTTTCTTTAATTAATTTCACTGTTATTGTTGTTTGGTGTATTGGCTGGTAGATTGGTTTTTTCTTTGTCTGTTTAGATCAGTGTTTCTCAACGGGGGCGGTACCGCCCCCTGGTGGGCGTTTTCAAGATGTCTGGGGGGTGTTTTGATGGGTCGCAACGATTGGGGGTCGCTACTTCCATTCAGGGGGGCGTTGTGTACATTTTTACAAGAATCAATATGAAACAATTACAAAGATATTCCCCTTCGCATTGCTTGTAACACGATAGTTTTTACAAGGGGATTGACATAAGTCTTGGGCCTGACCATGAAGGAGTCACAGGAGGAAGATGAAACTTGGCACATTTAAAGTTCATCATGTTTGCACTGAATGTGTAAAGTACGCTTTTGTTTCTTCAATGGGTTTTTCCGCTACAGTGCACGGCGCAATGTACCCTATTGAACGGATCTGCTGCTCCAAAGATTTGACAAAACAATGGAAAAGAAGGAGGCCAGAGCTGTGATAAAATTTCTGATGTTTCAGGGAAAAACACCTACAGAAATACACAGGGAGATGGAACCAGTGTTTCGTGATTCCTGTCCTTCATATACTTCGGTAAAAAACTGGTGTCAACAGTTTAAGTGCGGCCGCTCAAATGTTGCTGATCTGCCAAGATCTGGTAGACCAGCCTCAGAGTGCAACGATGAAAATGCATTAAGAGTGAAGAAAATCATTGACCAGGATCGAAAAATGACAATTGTGGAGATAGCTAGTAGAGTAAAACTAAATGAAAGAACAGTTTATAGAATTTTACACAACAGACTGAACATGAGAAAAGTGTGTGCACGCTGGGTTCCGCGACTGTTGACACGTGAACAGAAACAAACGAGGGTAAATTGCTGTCAACAGTTGCTCAAAAAGTGTCAGTCAAAAAATTTTTTGGAGACCATGGTGACAGTAGATGAGACTTGGGTACACCATTATGACCCCGAATCCAAAATTGCCAGCATGCAATGGAAAACCCCGGGCTCCCCAACACCTGTCAAGCCGAGGGCGCAGAAATCTGCAGGAAAAGTGATGCTGACTGTTTTTTTGGGACGGCAAAGGCTAACCTTACATAAGGAGAGGCTTAAATATTCAGATTTGAAGATATGCAGTCATTTAAGCGCTATTAAAATGATATGATTATGATAGTTATAGAGTTGTAAGAAATAATTTATATCACTTGCTTCGCCAATTTGTAATTCGAGGATAATGAACTTGTGGTGTATATAATTCCGTACTTAAACACATATTTAATATAACTATGCTTTTATAAATGTGCTTTCTATTCTTCTTTATATTATAAGAAAAGATAACTCATTTACTGCATTGCTTTTTTTAAAGTATGGTGGAATATATGGTTATGTTTGTGTATACACGATAAAGAGCAAGGGGGTGTTAAAAGGGTGGGGGGCTTTTAAAAATATTAGTTGTCAAAAGGGGGCGTTGCTACTATCAAGGTTGAGAAACACTGGTTTAGATGTTTTGCTTCATTGGTTTGAATGGCTGAATTTTTTTATTAGTGTTGCTTCATTGGTTGTTAATTGTGCAGATTATCATGGGTAATACACATAGTTAGTAATAAATGAAACAATAGTTAAAAGACACATCAAAAAGAAAGAGAAAAGAAAACAAATTATTTATAAAATAAAGAAACAAGAGTGAGAGCTCAAGCAGCATATTACCAGCTGGGTCCACAATAAAAAGAGTCTCACTAAAAGGGATGAAAACCTTACTTACTTAGTCGTTCCCCTTCTACCGTGAGGTGTAGAGGGATGAAAACCTACAGAATGTTAATAAATACATTAAGGTTATTGCTATCAACAGATAATTAATGCACTGAGTCAGGAACTACTAACCTTGTTGTCATCCATGACAGTATTTAGAGACTCAATCCACATAGGATCAATGTCTCCATCAAGCACAATCCATTTAGGTCCATCACCTGACACGTTTGCCAGATCTCTCATTATCACAGAAAACAAACCTGCAAGAGCACAAATAAAATTACAATTATGCAGCTCATGTCATAAACCTCTTCACTGCAAAATTAACTTAAACAACATACATGATTATGATTTTGTGCAACAAATATGTTCAACAGAAAAGCACTTCATACATAAACTATAAAAGGAAATGTATAATGCATCAATCTTAATTATGTTTTTGAGGGATTGAGATGCTAGAAATGCTCTCTTGAAGACCTTCACACTGGTGAATTGTTTGTTAACATGTGATAATTTAATAAAAAGTGACATATGTTTGAACAGATAGATTTGTCACTAACATCAAATTTTGTTAAACCAGGTTTAAAGTTCAGTATTTCAGTTATGAAATACTCGCACATTCCCATCAACACATTCAAGACAAAACAGATAGACTGAACAAGTATGGCCAGCAGCTTGGCCTGAACATCAATCTGAAGAAGACAGAGGTCATGACACTAAATGTGGGCAATCCTGAGCCAATAACAGTAAGGAACCAGAAGTTAGAACAGACAGACACATTTACTTACCTAGGATGCATAGTAACACCTGACGGCAGAACAAGCAAGGACATTAAAAACAGAATGAATAAAGCGAGAACAGCCTTTGCTATTCTCAACAACATTTGGAAGTCTTCCGAGTACAGCACAAACACCAAATTAAGACTGTATGAGAGCTGTGTACTTTCTGTGCTTTTCTATGGTGTGGAATGTTGGAGAGTAACAGAGAAGGAAATGTCGAAACTGTCCTCCTTCAACACAATCTGCCTAAGGAAAATTCTCCAAATCTTTTGGCCAAACACCATCAGCAGCCAAGAACTACTTATTTGGAGTAACCAGGAGGGCATGCACACCATCATAGCTGGCAGACGCTGGAGTTGGGTTGGCCACGTCCTCAGAAGGGACCCTGATACCATCACAAGAACAGCTATGCTATGGACCCCCGAGGGAAAGCGAAAGAGAGGCCGACCAAAAACAACTTGGTGGAGAACTGTGGAAGCCAAGATGCAAAGAATGAACCAGAGTTGGGGCACTGTTCGAAGGATGGCCACTGACCGAGCAAGGTTGAATCAATTTGTTGCTGCCCTACAGGACGCCACCAGGCTTGATGGCCACTGACTGCTTTGACGGTTGGCGGTTATGGATCAAAGAAGAAGAAGAAGAAGATTTCAGTTATATTTGAAATTCTCTTTAAATACATTTAAGATCACTTTTGACAATCAGTACAGTCTGACAGCAGAGACAGTAAATAAAAGAAAAACAATGTTCGAGTACTATAATCTCTTAATCAATTATTTTCGACTCCAGTAAATATTTTTCAAGATTCTTTCAAATACAGACGTGGAAAAGCACCACATAAGCTCAAACACTTGTACAATACACGTCTTAAGTGTAACTTTCAATCTCTTATTCACATTTACATTCACATTGTGTAGTCTTCTGTGCCAGAAAGAGAAAGAGATAGATAGAGAGAGAGAGAGAGTGTGTTCATATCTTGTAGAGATATTTATCCAAGCGCAATCTAGCTATCACTTGCCACATCATACAATTTTTGTCATTTCTCTGTGGATTTCAGATTCAGGAGTTGTGACCTTTCATTCAGTAGTCTCATGTTTCTTGCACAACAGAGGCTCAGGCTGGACTAATAGGATGAGCTCCGCAGGGATTAAAGAGAATTAAATTAACTAAAAATTGTCATTCAAATCAACAGAATGCAACTATGCATCTTTATAAAATGAATCAGGACAAAATAGAAAAAAAAACAAAATAAACAAAAATATTAGCACAGCTAACCATCTTTCCACTCTCTTGTGGAAGGGTTAATGACACCAAACAGTTCATCATTGGTCACAGCCTTAGGGTCAAGGTCAATAGCAGTTGGCTTGCGGTTCATGTTCTTGTAGGTGCGCTGTAATGTGTTCCACACTTTGCTTTTCCCTGTGCCAGCATTACCCAGCAAAAACACAGAATGACGCACCTCAAACAGCTCCTCCAGCTGCACGACCTGTTATAGTGATGGAGTGATGAAAGAACACATGTGATGCAGCAGGACAAAATCATTAACATGCTAAAATGTTCATATATTTTGGCACTGTTTAAAAAAAAAAAAAAAACTTTCAAAGACCTATGAAATTATTATAAAAAATATATAAAAAAAAAAAAGAGTGAATAGTTATGCACATTTGAAGACAGTAAGCTAAAGATGTCACATTTTGAGAATATCATCAGTGTAACATTGAAGTTTCTAAATAGGTCAGTGTTTTCAAATGCAGATTATTGCATCTAAGTTCGCTATTTTTTACAAATGCAACTTTTACTACTTGACAGCATAGAATGTTAAATTTTGTAATATGCAAACATCTCATAAATGATATTTAAAACCAAATTCATGGTTTTTTTTGTACTAAAAATAAATAAATAAAATGCCACCAAATTATTGATTTTGTTAAATCAATCAACATTTTTAAGACATGAATAAAAAAACCCACAAGCTACTGGTTTAATTTAGCAACAAAGTCCTCAAAATGAGCACTGTCACTACAACCATAGCAAGGGAATGACAGATGGAGTAGCTGCCCTGGGTGCCAAGAGTAAGAGGGTGCAGAAGCAATCAATAATCAGTATAGACAGTCTTGTCTTGGTTCATAGTCAAGAAGGGGCAGAACATAAACTGTTTGACCTAGGTGCAAAACTGTATTGCTATGACTCTAGTTGAAAGAAAAGAAACTGGCACCATGTTTCAAGCTCATTCTGTCATTCAATTCCCTTTAACTTTCTGTGGGGCATAGGCCTTCAACAAGTTCAAGCCAATATGTACTATCCTGTGCCATTCACTCATGTGATGTGGAGGTTTGCCAGAAAGCGCTATACTATCGTATCGGCTGTCTTCCTCCTGGCCTGGTTCCAATCTAGTCCTCCAAAGATTGTCTAATGTTGTCCTCCCAGCGGACTCTGGATTGCGTCACAATTATTAAATTATGTAAAATATAACAGTGTTAGATAAATAAGCCTGCCTAAAACAGGTACATTTAAGACAATCCCCAAATTTTCTAGGTCGTCGGGATGTATGCAAAACTGACAAGACAGACACATGCACTGTTGATATTTACCGTCGTGTGTAGTAAATATTGTAAGATATAATGAGACGTGGCTGGCTGTCATACATACTCACGTTACGAAGCATAATCACGAAGCTTGAACACAAGATACAAGGATCGACATGTTTAATCTACCATCTTAGAAACAGGAAGTAGGAAGACGAAAAAAGTAGGAGAGCTAGCCTAAGGGCAAGTAACTCTTGTAGGAGACAAAACTAAACATCGAAACATATATACAATATCAACATCCCCCCGGGAGCCGCGCTAGCGTAGTGGTTACAACACCGCTCTGGCGACCGGGTGATTCAGGATCAAACCCGGGCGATGGCATTTGAGGATTTTTCGTCGACCGGGATTTGGACTGGATTAACTCGAGACCTGGCGATGACATTTGAAGGAGTGTCGTCGACCAGGGATTGGCGGCTCCTGAGCCGACCCAGCTCTAATGGGTACCTCCGAAATCGGCGAGTATCTGCCTGAATGGCGAGGGACACCTGTCTCTATACAAGAAAAAAAGGGATACTCACGTAAAATCAATGTCAGGCTAGACATTAATAATAACCTGAGATTTCGCCTCGAGTATTAGCGGGCGTACGAAAAAAAAAAAAAAAAAAAAAAAAATCCCCCCTTCTTTACGAGTGAACAAAGTCATTCATCCAAGAGGGTTTCTTGTGATCTCTTTGAGGTCTCTTAGGGCAAGATGGTAGTAGAGAATGTTCTTTGCCAGCTTTCCCAGGACTAGAAGTAGCTGGAGTTGAAGGATCAACTTCTGGAGGATTGGAAATGTTCACTTCACTAGTGTTTTCCATGTCTGGCAAAACAACCTGTTGCTCGGGTAGAACTGGAGAGGAGACATCAATTTCCAGGTCCTCGGGATCAGGTGTGAAAGGTGTTGTTTTAGGTCTTAGATGAATTCTGTTTCTGACATATTGACCTCCATTCTCCCCTTCAACGAGATAAGATCTTTCAGAGAGCCTCTTATCAATCCTTCCAGGTTGCCAGTTTGGTTGTTCAGGGTCTTGATAGTAGACTGGCTGGTGAGACAACTTGGGCAGATCATGAGCAGTTTTTATCATAATACTTCTTCACTGATCTGTCTCTCTTGCCTCTACTTTCAATAACTCTACTGTGAGATGCAACGGGTTTCACTGCAGAAGGTATCAGTGTACGCAGTTTCCTGTTGAACAGTATTTCTGCTGGACTTTGATCAAACCCTTGTCTTGGCGTATTACGAAGTTCAAGTAGTGCCTCATATGCATCTGTATTGTCCTGAACAGTCTTTCTCATCATACCCTTGATGAGTTTCACAGCAGATTCAGCTAATCCATTGGCTTTATGGTGACCTGGTGCTGATTTAACATGAAGTATTCCCCATCTAGCAGTAAATGATCTGAACTGTGCAGACGTAAACTGAGTACCTTGGTCAGATACAATAACTTTAGGGACACCATAACGAGCAAAATGAGACTTCAATTTCCTGATGACTAATTGTGCTGTCATTGTTGGTAGAAAGTCTACTTCAATGAAGTTGGAGAAGTAGTCAATCAGGACTAAATAATATCGGCCTTCTATAATAAAGATGTCAGTGCCAACTTTCTCCCAGGGTGATAAACCTCTTGAGTGTTGGTATAAAGGTTCTTTAGTATTCCTTGCCTTCGTTTCTTGACATTCTGGACAACTGTCAGCTATCTGTCGAATCTCAGCCGTCATGCCGATCCAAAACAGACAACTTCTGGCCCGGCGCATCATGCTGTCAAATGCAAGATGAGCAGCGTGTAGCTTCTGCTTGATTTCAGGCCTCAGTGCTTTTGGGATAAGAAAACACTCTCCTTTAAGTATTATGCCTTGTTCTGTTGTCAGAGTGTCACGCACAATTAGCCTTTAACATGCCATCATTTTGAACTTCCTTTTTTCTGCCCCTTGAGAGTGGAATTTTTGGTTACCAGATTTTTAGCATAACAGTTTAGTGGTACTTCTAAATAATCCCGACTTTTCAGCTTTCTATATCACAAGGAAGTAAGCAATATCAATAGGACAGACATATTACATTATTATTAGCCTTTTATATGCGCCATTTTGAATATCCCCTCCACCCTTTTCTATCCCTTAGAGGTGAAATTCCAGACTGCCTGATTTTAAAGCCTGAAATGTGAAAACAACATCAGCCAACATAAATGGAATTCAATGGAAAACTAAACAGCTTAATGATTTAGATTTGCCAACAGAATGGCACTTCTGCCTTATAACCAAAACCAAATGCAAGACAACATACTTGATGAGAGGTTACAGCAAATGGGTCTGAAAATGTATAGGGAAAAGACAAAGATAATAAGAATAAATGCAGGAAACAATAACAAGATTTTGCTTGAAAAAACACTCCTACAAGATGTAGAATCATACATATACATCATGTCAGCAACATAGACAAAGTTGGAGGGACAAACAATGATATCAAAATAAGCATGCATAAGGCAAGAGATGCTTTCGCTCGAATTATATGGAAATTAAAATAAATCAAGTCCAACACAAATATCAGAATCTTCAATTCAAATGACAAGTCAGTTCTATTGTATCGCTCTGAAACATAAAAAAAATATTTATGAAGAAAAATGTGCCTTTCAATTTCTGATGAGTTATAATTAGGACATGGTGAACCAAAAAAAAAGAACAGATGATACAGACTTTTATAAATGAGTACTTGCATAGAGCATCAAAGGATTGAAATGGTACAAGACAAACATTGTGAACTGATGACAAGATGAAGACAAGTGCCAGTGGAACAATAGATCAGAAGAAGAAGATGCTGGCAATGGATAATGCACATATTGAGGACAGCTGTTGATAGCTTTACAAGGCAGCCCCGATGGCACGAGACAGGAGGACTGGGTATACAGTTGTTGAAGACCTGTGCTCCCTGGGAAGCTGAAGGGTAATGATGTTGATTTTTGCATACCAGTTCAGTGGTCCCTCTATAAGATCCCCAAAATTTTAACTTTCTAGGTCATCAACAAGAATGCAAAATCAGCTGTACAGATGCAAAATCAATTGTACAGATACAAAATCAACTGTGCAGATACAAAATCAACTGTGCATATACAAAATCGATTGTACAGATATAAAATTGATTGGACTGTGATGAAGTACTGAGATTCTATCTTTCAAATGGCCCATGTCTTTTTCTCCTTGCAATTTGTTCACTATTTCTTGGAGGGATTACAGGTAATCCACTCCATGTTTCTTCTCCTTCTATTATTTACGTTTTTCAGAGTGAAATTATGAGGGAGTTTTATCTTATCTGCATTTATATTTCTTCTCTATGAATAGAGGTGGTGTTTAGTGTTGGTGTGTAGGGAATCGTTGCAGTATTTTTCTAGAGGAAGGACTATAGAGCCTAGATCAGAGCTGCACCAGTTTTAGTCTTTTTAAAGATATTGCGTGGCCATAGACGTATTTTTCGGGAATTAAATTATTTTCGGCCATTTTGCTTCATTTAACAGTAGAAGGCTGAACTAAATCCCGTTTCTTTGTCTAAATGGGGGTAGTGACCGGATGAGTCAGAGTTGTTTACAATTCTGATTGGCTGAGATCTAACTGCTTTGAATGGCAGCGCGTTCATTGGGGCTTAGAACAGAGCCGCGCAAATGACGTCATGAGGGCAGTGTGGGGGATCCTGATTATATATACTCACGGAAAGTCATAGTCGGTCTCTCTTGTATTATTGCCAGCCGCGTGCCAGAGTCAAATAGTCGATTTGCCTTTCAGTGGGAAAATTCGAATTTGGTAAGCATAGTTATTAGCGTGGTTGGTACTTTTAAATTGATTTTACTAGTCTTAGGCCGATCAGTTACGTTTTCTTGGGAAGTTAATTTTTAATTTAATTCTTAACGCCAGAGCCATCAATTCAATCTTAGTTATAGACTTGAGAAACTGAAAGAGGTCCATATAATTCCTTATTTAAGGAAGGGCAGTATCTAAGAGTTGACAGGTTACGAGCGTGCTTTGTATTATTTCAAAGTAGGTATGTGGATAAAACCCGCACCTGTGTTTTACGTTAATGTACGGAATGGCGGGAGCGCGTGTAATGTGTACTTTCATTGAGAGGTTATTCTGAGTTATATAGTTATATATATATAATTAGACGGGAGCACGTGGGTGCTATCATTTAATTAATATTTATGCAGGAGCACGTGGGTGCGTTAGTTACTGAATAATTATTCGAGACGATGTTCAGAGGGAAGAGGAGGAGTGAAGCACGTGGTTGTACTACCGGGGTTTAAATTGATAACCTGGGTTTATGTATAACTTTTGACGACATGCAGATGCTAGCATAAACGGGTTATACGTTATTGTTTGGGCATTTGTGTACTGTGTATTCAGAAGACGGAGATGAAATTTAATTCTGTTAAGGGAATAATATTTTATTTCATTTTGATGTGATTAATATTACTGTACGGGAATGTAATGATTTCTAGAGTGAGGTCTAGTTTATTTGTGGTAAACATTGCTGCATGTAGGGTCAGCGTAGAAGTGGGGCATAGTATTTTGGACAGGTAGATAGAGCCTCAGTGAAATATTGTTGTCGCTCCCTCCGAGTTAGTCATGCAGAAAAGAAGATCGGGGTCAATGATGTTTATTTTGGAATCGGGTACAGAGAAGAGATGTAGTTGAGTGGTGGGGAGCTGACTTTTGGGAGCATAAATATTATGTAGTTGCTGGAGCGGGAATAGACAGGGGTGTTACAAAGTCGGGGAGTTATTTGTTGTAATGGAGTAGATTATTGATGTGTGTTGTTCAGCTGTGCATTTTCTATTTTTGTCAACAGCAGGTACCGGCTTTGTGGGAAAGAGAGAGCGGAATTTTGATACCACAAAATTTCCCCCATGGCAAAGTTGTGGCAGAAACGCAAAGTTGTGCGTTAATTGCCAGAGGCGGAAGAAGAGAAAAAAATACGTTTTCCCAAGGCAGAGAAGACATTCTCCAGTTGAAAGGGATTTTGGTGGAAAAATCCGGAGCTCTGATGCTCAATATTCTTACACACGCAAATCGGCAGGTTGCCAGCGTGGTTGTAATTTATTTCGCTTCGTCCCGGCCATAATAAAGCCGAAGGCCCACAGCCCAGAGAGAGGGGTGAGCGGGCAGGTGTATACAATTCGTAGTAGCAGCCAGCTACAGTTTCCAGTCCAGAATCCAGTGTTTAAACCTAGTCGTCACTTACAGAATTGTGGAGAGCAACAGGGTTAAAATCCTCTCTACAGATTTTAGAGCAGAAGACAGCTGCTGAAGTTTAGTCTACAGATGTTAGAGCAGAAGACAGCTGCTGAAGTTTAGTCTACAGTTGCTACAGCAGATATTATTTAAGAGCATAGCAGAGATCAGCTGCTGAAGGTTTAGAAGAGTTAGTTGTGTAGCAGTGTTCGGGAGATTTCAGGATAGGCTGTGTAGAACCGAAGTCTGTGCAGAGATTGTGTAGACACTTCGTAGTCGTTCCAGCTGACTGTGTACTTAGAGTTAAAATTAGAAGTTAGAACAGCTAGTTTGGAGTGGAGGCTCGACATCCGAGACCCCACCAAGTGCAGTGTGGTTTATTCTGTTAAATCTTAAAATTCTTTCCCCATACAGGTTGAAATTGTGGGTGAAGGGTTGGGGTTGATGTTGAATCATTTTAACTGTGCTTGATTTTGTTCCAGGTGTGCACACACGCACTTGATTTTTTGACATGTATTTGAGTTTTCTATATGTGTAAATAAAACTTGTACATTATAGCTGGAATCAGTCACCTTATTTACGTACAGTAGCTATCTGTTGTCTGTATCGTTGTGTATGTGAATCTTAATTGAACCTTATCCCCTTAGGGTAGTTAGAGGTGGTTGAGGCCATAGCAATTAAGACGTCCGGAGTGGCGAGGAAGAGTCAACTTCGGTTCTCAACCTCGGAGCCAATGGTCTCAACTTTCACATTTGCACTGTCATTTTTCATCTGAATCTATCCTTTCAGTCTTTCTTCTCACTAGTGTCTTGTCACTATACGTAGACAGCCTCTAGTCTTAAATCCACTTCGTGACATGGACACACACTGAATTTATTACAGCCGATCAGAAAAAGTAATTAAGGATTTGCATTATTGTCTCTACACCAATATATCTAATGGAACCAGCCATTGCAGGACTAAATTGTAATCTCTATGAGAGGGGTGCACCACCACACATGCCAAACAAATGCTTATAAATGCCACTATATTTTAATATTTATGGCTATTTTTTGTTTTTTAGTCCTTGTAAGACGAATCAATTTTTTTTCATACCCATCCATTTTACTCCACGTCTTACCGCAGTTCCCCTCATCTTCCTCGACTTAATATATTTTCATACAACATTTAACATCAACGGTGAAAGGATAAAGTAAGTAGTAAATTACTTCACTTCATCAATTGCACATTACCCTGTACGTTACTGTTAAGGGCGCTCTCGGGACCCCCCGTGTGTTATGGGTGCTTCGATGACTTCTAGTATTTGTGGATGACCAAGTTATTATATGCGTATTCAGTTTATAGAGTCAAAGTCCCTCGGGTTCTTATCACTTTTGTAGGATTCCGTAATACTGTTCGTTGGTATCGATAATGTCTGCTTAACCCTTGTGATACATTCTGTGCTGAATGTATTTCATATTAAATATTCGACCCTTGACTGACCTGTATGAGTCTCTTGTCTTATTGATTATATTGGCAGTGTGAGATGCAGCGTTTTAAGACATTAATCATCACTGGTCATGATTAGTTGAAGATGAATAGCATTTAACTCAACTCCGAATACGATAGTTGATAAGACTGTGATTTTGACGACTCAAAATATTTAATTAGTAATTTCATACCATGAGCAGACACCAACTACATGGGAACAAAAGTCACATCACATTCATATACGATCTGTAAGAGTTCTCATTATTTCATAAGCACATGTTCACAATCTCTATCTAGAGTTCTGATTAGAGGTCAGTTCCTTTTAACGGCCAATGTCCTTTGGCATAAATTCAGAGGCTAACTAGACTTACTCCCGTCGCTAGTTTATACAATAGCCTGTTGCACTAGACTTAACTATCCTGCTAGTTTTTCAATACACTTATTATGCTAGGCTTACGTCTACTGCTAGTCGTTTAATATCCGTTACACTAGGCTTACGCTTGCCGCTAGCTGTACAATATCCATCTATACTAGTCTTACACTATTGCTAGTAACATAATGTTCCTTTGGCATACCACGCCGGGCTAATCTGCCATAATTATGCAAACTGCGTTATTCATACGACGACTTACGTTTGGTTCAAGAAATACACTGCTCAAATGGCTTCCCAGCCACACAATTAAAAAGTGGTTGTACCACACAATATCAGTGGCAATGGCCACACTTCTGAAACACACTGCCATTCGGGTCAAAACCCACAAGTCGAATGACGTTGCAAAGACACACGCGTCATGCATAGAGATATGCATACTTGTCGTTACTATATTCAATTGCGATGTTCCACGGTGCAGCAATCCGAGTTGGCCAAACTCCAATGCTTGCACACATGCAACAATCATCGACATCGGTCGATGAGATATATCTCTATTCGTTTGAGGTGTTCCATGATACAGCCATTCGGATCGTCGACAAATCCAAATGTCTGTAAGCATGAAACAATCATCGACATCAGTCGCGGAGATATAATCATTTGAGGAATGCGCCATGCTGCAGACATGAAGCGATCCTCAACAGTTACAGTCTGTACCCACAGATCTGTCTCTTATTCATACCAATTTTATAATACTGAAGATTATCATGATAATGCAGATTACCTTGAGAATGAAATTCTCTTCAGGCTGCAACTTCTGGTCTAGAGTTGCTTGTCTGATCTGTTTTTCAAATTCCATGTTACGTTTCCTGGGTACATCCAGGGCAGGGAACAAGTCACCAATCAAACCCATAAAGACTGGCATGTCATCGACAACAATCTTGGGAATGTTGAAGTCACGCAGGGCTCTCATCAACACCTGTGTTTAAATGGTGAACAATAATTTCGTCTTACTTGTTTGAAGCCAATGATTTTATCTTTCCTGTTTGAAGACCAAAAGTAAATAAAGTTTTTATTTTTTATATGTACTGCACTCTCAATTTCTTTAAGATTCTCTGGCATTGTGACAAATATCCTTGTACTCTGCAGTCATGAGGTTTAATGAGGATGTGAGAGAAGGATCCGATTATGTTTAAATGACAATAAATGAATAATAATTTTATAATCTTTCAATGTCGTCTCAAAATTAGAACATCACATAACAAGTTAATCAAGTCTACATGTTATTGTTATTGTTAATCAGAATCGACCTCACTGCACTCCGGGCAAACCCATAGGTGCTCAGTCTCCCTCAGCAAATGTCGAAGAGTATGAATGCTAATTGCACTTGTAGCATGCTGGTTGTACATATGACAGATACATCCTCTCTCACGTCCATTTCTGCTAGTCCCAGGTCTGATGCCAAACTCCAACAGTCTCTGCCTTGTTGATTCATCCATTGCAGTGTCATTATCCAGCAGGTGATCATTAATTGCCCTTAGTATCTCTCCCTTATCCATGTCCAGTGTCCCCACTATGGGTGCTCTCGAGGCCAGTCTGTCAGCTCTCTCATTGCCTCGTTCACCTGTGTGACCAGGACAGTAAATTCACACCAGTTCTTCAAGACTTAAGGATTCGATTGATGTTTTCCATTACTGCTGCAGCCATCCGTTCTGAACTTTCAGAAGCATGGCTTGAGAGTCTGACAATATAACTGCCCTGGTTGATGGAGTTTCAGACAGCCACTCAGTGCTGCAGTAACTGCCTCTACCTCCATTCTCATGCTGGAGGTTGTTGTCATGTAGGCTCCACTCTGTTCAGCAACGATCCTGCCCGTTATTCTCACAGAGAAGCCCCATTCTGATTTCTCACCACGCACTACAGACCTATTAGTGAACACAATGGCATCATCACCCCCAGCATGATCACTTATCAGCTGATTAATCTCCAGCTCTGATTTTCCATTGCCCCAAGATCTGCCCTCTCTGCCAAGGCTAATGATGACCTGCTGGTAGTTTATCCAGTTCTCCCCTGACTTACTCCTCTCTTTCCCTCTGGGTACATTTTCAACCCTGGTCACCTGACCAATCGTAGCCTCTGCCTGTGCCATCCATAACATCCCCCTCTTGATTCTTGCTCCTTTGATGTCAGCTACGTTCTCGTGTAGAGGGTGTCTTTTGTCGGTGGTTACCCGCATATAGGCTTTTGCCTGGGCCATCACATATCTGGATCTAATCGACAGCAATCCAAGCATGTACCTCACTGTCACAATGTGTACAGCCCAAAACTAGTCAGATTCCTTCATTCTGAATGCATTCCAGTCGTTCACATTGTGACACTGACAGCATGAGTATTCCTAGCCCGTACTCAATTACTGAAATCATGAACTGATGATACAGGAGAAACAATAGTCTCTGTTCCAAGTCCGCAGCAGCCATTGTTTTTAAGGCTGCCAATCCTCGCTTGCACTTCTGTATGATCAGTTCGACATGATACTTGAATGACAGCCCACAATCAAACATTACTCCCAGAAACTTCAGCCTGTCTTGCCTTTCAATGTTCTGCCCATTGAAAGTGATATCTGGAAGGTCTGCTTTCACTATGGAGTTGTTCAAAGACCACCACATCAAACAGGCCTTGTTGGGATTGACCTTTGATCCACTTTCCTCACACCATTTAGAAACCGCCTGTAGTGTCTCTTGTATGCCTTGGACCATTTCGTGTCTGTCTGAGCCAGTTCTGTACATGAGTATGTCATCTTACTTACTTAGTCGTTCCCCTTCTACCGTGAGGTGTAGAGGTTTGGAAGAGAGAGCGCCAGACTATCCTATCGGCTGTCTTCCTCCTGGCCTGGTTCCATTCTAGTCCTCGGTCCTTCAAAGATTGTCTAATGTTGTCCTCCCAGCGGGTCGCCTTTAGAATCAGTCCGGTTTTCTCTCTTATATTACTCGTAATCATAGTTTAAAACAAACAGGTGATTGGCCTGTTGTGCCTTTGCATGGTGGAGGGGCTGCCTCCTTACGGCCTCAAGGAGTATGTCATCTGCGAAAGTTAATGTTCATCCCAGTCCTGTTGGTTGAAAGGTTGCTACTTTTGCTGTATAGATGTTAAACAGCACTGGTGATAGTGGAGAACCCTACATGACAGGACAGTAACAAAAAGTAATATTATTTCTAATTAAGACTTTATTATTATCATCCATTAAAAAAAATGAAAATATAAAAAAGTATGTAGATAAAAAATAGTAAAGCCCATTCTGCATAAACCTCCTTAAGTCCCAATAAATGGCAAATTGGCTTTTCCGATCACCCATTTTGGCCCATGAAATGATTTATCGCTTCGTAGGCTTTTCTCCAGTTATAAAGCTGTTTTCCAATTTTAACAACCAAATAATGTCATTTCCGACAACAGAATTTCCTTTCCCTTAAAACATGATCACTGAATGAAAGCACATGTGTGTTCACTTGTTAATTTGTGTATTTTTAGCATATATTTTCTCAGTTTTGAAATGACCATGCCCATTAGATCTAGCAGATTGAATTCGGATCGAGCTAGGAAATTATTTGAAGAAATTCTTGATTACGATACTAATTCAGATTGTGTTAGTTGTACAGATAACAAGAAAAATGAGTTGGATTATTGACAGGAGTCTGAAATCAAGCCATATGACAGTATAGATACTGACAGAGTTAATATGTAAAATTTTAGTCAAAGCACACAATTCAGTCACACATGAAGACTAAAAATAAACTTCATCTATAACTGTTACAGTGTTCATCCATTCATTTCATTAATCACACTTGATTTCCTTAGCACATCGGCTTTCAGTCAGTTCATAGACTTTCAGTCAGCTTACATCATCATCTCCTGTCCTGTGCCATCCATTCACATTCTTGTCAGGGTCAACCCTTTTTATGTCAGTCTTCAGTTTCTTCTTCATGTTTTTAACCCTCTATTTCTCTTACCCTAGTGATTCCAGAACAAAGAATACCTTGAAATGCTATCAGCTGGTTTCACCAACGTGGGCTCCATCCAATACACCTACATCCTTTCCTCACCGCCTGTTCTGCAGCTATGAATTGGCTCTTTTCTTTTTTTATTTACTGATTCCACCCCGGCAGTTTTGTCATTTCATTTGTCTATTCTGAGCAAAACTTCATTTATGAAAGTCTGTGATTTCTTTGTTGTAATTTTTGTTGTTCTGCATGTTTGAGACCCATACAATAGGTCTGCACTGACATGTGAACTGATAGTTCTGAACAGTGTGTTGGACGTGAATTCATTTGATTTTCATAAATTTTTTCAAATGCAAATATAGCCCCTCTTGTTTTCTGTATCCTTATTTTGAAATCACTATCAGTTCTTCCAGTTCTGTTTATTTTAATACCAAGATAACCCTGACGCAAGCAGTCTAGCTAGGTCCCTAACAATTACGTAGAAGCGCGTGCAGAGCAGAAGTAGAGATCTTTTTGGCTGTGTTCTTGAGCCGGAAGGCTGTGTGTGTGAAAGCCCCGGTTTATGTAATTGATGTCCGCTGATGTGCCTGCAATTCTCATATGATATTTCAGTGTATTGAGTGCCAAGGATGTGTCTACATGTTTACAGAGAAGTATGCATGTGATTATACTATATTAACTGATGATGATGTAACATCCAAGGAGTTGATATCGACATCCAAGAGGCTGACAAGCCCTAGAGGGTCAACTAGGTGAGGGATAGAACTTTTGGGGTGAAATGTTGACAGTCATATAAGAAATAAAAATACAAGCTGTGACTCAATTTTACATCTGGAAATACTGCAATAAAATACCTCAAACTTTGTGCAGTAGTTGAGCCATTTCTACTTAATTTCTAAGTTTGTACATAGTTGAAGCTGATTTTAGCCATGCAAATGCAGTTTTATCAAAGCAAAGGAACAGACTGAACCTGGAAGAATGTGGTGACTTGCGACTACAATTCACCAATCTCCAACCAAATATCCATGCCTTTGTTAATAATTTTTTTAAATTGATGCTGAAAAATATCCCATTCAACTTCTGAAGGGTTATAATTAGGAAATACAGTGTTTTCAGGTCCAAATGATATGAACAATTGCTGATATGCTAAAGTGGTATCATATCTTGTTAATCAGCCACATCCTTCCCATTAATGGATCTAGTCAGCTCAATTAAAAAGTAATATTAATTTATGTGCCTCTATAATCACTTCCTTATTTTATTTTTATTTTCGTACCTGGGATTGATTAAGGATCAAGGATTCTATAGAGAAATCGGACTCAAAAAAGTTTTGGGATCCCTGGTCCAGGATGATCCTGTTTAATTTCTTCCCTGACACAGATAATAGCATTATTTCACTGTAATTCGTGTACTCTTGCAAATATCCCTTATTTGGCAACTTTACCAGATAACCTTTTTGTCACTCTGCTGGAATTTTTTCTTCCTATCAGAGTTTACCACTTAATTAATAATAAGCAACCATATGAACCTACCATCAGCAGTGCTAAAGTTTACTGTTACATAAACTATTTCTCCAAAAAGGAACAAGCTGCTCCAAAAGTTACTCGTATTTTTATAACGTATAATTTAAATCTCCCTGTCTTTAATTGTTTAAAATATTAAACAGTTAGTAAGTCATATAAAACAGTGGTCAAGAAAAGAAAGAAGAAAATCAGGTACATGTAAAAGTGATGGTTAAAACTGTAGGCTTTTAAATTGAAACAAAACTTTGAATGGAATGTGTAAAGAACATTAAATCTCACTTGGTCCTCAGGACGACCGCGATCACTTCTCTTCAGAGCACCTGCTACCACAAGCACAGACTTGATAGCTCTCAGACCCCAGTCATAATGGTCCTGGCATAGAGTTATTAAATAATTAAAAGTAATGACTCATGTTATGCTTTGTAAAATGATATTAAAATATCAAATCTAAAGGTCAGTTTATATTAAATCAGCAAATACTGCCCATATGTCTTCAAGTGTACTTGGCCTTAGTAGTTTTTCATTGATCAGTATAGTCACATGCTGATGGCGTCGCTAGGTCAGCTACATTTTGTGTATTCACTGAATGCTCTTGGCTATTTTTTCCCTTCATTTTGCGATATGAACTTTACTTGTTATCATTATGTTATTGCCTAAGTGGTTGTTTTAAGTATCTGTTATAGATATGTACAATGAAAAGGACACATTTGTTGACATGCTGAGCAGTCAGTTATTTAGTCCACGTAATTATGATACATAAACCTTTACAAATTATATTTTGTGATTGCCAAGTTTTTTAAAAAAAGGGGGACAAATAAAAATGCTGTATCTCTTAAAAGGAAGATGATACTGATGATCACACATTAAGCAGCATTTACTTTTAACAAAATGCTAAAAACCATAGCATGTCCTGTACAGTTATATAAAGAAAGCATGCACTGCTAAATGAATAGAAGAATTTAAACAAAAAATACTTCATAATTAAGATACCTGCTATAAAGTATGAAGAATTAGATAATGAAGGCATAAAATGTGAAGATGAATAAAAAGAACATGAGCTGACAACAAAAAGAAATGGAGCTGACAAATTTGTAAAAAGACTAATGGACAGAACTCCAAGAAGAAGACCATTCAATAAAATAGTGAAAGTCATGGCTGTGTTTTCTGTGCTTTTCTGCTACTTCATTTTTTCCACATTCTTCTCATTTACTATTATTTTATTTTCTCTCCTATTTCTATTTCCATAGTTCCCTCACTAATTTCTGTTCTTCTTTTACTTCCACATTCTGATATTTTATTTAACTTCAACCGTTTGCTTCCAGCACACGTTTCTTGCACTTCTCTTGGCTGCTTATTATTGATACCATGCAGTAAAAGAATGCTAAGAATACCATGAACAGCTAAAAAGAGTAATGAGTATGTCCTGACAGAAGCCAATGTACTTGTGGTATAGATGGTACCTCAATCTGTTATAACCAGTGCGTAGCCGGAAAATGATGACCTATCTAGGTGAGACCAGGTCATTATCATAGCTGGCTACACACTGGTAACAACAGATTGAGGTACCATCTGTACCACACGTACAGGATTGGTACAACAGATCTCTGCACCTACGGCATCAGCCCCATGACAGCCGAACATCTGCTGCAGTCCTGTCCAATATACAGCAGTGAACGGGGTAGAATATGGCAACAATCTACTTCTCTCCAAGAAAAACTGTTTGGAGATGTCAGGAACCTTGAGCTGACTACTGCCTTTATAAGAGTCATTAATGTGGAAGTCTGAGGGCGAACAAGGAAGAAGAAGAAGAAAAAGCCAATGCACAAAGGAAGCATATTACTCACATCTGAAGGATGCAATCCACTTTTTTTTTGGGCAGGTTATGAGAAGAAAAATGCAGTAATATATCGAGACAACATGAAGAACTGAAGGAAAAGAAATAGAGAAGATAGTTGACAGTTTGACATCATGGGATTGAAAGAAGTCAACAACAGAATTAATAAACACTGGAGACAGGAAGTTGTTGAGAGACATCATTGCATATGTCATGGATTATGGCACTTGAAAGCCATGCAATAAAGCAGTAAATACTTTGTTCTGATCTGGTATGTTCATGTAGGTTCCCATGCTTATGCTTGATGATGTTGCCACCTATCTGTGGACTGGAGAATCCTGTGAGTTAACACTTTCTATTTTTTACTTCTGATGTTGCTTTGACTTGAACTAATCCTCCTCCATCTCAGTAAGCATGAGCCAGCACTCACTTTGTTTGCTCTTGGCCAATTATTTCTTTTTTGTTATTTATCCACAGGGATTTGAATTTGATGCCCAAAGTTTATGAGATATTGCAAATGGTATTTGTTTGTCTTTATTCACTGTTATGAATTTCATGTGCATCTTGTAATGATGAAGACATATTTGTAGATATTTTCAGCTGATCTCTTCTTCTGCCATCATAGAGCTTAAATTTATACTTTTATGTGGCTTATGTTTCCTTCATTCTACAATTTTACTGCAGTAACCCACATTTCGTTAAACATAGCAAACACTTGAAGACCACTGTCTATCTCACCTAAACAAAGCTTTGAGGTTTTCTGGCAGCTCAGTACGTCCTGCATACCCAGGGTTCATTGTGATGAAGATACCCACCGTTGATTGCAGCCTGATCTCTTCACCCAAGAAGTTGAATTTCTTTTTCTTATCCTTGATTGCATCCTGAATTGTCTTCACCTAGCATTGAAATAAAAGGTTAGTTTACATGTTATTATTATGTTTTGTTTAGCATTAAAGGTGAACTCAAACAAATTAAAACACTTCTTATTGTTTAATTAGACAGCAGACATAGTGGCTGTTTCATCTCTGATTGATAGTTTTTAACATCTTTCATAACAATAAAACCATCTCCTTTTTTACAGTCACTCAAAACTACTAAAGCTTCTCACCTTTGGGATAAAAATGGCTGAAATATGAAAGAAATTTATTCTGGAAAAAAAGATTAACTTTCATAACTAGTAGTACAAAGGTACAATTCACTATGAGATTGCCGGTATCAATGAAAACCAATTAGTGTCTATTGGGAGCTGATGTCCATGTATATATTAGGCAATATGCAGTCCCCTACAAGCTCGTTACACTAATAAGGAAAAAATATTAAGACACAAAACGCAGAGTTCTACATGAAGGAAAATTTGCAGAACCCTCTGAGAGAAGAGCTGGATGTAGTATGACAGGCTATTGTCACTATTGTTCTTTCTACTGGTTATAGATTGAGATGAAAACTACAACTACCAGAAATGTAATTCTGTTAACTTAAAAAACAAATTGGCGACCTTGTATTTTTTTTTTCCATCCTACAAATGAAATCAGACAAGACAAAATGAGAATACTGGACAAGAGGTCACAGCAATTGCACATGAAAATTCTCAGCGAAAAGACAACAATTATGAGACAAAAATGATAATCAGACTGCACTTGATGAAACAACCCCACAAGACTCATTCAAATAGCCTGGTAGCTACTTTGACAAAGTTGCAGCAAAGAACAAAAAAAAAAAAAAAACCCAGAGAAGTCAAAAGAGACTTTATTTGTAGTGGGAAATATATGGAAATCAAAAGAAATAAGAAGTCCAACACTAAAATTAAAATTTAATTTTCTGCTCAAATTTCAAAGCAATACTTTCACATGGTTCTGCAACATGGTGAACAACAAAAGCAGCAACAGTAAGAAAAAAAAAGCTTTCATAAATGGCACACATTGCATGCACAAAGTAGAAGGATTAAAATAATATGAAAGATCATTAATGTGGACCTCATGGAAAGGACCAGAGAAGTACCAATGGAACAGGAAGTGAAGAAAAGATCTTGTTGAATCAGACACACACTGAGGAGGATTGCTGATAACATTCCTTGTTCTGGTATTCCCAGTGTAAAAGAAATAGAGAGAAATCTAAAAACACGTGTAGAAGGGAATAGGATGCAGACTTAAAAAAAGGATAGCAAAGTTATGGAAAAAATGTTTAAGAATAGCAGAAGACAGGAGGACTTGGCATGAACTGAATGAAGGCATATGCTCCACAGGAAGCTAAATGGTAATGATGATGATGGAAGTTATCTCTCCAAGTAAAAATCTTTCAACTTAAGATTTCTGGTGCAGATTTAGAATTTAAATGTCTAGTTCCAGTAAGTTTACCTGTACAGCAACCACAGACAACACCTCCACTGCAATGCGGTTGAACTCATCAAAACAACCCCATGATCCAGACTGAGCCAGTCCTTTGTAGATGTTACCTATTGACTGTGAATTAAAGCAAAACACAGTGATATGGTGCAAAGTTTTTCAAATCATATTTTAGAAAAGAACACAATGTTTATTTGATATAATAATGTACACAGTTTACTAATCTGTGGCATTAGAAATGTACCTATAAATAAGTCATTATATTTTCCAGTAGGATATGAATTTCCTGTTAACCTTCATTACTCAGCACTCATATCCAATGACAAAACAGTTGTCTGTTAAAAAAACCACACACACCAAGCACACACACACATGCACACATGCAGAAACACACACACTGAAATGTTTTGAATCACTGTCCGTTTAACACATTAACTACCGTGAGCTGCTCTGACCGTCGTATAAATCTCACCATTATGGCAGCTGGGAGCGTCAATCTTTATTTAATAATAAAACGAATAAACAATGTACCGCAACACTTTCTGATCTGGTTCAAGATTTCAAGTTACAACCGGAAAACAAATTCCCAAAGCATGATTGTTGTTGAACACTTGAAAATTGATATTATATTCATATTTTTCAACGTTTCAGGTTAGTTACCGAATCGTGTAAAACTGTTTACCATGGCAACTAGTGATATGGCCGCAAAAATGCTTGTACACCTCGTTTAACTGCTGAACAGGCTAGAAACTTGTTTCAACAATTAATTGATAGATATAGTGATGAGGACAAGAGTGAAAACAATGTGGATATTGATTCTGATAGTAGTTGTAACAATAGTAGTGATGATGCAAGCAGTGACGATAGTGAAAATATTGCAAATCCTCGGCCGTAAAATAGCAAAGACCTTGGTTAGAGTTTCAAATGGTGCAGAAAATAATGTAACTAAAGAAAGAAAACAACAGCAGTAAGTTAGTAATGGTGAATCAACACATAGTTTACATTTCGTCCCAACTTGTGAACCAGGTCTGCATGAAAATCTTGAGATTATATAAGTTACTAATAGTATAAATATTAGTCAGTATGTGTGTTCTTGGGCTTGTTTTTCTTGTCATTGGATATACTACATGATAATCACCTACAGAAAGGCATTAACTGCCTTAGGAAAAAGCAATATGTTGGTAAGTTGATAATTTTTAAAAAATTTTGAAATGTGACACAACAGAAATGGAATCCAGTGGAACAGCTTGATGATCTAGATTTTGCAGATGACTTGGCTCTTCTGTCCCATAACCCTAATCAAATGCAAGACGAAGTGAAAATACTTGATGATAGGTCACAACAAGTCAGTCTGAAAATACACAGGGAAAAGATAAAGATAATGAGAATAAATGCAAGAAATGATAACAAAGTCAAACTTGAGGAAACATCACTATAAGGTGTAGAATCTTACACATATCTTGGCAGCAATATAGACAAAGTTGAAGGGACAGACAGTGATATCAAAATAAGAATACAAAAAGCAAGAAGATATTTCGTTGCATTAGGAAACACATGGAGATCAAGAGAAATCAAGTCCAACACAAAAATAAGAATTTTCAACTCCAATGTATAGTCAGTACTATTATATGGCTCTGAAAGATGGAGAAAAACAAAAACAACAACAAAGAAGTTAGACATTCATAAATGGGTGCTTGCGAAGAATAGAAGGATTAAAATGGTATGACAAGTCACCAATGTGGAACTGATGACAAGAACCAGACTAGTGCCAGTGGAACAAAAGATGAGAAGAAGATGCTGGTGATGGATAGGACCCACATTGAGGAAACCTTCATAGCATTACAAGGCAGTCCTTATTCTGGAATCTCCAGGGAAAGAGAGGCAGCGGTAGCCAAAAAACACATGGAGAAGAGAACTGTAAAAAGAAGTGAAAATGATAAGGAAAACTTGGAAAGAACTAGAGCTGATAGTACTTGACAGGAGGACGGCATGTGTTTGTTGAAGGCCTATACTCCTTGGGGAGATAAAGGGTATTAGTTTACATTATTATATTCTCATATGTCTAAACATATCTTTCTTTGCACATTTCTCACAGCATGTATTTCTTAAGTCCTTTTTTATCTGATCAAGTGTCCATAATTGTAGCATATAATTTTTACTCTTTCAGGAGTCTCTTTTCACAACCAAAATATTGTTTTTACTGCTCAAATGTTAATAACAATTACTACCTTATAGTCCATCTGTTCTGAGCAGTTGAAGACATAGACCATGATGCCAAGGGCACGACCAAGATCTTTTGTGGTCTCAGTCTTGCCAGTACCAGCTGGACCAGCAGGGGCTCCAGACATAATAAGATGGAGAGACTGAGTCAATGTAATGTAACATCTAAAGAATAAAGAACAAAATAAATTTAGCAACAAGAGAATAAGACAACGTACATGTAACAACAATATCCCAATAATATACAGTATGGTTACTATGCTGCTACACAAAACTACTGGTAATTGAAAAAATATTTGCTCGAAATCAAACTGGGAAGAAAATCTTCATGATTGAAGATGTAGACATTAAAGACCATATCCTTCATAACTTTAAAAAAAACAGCAAAAGAAAAAATAACAATTATGCTGACAGTCCTAAATATTTCTGAGATATGGAGTGTCACGAAGTGGTTTTAAGTTTATAGAGTTTGCCTGAATGAAAGCCAGACCCTAGTATGAGAAAGTCTGAGAAAATATAATTTAGATGAAAAATTGACATGCCTGTGGACAGATGAGACTATTGGCTCAAGGGATAGAACCAGGATTTGATTCGCCCTTGCCGCTTCGTGACGTCAAACTGGCTATAATCTCACCCTCCTCTGACTTCCTTTAAATACAAGGAGATAAGGTGTATAAAAACGACCACAGACACCACTATACAGACCACTTGTAGGTATAGTATAGAATAGAAGCTGATCCAGTAAATAATATATGTATATATTTATTTACATACAAGAAAAACATAAAATGTCATCATACGTCATCAAGTCAGTCGATAGCGTGCACTGTTGCACGGCCTGAAAACAACGTACCAATTAGATTAGATAGACACTAGAAAAAAAAAACCCCAAATCACATTCACTCTTTCTGTCACCCTGCTGAGGAACAATAAAATGATTAGTGATTAAATAACTCTACTATTGTGGGGGCTGTCCACTTTAGCCTCCACTCTCTAATACACATAAGATTCTACTGTCTCAGTCCTGTTGACTCTTCCTCAACGAACCGTCTACACAGCTTTCCACTTGTTAGGCGATATGCGCCGCTAACTAACACCACTGGAAATGCTACAAATAATAGACTTGGAGTAACACAATGGCTCAGTATCTATCCTTCGAGTAGATACTGAACAGACCCTACTGGTCCTGTCTATTTCCCCCTCCTTCTCTCTCTCTCTATCTCTCTCTCTCTCCCTTGGTCTCAGTGTCTCTCCAACACTCGACGACTGATGATGCGGCGTCTCCGTTACGCTCTTCTCTCGTTACCTTCACGACCCAGGTATGGTAACCCTATCACCTGTTCCTGAATTCTGCGATGATGATGATGAAGTTCTGGCATCAAGCATGAGGTACTTGATTACCTGTCGAAAACTTCTCTGCTGCTGAATAGCTTCCCTCTTTTAACCCGCTCCGGAGTTATAGGAAACCCCACAGCCTTGATTTCCGGCTGTACGCAATTGAAACCAGTCTCACGGCCACCTGCCGTTGCTAGAGACTATAATAGCGACGCTCTCGGCTGTATGATAAATAAACCCCGTTCCAGCTGAAGCATAGGGACTTCACTGCCAGAGACCATAGGGTAATTTTCTTTTGCTCCTGACGATAACTCGAGTACTCTGACCCTGAGATATGTCTTTTGCCGTGGATAATTTTATTTGACAAAATTATGCTCCCCACTGTTTCGCCGTGACTCGCTATTATCGCTGATTTTTCCCACCGTGGAGAACGATAAATCGACGTCGACCGGCGGCAACATTTCTTCCGATAGAGAACTGGGCCGCCGTTTAACTGGCTATTTATACACACCGGGAACCACTCCCGCGTACCGCCTACGCATCATCGCGAAACCCGCGTGGCTTAAAATTGCGTCACGTTACCTGACGGCCGCGTGCTTCCGGATTCGTCATACCGCGTGCCGGAAATGGCGATTATTTTCATAAACAACGAAATCTCCGTGATCGTGAAAAAAATCTATAAGAGAAAAACTGGCCAAATGTAAAATAAACCTACCATCATAAAACGAACCCATTAAAATTACTTCCGCAAAAATTACCAAACACGATATATATTCAAATGAGAAGAAAAAAATGATGAAAATTCAAAATAAAAGAACAGGATCGGCCCGGAAATACAAAATAGACGATAGAATCGGGCCGGTTGAAAGACAGAATTACAGTGCAGCATCACATGGAGCGAAAGTTAAAGACAAAGTGGTATAATGAGAGTTAGCTTATATAACACATAAAAACAAAAGAATAGACAGCCAGTGAAAAAATAAAAAACCAAAATAAATGACATTCTTTTCATCTAAGTATACTCTGATCTTAGACAACTCCAAACGTTGACATTGACGAGATTTTAGTATGACATCCAATTTCAAAACTGTCCATGATCTGCATCAGCAGATAAGGGGTATAAGTGTTAAATTATACATTTTTGTAGCACTAGTTATTAACTGTTTGTTGTCCAGTTCTATTGTTTTAATGCACTCTGAGTGCTGAAGAAGTCTTTGTGCAGAAAGGTTCTTTGTTCTTTTTCATTTGTAAAACTGAAAGAATGAGAAAGAGGCTGAGAAAATATGAAATATTTGTCATGAAAATTGTACGAGCAGAAACATTACCAGAAGCTTTAAGAACCATACCTGTCAGTGAGAGGTGTGATGACAAGTCGAGGTGTGTTGCCCAGGTACTCGTGTGCATAACGGAACTGTGCATCACAGATATTAGCAAAGCAGTCACGTTCATTATCATCCCAGCGATGTCTCAGCTGTGACAACCAAACAAAGGCTTGAGAGTTGTCCACCTGTTGACAAACAGTAAACAGTAAAATGTTCCATGTCTGGAGGTGTCAAGAACAGCAAGTCGTAACAACGATTTTAGAGTGCAACATATTTAGATTGCAGAAATAATAATTACACCTGACAAGATTCTTGTACTTTCTAGTTTGTGGCAGAATGTTTGGCAGCTTCATTCATTGTTTCCTGTACGTCAATGAAACTGTGATTGATCAGTTCCCCTTAAAATCTGTTTCTGCCTGTCCTTCTCTCCTTATCTCTTGGAATATTAGTATACTCTATATCAGGGTTCTCAATTTTTTTTTGCTCATGGAACCCTACTGTGCCAGATTCACCTCTGTGACTCCTCTCATAGTCTCTGTTAGCTGGAAAAAAGGCACTTTACCATCTAGCTGTGGCCCCCTATAAATATGGTATGCCCCCCCCCCCCCCCCCCCCCCATTGGGGTGCCATAAGGCCCATCCCCCCCATTGGGGTGCCATAAGGCCCACGTTGAGAACCACTGCTCTATATCATCATTAGTCTCTTCTTTAAAAACTTATTCCTATTTCATTTGAGCTCTTCTTGCAAGCTTTCCTAGTTCATTCTCACCATGTCTTTTTCACTTCTCATCTCTTCATTTTGTTCATATCTCTGTTTTTTCTTAAGCAAAGTATCTCATTCAACTCTTGATGGGTTATAACTAGGACATTTAAGTGTAATAAATTCAAGACAATAAAATCAGATTTCCGATATCCAAATATAGTATCTTCTTCTGCTCTCCTCAGTCCAAATATAGTAAATCAAAACCAAAATTGTGTGAATCAATTTGTGTGTGGCACCCCCTTTTCAAGAAACAAACTCATTTATCTAACAATTTTAATGTCTGAATGATTATTCACAACCTTTGAGCTTTTTTTCTTCACAATGAATCATGATGTAGTTACTGACTACATTGCTCTTCAAAAACATTTTCTTCCTTCAGTAATTAATTCTCCTACAAATTAGTCAATAAAAGCTACTATTTTTTACACATTTTTCTTATGTGCTTGTGCCAATAGAAATGTTTCTCAGTAAATATATTCATTTAAAGTGTAAATATCTTTCAGTAAAAATTAAAATATTCCATTTTAGTATAAATGTCACTTAAAATAGCTCTATATTAAATTTGTCTGTTCATTTGAAATTTCTTGACCTTTTGAGCAATCATCTTGCTGACAACATCACGGGCATGCACATCAATAGTGCAGATGGTCATGATCTTCTGGCGGTCACCACTGGTGAGGTCTCCCAGCAACATAGTGATTAGAGAGTTCAGCTGTGAGATCTGCTTCTTGTTGTAGTCTTTCAAAGCATTCTCATAACCTTCTTCCAGTCTACCAAATGCTATGTTGACCTCTGTGGTCCACCAGATCTGAGTTCCACACAGAGCTACCTGTAAAGTATGAAAATAACAAGTTTCACACAATGGGGCCTATACCGCAAGGGCAAAAAAACCCAGCAAGTTTCACATAATGTTACCTATTAAGTAAGGGGGAAAAAATAGCAAGTTTCACACATATAGCCAGTAGAGTTAGAACAAAATACAGCAAGTTTCATACAATGTAGCCTGTAGAGTAATAACAAAATACAGCAAATTTCACACAATATAGCCTGTAGAGTAAGAGCAAAAAACACCCAAGTTTCAAACAATGTTACAAATAAAGTAAGAGAGTAAAATAGCAAGTTTCACAGAATACTACCTTTAGGGTAAGTGAAGAATTAGCAAGTTTTCACTTTTATCTATACAGTAAGAATGAAATAGCAAGTTTCACTTTTACCTATACAGTAAGAATGAAATAGCAAGTTTCATACACCACTATATTCAAAGAAAAAAAAAAGATAAAATAGCAAGTTTCACACATTGTTAACAATAGAATGAGAGATTGAGAGATAAAATAGCAAATTACATATAAAGAACCAACAGAGAATAACAACATAGTAGGTTTCATACAGTGCTTCCTACTGAGCAGGACAAAAAAACAATAGGAAGTTTTGTACAACAGAGTAGGAGAGAAAGTAGTAGTTTTACATTACGCTACCTGGAGAAAGGAGTGGAAACATATTTCATACTATATTATCTATGAAGTAAGAGAGCAAACAGTAAGATCTACATGAAGCTACCAACAAAGTATGACAAATTTCAAGTTCCACACCAAAAGTTGGAACAAAATTAAACATTTCTCCACAAAGCTACCTACAGTCTGGCGCTCTCTCTTCCAAACCTCTACACCTCACGGTAGAAGAGGAACGACTAAGTAAGTAAGTAAGTAAGCTACCTACAGAACACCAGACAAATCACAACTTCACACACTGCTACGAAGAAGGGAATAAGAACAGCAAGAGCAACACAAAGCTATTGTGCATAGGTTATTATTGAGGACGGTTATTGAGCATTGTACTGATGGATGTTGTAAGAAATGTCGTGGGATGGTGCAAGAATCTTTCTTTCATAAATCGACTTCCAAACCTTCTGGTTAACTTTGGGTCCACATGACGACATAGTTTAATAGATGAAACAGATAATGTTCATTGAAAGCATGGAATACATGGATACTTTTAAAACTCCTACAGTCCTTCATACAACGTCACATATCTGGAATATTTACTAGAGGTGCCATGACGGTTATCACCGAAGTATCGAAAACCAGAGTATGGAGTTTAATATTATAAATTAGCTCCTGCAACAACTTCTCTGTAAATATATATCATCGAACAAGAATACTTAGGTTTGGCATCTTCTGAATACATGTGGCGACCTCCGTAATACATACAGCCACGTAGAATAATAGATAATCTTGACTTCTTAGGAGCAACAGCTTCAACGTCTTCCTAAGATGAAATCTTATAATGAAAGGCCTTGGCTAACGGTCTGCATAAATTATCGCAGCACCAACTCTACGTCATCATCTTCAAGTGACGTCAGACTAACATCGCGTTCACTTGTAATTACATAGGTGCAAAATACATCATGTTGGCCAAGAATAGAATTATTACCACGTAGATTAACTGCTAACAAAACTAATCGTGGTCAACATGTAAAATACATTATAAACATTATAATACACCTATCTGTAGAATAATAGAGTAAAAGGAAAGTTTTACACAGTCAGTACTACATTTATCTTAAGAGAAACAACAGCAAGTGTCATAACAAAGCTATCTGTAGAATAATAGAGTAAACGGAAAGTTTTACACAGTCAATACCACATTTATCTTAAGAGAAACAACAGAAAGTGTCATATAAAATTTAATTTATTGCTTATAGGTTGTTTCCTCTGTACCTCCACCCCAAATCCTTTCTTTATTACTAACGGTGAAAAAGTGTTGCACATTTTGTGTTATTGTTCCACCCAGACAACTAAGTGGATACAACTGAAATAAATCACAAAATTCTGAATCAATACTGCTGTGCAATGGCAGAGTAATGAATAATTTGAACACCATGTAAAAAGCAAAAGCATTTGTAAGGATACAGAATACTTTCTGAAAGTCTGAGAATATTCTTGCACTTTTAAACAAAAGTCAAATATTCAATTCCTGGTCAAGGCGGATAACGACAGTAAATCAGTAATTCAACGTCATTAAGAAAGTAAGAGTTGTTTCCCATTTTTTTAAAAGTTAAAAAATACAATTAATAAGTAAAAAGACAGCACAAAGGAATACATGAAGAATGTCAAAATGAGATGAAATAAAAAGAACAAATGCACAAATAAGTACAGGGATGATATAAAGAAGACAGCACAGAAAAGACTATGTTTGAAGAAACGTGCAGAGACTGTATGGAACTAAAGTGTCCAAGTTAAAGTGTATTACTGGATGTCTTGAACAAATATATCATGCCTCAACTTACCTGTGCTGGGTAGTCAAACAGCCATTGGTCTCTAGGTTTTTCTTCATAGCCAGAAACAGCCTCTGTCATCTCATGCCGGACAGTGGCCTTCATAGCATCCAGCAGTCGGTTTAGCCAGATCTCAACCTGACCATTCAGGTCACATGGGTTGTTGAGGTCCACAAATTCTCCATCTTTACTGAACATGCCTAGAGCATTCTTGACAGGTTGAGTGTTCTCATCCATCTCAAACTTTAGTTTTGCCATGGAATCAAATAGTTTGGTGAGATGGCGAGTCACCTGTGAACACAACCAACAGTGGTTTGCTAACATGTTTTGCATATCAGATGCAAAATCCAAAGGTTCTCATTTGCTACATTTCTTAACTTAAACTACTAAGTATATGCTAAAGTGTAAATGTCTAATTTATTTCAGTTTGTATTACTAGTTTCACATGATAATTGGCCTACGGTCAAACGTCTGCATTTACAAAAGAGAAAATGGATGACTCTTCTATATTAAACGCCAGGATTTGCCAGTTCTTATGGTTATGAGTTGTGGTCAACAAGAGTCTTTGGCTAATGAAAATATCTTTCCATGTCCTAGTTAGCCCTAATTAAGTGCACTCTGCTTTTATATCATCCATCATCATCATGTTCATTTTTTGAGGTCTTTAAAGAACATGCAATCACCAATGCAATTGGCCCCCTTCAAGAGAGCCTACGTCAAAAGATTTCCTTAGTTCTCACAATGATGGTTTTTATAGCTGTTTCTTTTATATGATGAGGTAGTCATTCCCGTGTACAACCTCTCATTGGTCTCCTCTTACAACATACTCAAGTGAGCAGCTATCTTATTCTTTATTTGTCTCCTCAGATAATCCTGGAAACCACAGGAGGAGGTAAGTTTCTTATGCAAAGTTGACAATACTATATAGGTGTGACAGAGGATATTATGAAAATAGATTTCCATATATCTACATTTTTCTTCCACCTGCTTCCTTATTAGTTATGCACGTTCGGTTAACGTAAAACCCTCCTACACTTAGTTATCTGTCTCTTTCTTAATTTAGCCATGCCTATTCTTTTCTTTCGTTTCCCTTGTCTTACAAGCACTAGCATTGTTTACAAAATAACAGACCTACTAGCTAGCGTTGAGCCGTTTACTTGTAATTATAATGCCAGCGATTTGGAAAATCGTTGTAATAGTGACAGACGAGAGAATGGTCCGTAGATTTGTAGAACAGGGGGAATAATTTTTAAAAAGTCGTACCTGTTTATACTGCACGTTCTCAGGAGGAGATAATCTTATTAAGAAAATCAAGATCGTTAAGTCAAAAAGGATGTACTTTTGTTAGTAATTGGCAAGGGGGAATTAATCTGAAACCAAGGGCAGATAATCACGGTTATCTCCCCCTACCTCCATTTGTTCGGAACGTAATTAGATATCGTAAGAGATGCCTGTGTAGTGAAATTGACAGAGATACAACGGTAAAATATCTCCAAAGATAACATTTAAGGATAAAAACATAATGCGTAGGCTGCGAATAGTACATGATCGCCTAGACCGCGGGTCATCATCCTCCATAATAATTGACTTGCTAGACAGGAGGGGAACGGCGGATCAAAAAGGAAAAAAATATGACTGGAAAGATTGCGTGAGACTAGAAAGGCTAAGGAGACGCAATTGGGGGGGAAACGGAGAAAAGTCACGTTTCCCAAGTTGACATAAAAAGTAAGCAACTCGACAGAAGGGACCTTAGATATAATACGTCACAGTCATTTATTGGACGCTTTTGCAATACCAAGCCCTTGATTTGAATTCAGCGGCTAAAACGCAGATGTTTGGAATATTACAAAATTTAAAAAGTACTTTTTTCTTAATATTAATGTTAGGAATATAAAAATTAGCTGGCCGGATGGCCTATTCTGAGCAGTGAACTAATATGTTCTTAATTTTACAGACGGATAGATAATATTGAAGATAATGACAAAAGACAGTGTTGTTCACATCATCGACAGACTGTATTGAATCTAAAAGTGTCGCTAATTGCACAAAAAAAACACGACCTCGAAACGCAGGTGTTCAAATTTACTTAGTATGGAGGAGAGGGTTTTTGGGTGGTAGCTGTGTCTAAATATAACTTTTAACGACAAAATTTTGGAGGGGAGAGAAAGGTTGGTTCAAAAATCAAGTACATTTTGTAGAAACACAAGTAGAGACGGACAGACTAACAGATAACCATCCATACTTGACTGAAGCATGACTGAAATGACTTTATGGTAGGAAATTTGAATTTAAAATAAACCTAGGCAGTGATTGGCCACAGACAATCATATCATTAGCGCTCAGACGCGAAAGTGGGGCCATTCTTCAATAGTTGTTCAGTGATAGACACAGATTTTAAAGTGTGGTGATTTCCATATGAAAGAAAGTGTAATAAATTTAGGGACGCCATACTATAGCCAGCAGCTCAGCTGAGTTTTGCTAGCAATTCTGTGTTATTTATTCATAATCTGGTAAGATTGAAATTATTTCCTTATATATTTTGAATATTGTTTCATGTTTGAGTGATTTGATACTGCCATATCGAAATCTAGCCTTACAAACAAGTAGGGATTTGCTCTAGACCCCCCGCCCTAGTCAGGGTCTAGGGACCAACAATGTACATAAACTCCAGCAGGGGTTAGGCAAGACAGATCAAGTGTTGAGAATAATGAAACATATTACCTATCCTCTTTTAGGGCAGACAACTAATAAATATTTTTCAGAACCTATAGTCTGGGAGGATCTAGCTGATGTAAAACCACCATGGTAAATGTGCTGTTTGGTCAGAGAGATCTGACCTGTCTGTATGATGTGGTTGTTGTGTCAGTGTTGTGTCCAGACGTGGGTAGAGAATAGATTTTGACACATGGCCCATACTTTGATTGCAGAGCTGGGAGTTTCTGTTGTCAACAAAGCAGTGACTATTCAGTTGGTGACTTACTCGAGTGTATCTGTGCAGTACTTGTGACAGAGACCACCATTATTGCCCGCCAGCACGGAGAGGTGGGACCACCTGATTTCAGCACCAGAGCTACAACTACCAGATGAGTGAGCCTCTGGTCTGCTGGACATTCACCAACGCTGTGTAGTTACTAATACCCCCCATAAAAATTCCCACCATTTTCTGGACACTGTGTAGTCAATATAGACAGGTGTGATGAGGCCACCCCAACAGCACAAACAGTAACTATCCTCCCAAGTAGATGACTACTAGAACATTTTAATAAAACTAACTAGTATAGTACATATATATGTACTATTGCATTTATGATATAATATTCCATGCATTTCTTTCATAATCTCTAAATCCTTTTAAGTTCTGGTCAACCTAAAAAATTGATCCAGAACAAAATAAATGTAATATAATTCTATCAAGAAATTTTACACACGTGAGTTAGTTCAGTGTATTTTAACATTTATTAATATTATTAGTCTTGTTAAATATCTGTGGGTATATCTATAACCTATTACACCACACTACATAGCATAACCCTAGACACTTTACGTAGCCACATTCATTAAAAAAAATTAAGCGTGAGGTCGTAGTGGTAGCAAGAAAGGCCTTCTGACAATTCTCAACTAACTACATTTTATCTCAGGAGCCTTCACAGCTGGCCTCATACAATTACATTTAGTAATATCACCATCATACAATACCATCAACACCACTACAGCCTGATCAAAGCGAGTTCGTTCGCTAGCGAAGAGTCTGCAAGCGGCAAAAGTGTCAATGTTTCCTTTCATTCAGAAACTGAGCGAAGAAATTCCCGAAGGTGTTATATCTAACAAGTACCAGTGATTTTCTATTAATTTAATATATATACCGTATCCTTTAAACTCAGTTTATTCCATACCTACAGATTTTTTCAGAACAGCTAGCTTCGATTTCTAGACCATTGTTCTTAGTATTTTCGATTGGAGTTGTTCTAATGTCTGTGTTTGCGGTAAATATTATACTAGAAGTTTGAGTGATTTAATTGTTAAGTCCATCATTTTATTTCACTAAGATTTTCTTTATAGAGTGATTTACTGGTTAAATATATTCCACTAGGATTTTGATGTGTGTTAATTGACTAGCAGACTTAAAAATGAGTTATAGCTAAATTGTTCTGGCTGTAGTGTCGATTTAATTAATTTGCTATCTAACCAGTAAGGGATATTTTAATCGAATAGTAAATGCACTATTCCTTATGAGTACTGACGAAATATATATTTATTTCTAATTCATGATGATTAATTTGGACAATGACTAGAATTTATTTCACGGGGTTTTTAACCAATAAGATAAGCTCTACGCTTGTAGTTTCTAATTAAAGTTAAATAACCGAGTGTATAATAAATTATAACTCTGCGCGGGTTAAATTTAGGATAGAATAGTGGTGTAGTGGTTATTGTGATTATATGGTTGTTTTTCTTCCTATATGCAGTGCTGGGTCACATACCCAAAACCTACCAGCGGCTTTACCATATAAATCTGAGAGAAAAAAAGGAGTCTAAGTCTACGTCTAACAGACACAATACAAAGACATTAAAAATAACGTGTAACTGGACGAGAGAAAATAATATCAAACATTAACATTACCCGACTACCAACCACTTGTGGTGTAGCGAGGATTTTTATCCCGAGAGATTTACTCCTCTGACATTCTCTCCAAGTATTAATTTTACTAGCTACTGACTCAGTGAACATTAAAGCTCTTAAGTATTTTCCTACCTGGACTAATTGATGTGACATACGAGGGGCGTTCAGAAAGTAATGCACCACATCGTTTTTCTCAGGAGCTGTTTATTCAAAAAGCATGAAATTTATACACAATATACATGGATATGTCATGTAAACATCGGTATTATTCAACATTATCCCCATCAACTTGTACGGCTTTATGCCAGCGCGAAACAAGTGCATGTATTCCTAGCCCGTACCAGATTTTGTCTTGATCATGTAGCCATTTCTTCGCTGCATGAATCACTCCTTCATCATCTTCAAACCTTTTCCCACGGAGTGCATCTTTAAGTGGACCAAATAGATGAAAATCAGAGGGTGCCAAATCGGGACTATAGTGTGGATGGGGTAGTACAGTACAACCCAATTTGGTGATTGCTTCCCGTGTTGCCAGACTTGTGTGAGGTCGCGCATTGTCGTGAAGGAGAAGCAGGTCTGCTGGATTCTTGTGCGGCCGAACTTTGCGAAAACGTTGATTGAGTTTTTTCAATGTCTTAATGTAAGCTTGCGAATTGATTGTCTCTCCTCTTGGCATAACGTCCACAAGAATCACACCTTCAATGTCCCAAAAGACAGTGATCATGACCTTTCCAGCTGAAGGAATTGTCTTGAATTTCTTTCTTCGTGGTGATTGCGGATGATGAAACTCCATTGACTGTCTTTTTGTCTCAGGTTCAAAATGATGTGCCCAGGTTTCGTCACCAGTAACGATCTTAGCCAAAAAGTTCTCTCCATCAGCATTGAAACGCTCCAACAATTCAGAAGAAATAGCTTTCCTTTGCAATCGGTGGTCATTTGTGAGACTTCGAGGAACCCATCTTGCGCAAACCTTAGAAAATCCGAGAGTTTTTATAACTGCATTTGCACTACCAATGCTGACTGACAGCTGTAAGACCAATTGTTAAGTAGTGATTCGCCTATCAGTAAGAATAATGCCCTCAGCGCATTTCAACATTTCTGCGTTGCTGGCTGTGGCAGGACATCCACAGCGCGGCCGATCATGCAGCTCCGTATCTCCACTTCCTGATTCTTTGATTCTCTGAACCCAGCGACTGACTGTACTCCTGTCGACTGCAAAACTTCCATACACATCACATAGACACTTGTAAATATTCACAACAGTTTCCTTCTCTGCAACGAGAAATTCTATCACAATTCGCTGCTTATAACGCAAGTTGCTAACACGCTCCATTTCAACGGTTTAGGGCAGCCGTATTATTTGGCCGGTTGTGGTGCAATTTGGTGCACACAATTGGCACATGCCATATTTGAAGTGTGCAAAATTTCATGCTTCTGTCTTCATTATTAGCTGAGAAAAACGATGTGGTGCATTACTTTCTGAACGCCCCTCGTAAACAGAATCCTAAAGAAGGAATAGTACTTATGGGTCTATGTCTTTATTAAATTCTGTAACCTATGATTATTTTATATTGTCTGATATTTGATATAATTGTTGTGTAGTTTCTTTATGGTAAAATAAAATTTACATAAAAACTTTATTTACCTGTGTCGGTCAGCTCGTCCCAATATCCCTACTCCATTACTATAGTTTTCATGTTTGTGCATCTAATTGTCGTTACTTATCTGTGTGTGTGTATGTACGTGAGTGGTTGATATATATTAATATATCTAGGAAGTATACTGTCCGAACAACAAATTTTAGTCGTAACCGAAAGGCTGGACTAGAGCAGCTTCTCAAATCCAGGGACAGACTCTACCCTTCACCAACTCACTAATGAAAATCTATCTGTTTACCTTATCTCGCACTGAGTCATCACCTTTGTCAGTTCTATTCAGACAGGACCTAACATTGTTCTTAATCACCTATCGGAAATTTACGACAATAGGGTTGCTGTGTTCAGGGTTCATAGCAAATTTCTTCAAGCATTTTCCAGGCTTTTTCCAGGTTTTTCCAGGTCCAGCACGTGATTTTCAAGGATGGGAAACTCTAATATTTTCCTCATCTAATTTTCTCAGATATAATTATCACTTTGCTGACCAGCAATCCGGAGCATTACCATCTCCCATTACCAAGGGTGTTTGCAGATTTCTTTAAAAAAAACATTTTTTTTTTTTTAAAATTCATAAAAGATTGAAAAACAGACATCTTTTTCCAGTTTTTAGCGAATTTGTTCAACGTCAGCGCAATAAAATGTTAGTGACATGGATGTCAATGAATAAAATAAGCTTGACTGACATATTGATTTAATGATTAACATATATCAACATAAAAGGCTAATAAAATTGTGAATAAAATGCAAAAAAAACTATTTTTCGTGTTTGTCTTTTTTGAATGTATTCTGCGTCTGTGGCATGACAATGAGCGTTTGTAAATGTTTGAGTAGCTACGTACCTCTAGTTGGAGTCTGAGCTGCTTCCTTTATTAACTGGGATTGAAGAGTCTTTGTCTGGATCATTGATAATCCTTGACTGTGTGGTATAACTTGAAGCAGGGTATCAGGCATAGAGGTACATTACAATCTGGGCAGTACATGCAAGTCTGGCTACTGTTCCCTGCAGCCTTACACACTTTACAGTCTGGTTTGTACCTTGTCTTTTCATATTTATCAATGAAGTGGTGCTCAGTAAGTCGTGTTGTTGTGACCTGTGGTTTTGAAGGTGTCACATTGCGTCGAAGAATAGCAGGTTCAATAAGAGTCATACTGACATCCTGATCTTTGCTTTGATCTTTTTTTGTAGAGTTGGCAGTGTTGTAGGTTATGTACCCATTGAGCAGGGCAGTTTCAACTAAGAAATGATATAAAAATAGGATATGTGTGGGTAGGGGTAGCTTGCACCTAGTTGGCTGAAGTAGTCGACACCTCCCATACTTTTGCTGTATTTTTCTGCAAGCAATGGCTTCTGAATTGTTCTGCCCTAAAGAATTTGTCTTTCTGTCTTGTTTATATTATCACTGGAGTGAACAGTAGATATAAGGTTAAATCTTTCCGTATCATGCCAGGTGACTGTCGGCATGCCTTATCTTCTGTCGCACAAAACACAGGATGATTTGTCTTTTTCAATTTGAGTTGTTTTTTCTTCAATGCTACAGGAAAATGCTTCCTATTTTCAGCTACTGTTCCAAATGCACCAATCTGAATTTCAGGTCTTGAAATAAAGCTGAAGGCTGAATAAAAACTACCACAGAAGAGAATATGTCCCTTGTTGCGTATGAAATTTGAATTAAAACTATGGTGACTTTTCACTGAAAAAAGAGTTCAAATAATCTCAGCTCTGAGAGTTTCTTCCTTGGTCACAAATGATGTCACATCTGTAGGTCTCCTAGTAGTGTTAGATGTTTTTGACGTGTCCGAGGGAGTTGTGTTAGATAGTTTTGATGTTTCTGAGGGAAAAACTGTTCCTTGGGGTTGTGTTCTTTTCTGTTTATAAAAAAAAATGGAACACACAAATAACTTATAAGTAGGCCTAAGCTATGTATATTTACCAAGTCAAAGTTCTAAACGCATGAATAATATAGTCAAACAATATTTAACTAGAACAAAAGTTAATATATAGTAATTGGGAGGGTGAAGGTATGATGATATCCTTATAACACTTATGATAAGTGAAAATCTATTAAATATCTAACTGGAAACATCAGGCCTTTACACACACACCCCCTCCCCATCTTTACTATTTTTGTTTGATTTTTTTTGTTGGGGTTTGTTTTGTTTTATCGTTTCTGTTTGTTTTGATTTTAAAAAAATTTTTTGTTATTATTTTAAAAATTTTAAATAACATAGGTCTATGCACAAAATTGGTAATTTTCATTTATCCTAATTACAGCGATTTGACAGATGTGACGTCACTTTCATGTATCGGCGGTTATTCATGTTATCTGGAATTGAAAACATGTAGGCCTAGGCATATCCTAATTATAACCCTGCAGAGCAGAACGGGATATGTCTCTTCATCATAAATATAATGAAAAAGCATTCAAAATATATTTATTTTCCAAAAATGTGGTGAATTTAACAGTGATAACAGCGTAGGCTATAGGATATGGAATCGCCATCAATTTCTATTCTTGACCATCTCAAACTGTGTCAAATATATTCTTGTAAGCAGTTGTAAACCAAGAAATTTCATTCAAACACTAATTTTGGCCATGGTTAAAAATAAAACTAGGCTAAATAGGCCTCACCCGTGTGTTGCCGGGGCCCGAAAGGGGAGCAAAGAATAGTAACACTGCACCCTACCACGCATGTCGTAAAAAGCGACTAAGGAGGGTTTGGGCATGGGGCTGTTTACCCCATCCCGTAAAAACTTAGCACAGTGGGCTGATCACCTGCTTGCCAACCAATCTGATTACGGAAACAGCGATAGATTGTTTGGTCTGTTTTTGTTCCACAAAGACGCCACTAGGCGTGGTGGAAACAGCGATAGATTGATCAATTTGTTGTTACCCTAAGACGCCACTAGGCGTACTGGCCACATACTGCTTTGCCGGTTGGCGGCTAAGGATGGAAGAAGAAGAAGAAATAGGCCTACATTGTAAATTACGGAGGCAAGTACAGTAGGCCTATCTATAAACTGCACTTAGCCTATGTAAATATGTTTTATAAATGAATCTATTAGGCTACTTACCTCAGTTGAAATGAACGATTTAATACAACATGAATGCGTAGAGACAAGTTCTTGGTGTTGTTGTTTTTTTTTTTAAAGTTTTGGCGAGGCACGTCCTGTTCAACCTACTCGGTTATATTAGGGCGCATATCCAAATATAAAAGGCCCTTAGGTCTGAGGTTATAAATACATTTTTTCCTAGTCGTGGGTTTTTGCTCCGCAGTGAATATGTGTAGTTATGTGTCCTTTCGTAGCAGTTAGGGTTAGGTTTAGTATTAGGATTTGGGTTAGCGTTAACCCTAATCCTAACCTTAATACTAAATCTAACCCTAACTGTTACGATACAAGACATAACTACACATATTCACTGCGGAGCAAAAACCCACGAGTAATAGGAAATTACCGCTTTCGAGTAGTAACAGACACGCGCGCTAAAAATAAATCTGCTTCACATCGTTAACGCAATTCGCCGAAAACGCAAATCGCCGAAAACACGAACCGCCGAAAACGTCTGGAAATGGATTTTGTGCCCAAAGGGAAGTAAAAATTCTGCGGTAACTGAAGTTTAACGAAAAATACCATCAATAACCGAAAAATGGAAAACTTCGGATTTTAAATATTTTTTCAAGGTCCGATGCGGGAAATTCAAGGCTGTTAGCCATTTTTCCAGGCTTTTCAAGGCCTGGAATTTTTTTTTTCATTTTCCAGGTTTTTCAAGGTCGCTACGAACCCTGTGTGTTTATTTCTCTAGAGTGCTAGCTCTATTATTCACTATCTTTCCTGCCCCTTTTTCCTTCTATCTGCCTTAAGTATGCAGCACATCTTTTTGTGAGCTGATAATCTGCTTTTGTGTCACTGCACTTAATAAATAAAACCCGTGAGTTCCAAACCAAGAGGGTAGCCATGTTCCCAGGTAGGGGAGGGAAAAGAGAAATTTTCAGGGGGAGGGATACACAGATCACTAGGGCTATTTGAAATAAAAGCGAATTATCAGCTGAAATGTAAATTTACAATGTCCCCTGATGACTTCTTAAGGCCTTTCTTGTTACTAAAAATTGTACCTACATTTAAAACTATGTCCATCTGTATGTAGCACAGAGAATGACAGATGGTGGCTATGTGGCAATTAATTAAAAATACTAAACAAGAAAGAAATACAAATTTAATTCATTTTTCCACCAGTGCCTATTTTGGAAAAAGTGATTTAACCATTTGTACATATGTCCACTGACTCCACAACAACATTGGTTGTCCTCTCCACTTGGTTAACCAGTTCCTGAAAGAAGATGTACAAAGATTACTCAAAATGTAGCATAAAAGCACAACACACTGGTAGTTCAGGAGGTGGTCCTACTTTCGTAAGGATGACTACAGAGGACAAAGACTGTCTCTTAGTGAATCATACTGACTGAGTTCTTATTAGTTTGAGTTCAAAGTTGAACCTTGGATTTTTCGCTGACCTGAAAAGGTATAAGATAACAGGTGCATACAATAAATGATTGATTGTATGCCAGTAAGAGAATACAATAGTCAAAGTCTACGAGTTCAGAAATGCTGAAGGATTGTGTTTGACCTCAGATAATTTGTAATTATGGTGATTATCATTCCTCCAGTGAAGAACAAGTAACTAGTCAGTCAAGAAATCCATTACAAACTAGTAAAGAGACCAAAAGAATTAAAGTTTAGGTTTGCCATATGTTTATAACATTGCTGTAAACTTGAAGTGACAACTAATTAGCAGCTCTGAATAGTGTAAGGTAAAGGATCCCGTTACACGCCTATTGAGGCATATTGGGAATATAGTGTTAGGCCCATATTTTCTTGACCATCAGCACACTAGGGGTGATGTGGTCAGCATCACACCGGCCGCCTTAACCTTCCCAGAGCTGCTCTGGTACCCAATTCATGAGGCTGGGTTGACCCCAGAACCGTTTGCGGTCTAAAAAATCCCACCTCAACTGGGGATTGAACCATGGACAACCGAGCTAGGAAGCCAGTGCACTAACCACCATGCTACCGCGGCTCCCTCTGAATAGTGTACTTACAGATTAGAAACAAGGCATGATAAGTACTATAAAATTTAAGATGACTGACAGAAACAAAAGATGGATCAACTTTCTAATGAAATGTATGCAAACAAACTGATCTGAGAAGACTAAAGAGAAAAACCTTTGAGATTGATTAAACCTAAAATGCAATGTAAGAAAACAAGTCAATTTTAGATTATGATCCTGATCTGCCAGTTAGAATAAGCATAATATAAAAATTAACTATATATTATTGTAGTTTAAAATTTTCATAGTTTGCAGCCATTTGTATTTTACTTCAGTGTTTTCTTCACTACAAATCTTTTTTGGATTCTTTGATTTTAATAAGTACTGAGTATTAGTTCTTGAATGGATGCAGGTAGTAACTAAAGCTTACCTTAAAATCTGTATCAATTCCATCAAATCTCTTGGAGTCTTCTGGTAACTGTTTTCTGATATCCTCTGACCCAATAAAGATGGACTCCAAATGGGACCAGGTTCTCTGAACTTCCATGTAGATAGAGATAACTTGGTCAGCTGTAGACAGTTTCTTTTGCCACATAGACACTTCTTGTAAGAAATGAGCAATGTATTTGGACGTCATCATATTCTGCAGTTGTACCTGAGAACATATGAGGTTATGTTTTCTCATGATTACAGTAGTTTACCTGCAGTCGGTAATTAAAGGACCTATCCTGTTTTAGTAATCAAAGGATTAGGTCAGATGTTCAAAAATTCTCAAACAAAGCATATAAATATATTTGTATCTGAACTGTTTTCTCATATAATGCATAAAACCATCACATTATTCTGCTATTGTGATTAACCAAATGTGTTATCTAGTGTTATTAATCAAAGTACCTCACTGGTGTTAGCAATCAAAGGTTAGATCAGACAATCTCTTATAATGCTTATTACCACTGTAAACTACCTGAATGTATTAAAACAACCAGCTGTTATATGTAAAAGTGATATTAAAAATGAGTTAAACAATAAGAAAGCACAGTAGGTTTATGCCCATCGCAAAATATATGGAAATGAGAAGGTAGACATACTTGCAAAGAAGGAGTAAGTAAAATTAAAACTCAGGACACGACAGCATACAAAGAGGTAAGAGCAATTATCAAAAGCTAATTCCAAGAAAAATTGCACAGAGAACACCCAGAGTCTGATATAACAGAAGCATTCTACTACTTGCCAAGGAGAAATGAAGTGATAATTGACAGGCTTATAACTGACCACTGCAGACACAAATGCCATCTGTTCAACGAATTTAAAACCAGGCAACCAGGCATGTGTCCATGTGGGGGAAGACAACAAAACAGTAGAACATGTCCTCCATGATGACTACATCGAGGAGCAGACTGACAGCAATGGTCTTCATCAACCCCTTTGAGGGAGAAACTGTATGGTAGTGTGATAAGCCTTAGACAGACAACCAACTTTATAAGAGAAATAGACGTGGTTATATGAAAGTGAAGAAGATGCTTTGCTACATGCTGGACAAACAATACTGAGGATGTGATGAAAGTTATCATTCAAAACTAACAATACTGCTCAACATGAAGCATTAGTGTAAGTTATGAGATTTGCTCACAAGGCCCTAATATCACTTGCCTGATTATCCTCAAGGGTTTCAATAAGCTCCTCTGATGTCTTGATGATGGTGATGCCAGTACGGGGGTGTTTCTCATGCTCAAATTCCATAGTGGCCCAAGTAGTGTCCAGTTCTTTAAGCACTTTCTCCATACTCATCTCCTTCACAGATTTATCCACAATGTTCCTAACTTCATCCTCATAATTGTGGAGATTCAGATTCAACAGATCTGCCAGAGTTGTGCTCTCATCCATGACAAATTTCACCTGATGAGGTAAATAGTGTTATTTAAGGACAATGTATGATTTTTAAATGTTATTCTATCTCAAGCTGTACCAAACACTTCTCACATAAACCACAAACACATGCTATATTAAGAGTAATTGAGAGATAAATATACAGGTTATAAATATTAAAGACATGTAAAAACTTGTTAGCAAATGTCTTTAAATTGTAATGGATTTTATGAAATAGTCTAAAAGTTAGAATACTTCTGCACACAATGTTAGATTTTAAGATTTTTCGACAAAGAATGTCTAATTTTAAGATATGACATGTTTGCTTACAGAGTTTCTATATGTTTACCTTCGTGGCTGCCATAAGCTGCTGCCAATGCCTATCTCTGATGGCTGGATTCTGCAGTTCATTTACAGCTCTGAGTGAGGTCAGCATATTCTTGACCACATTCTCCAGCCCAATGTACACATCCCAGGCTCTCATTTCCTTGTCCAGGCCTCGGATATCCTTGGCGAATTTCTTACAGTCAAGATCCATCTGTTCCACATTTATTTCTTTCCATGGAGTTGTCTTCCAGTCATCAATGCTGCTTCGAACAATGATGACATAGTCCCACAATGCTTTCAACATCTTGAGTTCTTTGCGGCACTGCTTGAGCTGTTTGAAGTCAGGTATGCTAACCTCAAACAGTCCAGCAGACTCCATCAGAGCTGCCATCCCTTGTTCCATGGCTTTAATTTCCTCATGATACTGGGAAGCAGAAAAATGTGAAAGATTAAAAAAAGTATGTACTCAGCTCTACACATGGGACAAGTACACTGTAGCAAAGTCTTGTCAGTTAAAACAAAGCAAAAAACAGAATAAAAATTTTGACAAAATAACACAAGTTAAAAAAAACACTTAAAAGCTATCATAAAAACAAATGTAGCATCATAATAATAATAATATCTTAAATTCTCAGTAAATACTTCTTGCTGATAATGGAAATTGATTAAATGAAGGAAGTCTAACTGAAACTAAAGAAATCTTCTTGGTAAAAAATTCTTTGCCAAAAGAGCACATTCATCCAGTCCAAAAGAAAGAGACTGTATTGGTTGGACACACACACAACAATGAACAATAGTGCAAAGCTACAGAAATCTCTCTATAAATATGAATGAATCAAAGTCTTTAATAACACTTCCTTTTGGTCTTTTTTAAAAATACATACCTTATCAAGGTGTTCATATGGTCTGTCACAGTCATATTTAAAAGGTGGGATGGTTCTGAACTTCTCACGGAACTTGATTTGATTTGTGTCAAAGACTGCACTTTTTCTGCGAATATTTGTTACTTCATTGGCCTGCAGTGGTGCCACCTGCTGCTTCACAGTAATGGCAATCTTTTTGGTGTTGGTCCATTGCTCAGGCAGTTCCTAGCATGAAGAAATGACAGTCTGGGTCAATATGTAATAATGGAAACAAATGTTTTAAAGAGTTACAAACTAGAAGAGAAAAATACTTAACAACAAAAAGTATTCTGCTACTACTATTACTTAGTATTCACTACAAAAAATATTCACTGCATGAAATATGTAAGTTGTTGAAGTCTATTTATACTTATATGCCTTCATTCAAAACGTGTTTTTGCTTTAAACAGGTTTTGTTATGTTTTGATAATGAACCTTTTTTTAATTTCAAGGCAGTGGCAATAGTTTGTCTTGTAGTAAACTAGACAGATTTTTCATAAAGTGGATTGATTTTGTCCCCCAAATTTGGTAAAGTGATCAGATATTTGCTGTTTTGCTAACGTGATTTGATTCTCGTCACACTCATAAAATGACATAAGTCTTGCTTTTCAATAAACTTATTCGATTCTTTCTATAAGCTGTTTGAAGACACACTATATTGTCTTGATAAATTGCTTCAGGTTGTTTAGACTGCATGAAGATTATAAATATATATATATATATTGCATTAATTATTTAAAATGTTATACATATAAATGTTGCAGAGATTATTTAAAAAGATGTACACTAAGAAATATTTGATAAGAAACATCTTTCAGGATCAGACAGTTAAAAACAGAGAACACAACACTATACAAAACAAACAGAAAGATCAAAACCAAGGTGGTGCCATGTTTGAGAAAGAATGATAGAGAATTGAATCTAAAATAACTGGAAAGACAGAACGGAAAAAGAAGATATTTTGAAAATCTATTCGTAACAGAAAAGGACTAAAAAGCAGATTAAAAAAATAATGTTACAATATCTATACTTGTTATCTAACATTTAATATGCCCAATGTAGTTCCTGATGTAACAAGCCAGATTGTTCCACTATCAGACTATAACCAGGTATAATTTGGTTAGTCCAGACAGAATAACCCTCAGTAGATAACATCTTCTGGCAGCTTATATCTGTTCAGTCTCAGTATGACTTACTGTTCCTCGTTTGAAAGTGTGGACATTGTATATGTTGTTTTCTTCTCATTTATTTTCTGAGGCCATTCTTGTGCCCATTTATCTCATTTTTGTAAGGCTTCCCTGCACCCATAGACCTAGGTCATCAGCTTATGTAAAACTGTGGACTGTCTGTGATATTTTGCCCACTGTGTCGTTGATATAGACTAGGAATGGTAAAGGTGGTAGGATACTGCCTTGTGATACTCCTTGTTCTACAGATTAAATTTCCTGATATTTATTTGCAATCTGGCATGCCTATTTTGAAGAAAGTGATTTAACCATTTGTACATATTCTTCTTCTTCTTCTTGCGATCGCATCTTTGATGATTACACCGTCAGACGAGTTCTCATGATGAATTCGACTGTTGTTTGAAGTTCCTCTTTAACTCCATATAGCTTTGAGTTTAGTGTTGAGTCATTGGGCCAGTATATCTTTTTTAACTGGTCATACAGAGGACAGTCCTGTAGAACATGCTCAGCAGTTTGTTCGTTTAATCCACATGTGCACAGTGGTGAAGCAGACAATCGTAGCTTGTGCATGTGTTTATTCAGTTTGTTATGCCCTGTCCTGAGTCGAAAAATAGTTATCTGTCCCTGCCGGTCAAGAGTGTGATAGTCGTCTTTGGGTTGGTTCTGTTCTCTTCTGATAGTCTGGATAGCTCTCTTTTTCTCAAAGTATGTGACTTCATTATCTTCTTGTTCACATTCTCCTCCCTTTTTTGCAAGTTTATCTGCCTTTTCATTTCCGGGTACACCACAATGAGATGGTACCCACTGAAGTATGGTTCTCTTTTTGGCAGCTACCTTGTTTAGTTCATTTCTCAGATGCGGGAGTTTACCACCCTTGAGAGCTTGCAGGACAGACAGTGCATCTGTGAGGATGACTACCTGGTGGCAGTCAGAGTTGGAGTTATAGATCATATTTGCAGCTTGCTCTAGAGCTTGAACCTCAGCTGTATAGTTGGAACAGAATTTACCAGTGGGAATGTGCCTAGTCTCATAGTGGTTGTCAGGATATGAGATAAAGATACCGGCACCTCCATTCCTAACAGCATTAGTTGCTGATCCATCTGTATAGGCATGTATCCATGATTGATCGGGATAGCTTTCTTGGATCATACTTAATGTAGCAGTTCGTTTTTGCAGATCATTATACTCACATCCACTTGTGAGACCACTGACTGATGTATTAATTTGGAGGGCACTGCTGGCCTGCTCCCATGGTACAGGGTATAGGGTGGGCTTCAGTGGTGTTGTCTTCATGGATAGGTCTTCTTGATGCTGTCTTATAAGTCTTTTCCCCCGATGCACAAAGCTGCTACGCTTTAGACGTCCTAATGCCAGATCATCTAGTCTTGCCTTCATTGGGTGCATTGGCATACTGTTGTACTTTTCCATCTGGATCATAGTTTTTGTGTCTCTTCTATGGGACAATGTCTGTAATCCAGCAACCTTCTGCATCTCTGTTATTGGTGTAGTTTTCATGGCTCCTGTAATGAGCCTGAGAGCTTGATTTTGCACCTTGTCTAAAGACTGCAGATGTGAGTTAGCAGCTGATGACCATGCTGCTGAGCTAAACTCTAAGTGTGGTCTTATTACTCCATTATAAATCTTCTTTAGATTTCGTTCATTTGCTCCCCAGTTGGTACCTGCTAATTTTCTGAGTATGCCTAGTCGTCTTCGGGCCTTTCCTTCTGCATTTTCAATATGCTTATTCCATGTAAGCCTTTGGTCAAATGTCACCCCAAGATAGGTGGGGTAGCTTTCTTCCTTGATCACGGTTGTCCCTAGGTGTATGTTAGCTGATTTGTCCTTGGGGGCGAGGGAGAACAGTGTTGTGGAGGTTTTGTCTGTGTTTATTGTGATAAGCCATTTCTCTGCCCATGACACTAGCATGTCTGCTGCCCGCTGCATTCTATAATTTGCTGTGGTGACATTTTCATCAGCGCACTAGGTCATCTGCATATAAGGCAGCTTTAACTCCTGCAGGGAGATCTTTCACCAGGTCATTGATGTAAACAAGGAAGAGTGTTGGGGAAATTACTCCTCCTTGAGGTACCCCCTGATGGAGCAACACTTTTCTGCTCTGCAGACCGTCAAGAGTGACTCTAGTTCTCCTGTTATGCAAGTATGACTGGATCCATTTCATCATGTTGCCTTGGATTCCACTTCTCCTAAGTTTTGCAATGAGGCCATCTTTCCACACCTTGTCAAAGGCCTGCTTGAAGTCGACCCAGATCGTTAGGACCTTTTTCTTCTCCTGGAAGGCATCTTCTATTGCTTGAGACAAGTAAGTAACTTGGTCTTCTATACTGTAGCATTCTCTAAATCCAGCTTGTTCCGGCACCAGGATCTGCTCAGATTCTAAATACCATTTCAATCTGTGGTTGACTATTCGCTCCATAGTCTTCCCAACACAGCTTGTGAGACTGATTGGCCGGTAACTTGCAGCCTCAGTCTTACATTTCCCTTTCTTTAGTATTGTGATGGCTTCTCTCCATACTTGGGGTACCGTTCCTTTCAACCAGCTGTGGTTGAATATCTCAAGCAGTTTTGTCTTTGCTGCTGAGCTCAGATTTACTAGCATTTCGTTGCTGATTTTGTCTGGGCCGGGTGACTTTTGAAACTTAAGCTTGGAAATAGCCTTCTGTAGTTCTCCTAGTGTGATGGGTTCCCTCATTGGGGCAGGAGTATCTGTCTGTCCCATGGTTGCCAGTATTTCTTTTCTTATCTCTCTCTGATGATCTATGTTAATGGGTAAGTTGCTTTCTGAACTGTATCTTCTAGCAAACAAGTCTGCAGCTTGTTTTCCTCTGAAAAGTTTGCCACCTTCATCCAATGTGATAGTCTGCCTAGGTGAGGAACGCTCTTCATTTAGAGACTTGACTAATCTCCAAAGTTTCCTGCCGTCTTTCTCAAGGTTCAGCGATGCCGTTTTAGTTCTCCAGCTTTTCCGTTTTTCTTCTAGCTTTGTTCTCTGAAACTCTGCTACAGCCTTTTTCCATTTGTTGTGAGTTTCAAGTGAAGGCTGAGACTCTGCGTCCTTTCTAGCCCTGTCCATAGCTTCCTGACGTTCTTGGAGTGTGCTGGACCAGTATGGTATGTAGTTACGCCGGCATCCTTTGGGAATGGTTTCTTTTGCAGCTTGTAGTATGCATCTGTTGAAGTCTTTTACCACTTCATTAATGTCTCTGTTCTGTACCTTGAGGGTAGACAGATGCGTGTTCACCTGATGCCTGAATAAACCCCAGTTGGCTTTTTTGTAGTTCCATCTTGTAATGGCTGGGCCTGTACTGAGAGTTGCACTCTGGACAGTAAGAAAGATTGGGCGATGGTCGCTTCCCCCTAGCTGGTCTCCTACTTCTCTACTAATAGATCCAGCTATATCTGGTGTGGAGAAGGCAAGATCTGGTGTTGAAGTTGTGTGCCATCCTCTGGAGTAGAAGGTAGGAGTATCTGTGGCATTATTGACTAGGATTAGGGAGTGATCATCTTGCCAAGTTTCAACCTCTTCACCTCTGTGATCCAGATGGTTATAGCCCCAGCTCTGGGAGTGGCTATTAAAGTCTCCAACTGCTATAAAGTTGGTGGCTGGTACCTGTATAGAGCTGAGACTCAGGGGTTTGTTGTTCGGACAGTAATAGTTCAGGAGTTCTATTTCCATCTTGTCTACCTTTATCTGCAACAGCTGATATTCTGCTCCATCCATGAAGGTTTTCCTTTCGTGTGCAGGAATGTTATTCCTTACAAGAGTAAGTACTCCTCCTTTTCGTCTATCTTTTCTGTCGGATCTGAAGCATTGATATCCCCTTATTTTAAAGGTTTGATCTGCTTTCAAGTGAGTCTCTTGGATACAGCAAACACTGACTTGCTTCTCATACAAGATGTTTTCCAGCTCTGTCTTTTTGCTGTATCCAGCCTGCTTGCTGTTCACTCCCTCTGCATTCCAGTGCATCATGACAAGTGGCACTCTGGGTTTCTCTTTTTCTGTTTTGTTTTGGTCAGTAGTTCTCCTCCGCCGTCTGCTGACTCCACAAGACGGTCTAGAGGGTCCTCCAGTAGCTGAGGGTGGGCTCTGTCGAGGCTCAGAGCCCGGCACTGCACCTGCCTGGTGGAGCTCCACAGGGCGAGCACCAGTACGAGATTTATTTGACGGTGTACTCTCCATAGAAAAAAAAAAAAAAAAAAGCGAGTTGCGTGATACTGTGGTTTCCGGTGCGCCTTCTGGCCCAGTATCTACGACTTTAGCACCTGTTCAACGGGAGAGTGGGCTCATCCCTAATCTGTTTATGTTCCCAGTAGTAGACTATTCGCAAGCAGCCTGGGGGTGTCACTGCTCTGTGCGGACCTTGTTTACCGAGGCGGCGTCCGAGCTCGTAGGTGAAAATATGGTTGCGTTATCTTCAAAATAGCCCTGTCTTTCCCGCCATCCTGCAACTTTGAGTTAGGGAGTTCTGAGCTCCAGTCTCTTTCCCAGGCATTTTATCCTGGCCTGGCACGCATACAGAGGACCCCACTTCTGGTTCTAAGTTAGCAGTTGGGGATAGGTGGGGGTAGCACACTGTGCATTCCCCGTCATCCAGGGGGCTCTCCAACTATGCAGAGCTTGCACAATGCTGTGCTCTGGTTCTGGGCTCTCCCAAGGAATCCTCACGTCCTGCACAGAGCCACTTCCAGATACCCACCACCTGCCAACCCCCCATTGTAGAAATCTCCTGCATGCGGCCATCCAGTCAAGAGCCAGTATTAAGTCTGGTGCCCAAGTGATCCCCCCAAGCTCAGTGTGCAATGCTGGGTTCTCATCATGCTGCAACAGAGGGGGGATTGTGATGCTCAGCCATCTCTCTCAACTCTGCACCGATAAGTGACATCGGGGACTTAACTGTGCCTCAGTACTGGGAGGCCCCGTTTCCGGGGACACCACACACAGCCAATTGAGGCAACGGTCGCCGTGGGCGTGTCTTCAGTGGGGAAGTTGTGGAGTCTTCCTGTCCATGTTCTTGCACATCCTAACACTGCCCGCAAGACATCGGAGGTTTGGAGAGTGGCCTTCTCTGCTTTTTTGAGCCGGGGTGGGCTCCCCGGGCAAGTCTCGATGGGGATCGGGACGTGTCCACGAGCCAGTGGGCCCAGCATCGGCCGCATCTGATGGAGGACTTGCTCTGCCAGGTTTGATGTGGATTTCCTACCGCCCCGGGTAGAAGCCAGAAGTGTACTGTGCCAGCTCTGGGGGAGATAAAGGGGGTGTTTCTGCGTCTCCTTGTGATACGTAGCCAAGGTAGGGCTCACAGTGCTCTTTCCCCGCCACCAAATTGCCTGCTGGTTATGCCGAGTTCTCCGAGGCTCTAGTCATGTGACCAAGAGTTGAAGGCAATAGGATCGTCAAGTCCTGAGTCTCTGTGCCTGTACGATGGGTTCCGATCTTCAGGGAGCAGTCCACACTCGTTCCCACTCCCAAGACTTGTTCAGTATCCATCTGGCTCCTTCCCACCCACAGAGGGCGTGTACGGTGTAGTGCACCGGTTTTATTATCGAGGTTTGCTCCTCTAGATCCGTTGTGTTTAGCTTGAGGATTCGCACCCTCAGTTACCAGGACTACCTCGAGGAGGGTGTGGCTCTTCACCACGCACAACAATCTTGGGGTATGAGAGGTTTTGCTAGGCCAAAAGACTAATACCGCAATGGTCGCTCCTTTCATGAACAAGAATTCACTAGGCCTAGGGTGAAGCAAGGGGGGAAACCCACTACCCACAACACCAGCACATCATACCCCCTGTCTGTAAAAGACTTTGCCCCTTTGTACATATGTCTACTGACTCCATATTTATGAATTTTTGTTTTATCCCAGCTCTCTACACTTTTTCAACTGCTTTCTCCCAGACTGCCAGCATGTGTTTCTTTTATCTAGAAAGCATCTTCAGTTTCCTTGGCGATTCTAAAGTACTGTTTATGCATGATGTGAAAGCTGGCAGAGTGAACGTGTTGTTTATCACCTGGACTGTGTAATGTTGCGGTACTGATGTAGGTCACCAGAAATGTAACGGCCAGAAATGTAACGGCCACCAGCGTGAGGCACTGCCAGGGGTACTATGATCACTCACACAAAACAGCGTACATGTTGTAGATATGTGGTACTGGTATTATGATGTGCTGAGTGTGGGTGTAGACGAGAACGCGAATGCTTGAAGCTCTTAGTAAAGTCAATAATTCACCCATACACTCGCATGCAGTAGTCAATGATGGATTGAAGACTGCTGGCACATTTCAAACATTTATTTACGAAACTGACAGTAGCATCAACAGGACAGTCAAATCGACAAGATCAAGGACTTCACATAAATAATGAATGACTGTTAAATGTCTGGTAATCAAAGGCTTGCATCATACATCAACTAGGACATACCCAAGCATCATCTGTCCTAATGTTACAGTTTATAATGTAGCTTCCGTACCATTGACTCAGCGCGTCAGGTACTTAATTAGCTCTGTCGTCCAACAAACGAGCTCCTAAATTGCGTAGCAATAATACATAAGGCTGTTATTCAACTGGCATAGCCCGCCAGATATATTTCCTCTTGCTGAAAAATATTGGCCGTAATACAGGGCCTCAATATGTAGACAGCTGTGTATCCTTTGTTAGCAGGCACGATCAAACCATGCTAAACATATATACCGCCAACCTGTGGCGTCCACAATAGTTTATCATCATCATTAGGTTCTGTTCAATTGAAAACACATAGTCTCATTTGGCTAGAACAAAAAGCAAAGAAGGAATTCTGTCTCTCAAGATCTGTGAGCTTCACTCGCAGATAGGTAACTTCAAATGTTCTGCAACCAAAGGCATATTAATAAGAATGTCATTTACCTTTTACAGAATCTTCCGGATACACACTTAATAAATGTCATCACTCTTGATGAACAAAGAATCACTGGGGAAAACATTGACATTTCAGTCATATCGAAAACTTTCCAATCCCCATGATGATATAGAGAAAATCACAACGGACATCATGTCCGACAGCCCAAAAAACCCAACCTCCCTGACGGAAGTTTCCTCAGTTCGCGCCCAGAACCTGCGCATGCCTAGACAGCATAAAACTGAGCATCGTTAAGACAGATCAACGACAATGATTGAAAGAAAGAGAAGATAACCCTTAAACAACCTGTCATAGAAGTTAATACCCAATTATCCAACTTTGACCAACAAAATTTTACAACAAAAGTATTAAATAGATTTACCTATTATGACTCCGTCAAAAACGACAGCAACAGCGATGTATATTATTTAGTCCTCTGTTGTCTAAAACCAGCCTACTGGGATGCAGTCCACTGCTTTCTTTCTAAGTACCATAAATGTATGGTACTGACTAACCTTTCCATCAATTTACATGTACAGCTGAGTTATCTGATGGGTTTATAGCTGTCAACTTGTGTTTTGTTTTGTTTTTTCCAGGTTAAGTACTGGAACCATAATTGCTTCTTTCAATAATTGTAGTGTTACACCCTCTTTCCAACTTACATTTATTATTTCCAGCAATTTCTTGATACTCTGTGTTCCATGGTGTTTTTCATTTGTGATTCTATCCTTTCCTGGAGGCATCTTATTTTTAAGCTGCCTGAGCATATCTTCTAGCTCATGCAGTGTAAAGTTTGTCAACTATGAGCTCCAGATAAATTTGGTATATAATTCCTTTGATTTTGTGTTGTTTTTCACATGTTTTTCCTTTCTTGCTGTTATTTATTTTTTTTTTTTCGTACGCCCGCTAATACTCGAGGCGAAATCTCAGGTTATTATTTATGTCTAACCTGACATTGATTTTACGTGAGTATCCCTTTATTTCTTGTACAGAGACAGGTGTCCCTCGCCATTCAGGCAAATACTCGCCGATTTCGGAGGTACCCATTGCAGCTGGGTCGGCTCAGGAGCCGCCAGTCCCTGATCGACGACACTCCTTCAAATGTTCTCGCCAGGTCTCGAGTTAATCCAGTCCAAATCCCGGTCGACGAAAAATCCTCAAATGCCGTCGCCCGGGTTTGATCCTGTATCACCCGGTCGCCAGAGCGGTGTTGTAACCACTACGCTAGCGCGGCTCCCCTTGCTGTTATATTTGCTTTGCTAATTGTGCTGCACTTTTTAATAATTGTATTTGATACACTTTATCCTATTAGCAGTTTTTTTTTTCTTCTTGTGAGATGCTGGATCTTCTTACAACCTCATTGTTCAATGATTTTTCAAGTCTCCATAGTTTTGTTCCTTTTATTTCTGTTTATATGTAAGCTTTCAGTTTTGATTTCTAACCATTTCCTGCTGATTATTTCATGTTCCTTTTATATTGTGCTGTGGCTTTTTTTTCTGCTGATGTTACTAAGGCGATTAATACGAGATTGTGCATGGGGTAGGGAACCTCATCATGTAAAACAAAGTGCTACATAGATCACACCTACAAGGGCACATGGATGTTTTGGTTCAGGCTGTCTGTAATCAACTAGCTGCAGTTGTCATCACAGTCTCCATAAGGCGCAATAAAAGAAATGATGATGATAAACATTTCATGTTACAACAGAAAATAAGTACAGTAAATACAAAAATATAAGATAGCAGAAACACAAACACATGCATAAAAAACACACATTTTACCAACTAACAGAAGACAATAGCAACATTTCAGAAAATAACTAGACACAATTATGCCCAAAAAAAAATAAAAAAAACAAAACAAGAAAAGCACGAGGTCAAGTAATAGACAGCAAGAATAAACTTTGACAAATAAGTCAGTTCACAATGTCAGCTAAATGAAGAAACACACAATGTCAGCTAATTGAAGAAACACACAATGTCAGCTAAATGAAGAAACACACAATGTCTATTAATATAAAACAAAAGAACAGACAATGTTACCTAGCACTCTTTTAAAAGGCTTGGCATCCACCCTGAACCAACTATCAAAGAGCTCAGTGTCTTGAATGAGTAATGCCTCATCATATATCTTCTCATATGTGTCAATCTAGGAAAGGGAAGAGATGCACAAGTATTAACAATTCAGGTAAGCCTTATTCTCTGGTCTCTACAATGAGTAAATTCAGAAAGATCAAAAGTGTAAATTTTAAATCTGTACTTCATGTTTGCTGAGGTTCTGAATTTAGAATGAAAATATCAGTTCTTGTGTGACATGGTTGTTAATAACAAGATAGTACTGAAGAAGGTAATTGCAGTAACATCTACCAATAATAGAATTGTAAAAAGAAACGACCAAAACAAGTACAAGAAACAAAGTTACAAAACAACATAGACTTTAATCATCTTCTGACGTTTATTGTTTACTATAACCTGAAGAAGAACTGATAGGCAGCTAACTATGGCATCTTTAATTTTGTGACTCCATAATTCTGTTAATAAAATGTTGTTAAAATGTTACCATTGGAAACAAGTGAGGCATAAAGAGTTAAGACTCAAAATAATCCATTAACGAATGAACTATACCACCTGACAGAACAAGTTATTTTTATTTGAGTACAGCTGTACATGAACATTTAATCACTTGTATCATCTCCTTTTTGCTCCTTATAGAGCATGGAGTCATCCCTGTAGCTTAGTCATCATGTAGGATGCTTAAGTAGTCAAGTGCTATTGTAGTGGTAGTTTCTGTAACAATTAATTTTGTTATTGTTGTTATTGTTGAACAGAATCAACATCATTGCACTCTGGGCAAACCCATAGGTGCTCAGTCTCCATCAGTATATGTCAAAGAGTGTGAATGCTAATTGTTCCTGTAGCTCGCTGGTTATAAACATGAGAGATGCATCCTCTCATACGTCCATCTCTGCTAACCTGACGTTTGATGCCAAATTCCAACAGTCTTAGGTTTGGTTTTAAGCACTATCTTGATTGCACATGGACTACTCCATCAGAGCCCCGATCTCTTCCCTTAGATCACACAAGGAGGATCTCAGCACAGTGCATAAACTCCATAGCACAGACGATAACCCCAATGTGTGTATATAGGAATCACACATTCTATAAATATTTTTATAATAAGTCTTAACCTTGATGGTTCATCTATTGCAGTGTCATTCTCTAACAGGTGATCATTAATTGTTCTCAGTATCTCTCCCTTATCCATATCCAGTATCCCCACTGTTGGTGCTCTTGATATTAGTCTGTCAGCTCTCTCATTACAGCGTAACCCTGCATGACCAGGACAGTAGATCCACACCAACTAGCAATTAATTTTATACGATGAGACTGCTAGCCTCATTCACAACCTTATATTAGTTGCCTCTTACAACATGACTGAGGATGCAGTAGCCTATTCTTTCATGGCCTCCATAGAGACCCCTGGCGACTACATGGGGCAATCCCTTGCATGCAAAGTGTACAGCTGTGTACAGCTGTCACAAGACTGCTAATATCAAGCAATCACTTTTTTTAAACAAAAACAAAATTTTTACATTAAATATGTCCTTTTTCCATGTTTACTTATCATTTATGAAATAAAAGTTTTATAAAATAATAAGTTTGGATAAGTTAAAAGAAAAGAAACCAAACCGAAAATACAAATCAGTAGCATTTACAATGGATACATACAATAATCTGGTGCCAAATAACAGATCAGGACACGTAACTAGCCTCGCTCTGCATACTGCCAGTTTTACTTTTAACATGCTGGTTATTTTTCAACGAATGTCAGTAAATTTTGATCGCTCTGAGCAGTTATTACATCAGATATGTAAACAAATTTAACCAGGGGACAGGTACCTTGTAGATGAGAAGTTTCCAGAAAGGCTGCTTCTGCCACAGCTTTCTAGATGATTAGGAGCAACATATGTAGTTGTCCAACCAGTGGCGCGCTAGTTATATGTTTTGTTTATCATTGATTTCAAGTGCGATTTAGTTAGTCATATTATACTTACATGCCACACCTTGGAGATGAAAAACCTGTACAAAAAATCCAAAAACCCTGTTCAAAGACACGCAAAACCTGTACAAAGACTGAAAAAACTCAAAGGAGTTAATTCGTGTAAAAATAGTTTTAATTACAGTGGGCTGCATTATAATTGAGGCATGTGGACTTTCTTTTAAAGCAGGTCTTCACTTATTTTAAAACTCAAACAATAAATGTCTGAGTTTATTTTACACTGTAAAAAATGAGGTGATTGTGTCATCATTTTGTCTATTTCTGCGCTTAATTATCACTAACAGACTGGGAAATCCTGTGATCGATAGGACCTGTTAAAATAATTCTGAGACATAGTAATAAGGGGTATGGATTAGAAATCCTAAACCTAACCCTGAACCCAAACCTTAATCGTAACCCTAAAGACATTCGCGGCGTACAAGGATGACATCAAAGAAGACATTCCTCTGTTCTCACAACTAATTTTACTACTTCATTATTATTACCATTGCAAAGAGAAAAACTGAACAAAACTATATTATCCTGTATTATGAAATGGAATAGGGAGGTTTCTAGGGTGGTTTTGGATTATTTCAATAAATATTTTATGTAATTTTAAAAATAATAAAATAACGTTAATATATTAATTTTTTTTTTAAACAAAAAGCTCATAATTTGCAACGAAAATATAAACTGGCGCTAGCGTAATTTATTCTCAACTGAACTTAAAAATTTAAAAAAGCCGTTTTAGCCTAATTAGCAGTTTAAAATACCCATATGACTTTCAGTGTCAATCGTCAATATGACAAACATTGATAGTAATTAATTATTTAATAAAAAATAACTCACTCGATGATTGTGATAATGATATATCCACCCAAGAACAATCAGAATGTTTTAAAAGAAAGGAAATTAAAACTTAGAGAAGTAACTCCAATAAAAACTTTTCCAGGGGCTCTGATTGAGTTAAGATACAAAATTGCCTTGCTTTCGTGAATTTTTTTTTTCAGTTTCGTAATTCTTTTTATATTATTATTAAAATGTTAATTTCTTACGCAGATTTTTTACATTATTTAGTGAAATCAAGTAATGTGTAGTGGTATCCACTTTTTTTCTTATAAGCTCCCGTAAATAATAAATTATGCTCAATGCGATGTAATCGTTAAAATAATCTATAACGTGCTGGCTACCGTCAGCATTAGAGAAAATGATGAATGAACGATACACCACGTGGCCTCTCGCAAATCCCGCATCAATCGAAAAATAAGCAGCTTGATTTAATTGGTTGGTTTTTTTATTCACGTGGCCTAACATCTTGCCAAATCTCGCGACGCAAATATCGGCCAAGGTGTGGTGCAAAACGATCGATTTCTATATATTTAATAATTAAGCGGAAAAATGTACAGAAATTATGTATGGGACGTAAACATCTGAAAATGCAAACATCTTGTACAGATTACGGATAAACCATAGTGTGTGGCATATATGCATATATCAGCACTGTGTGATGTGGCACTGTAATTCTGACTTTCAACCGGTCCGATCCTGTTCTTTTATTTTGAATTTTCACCAGTTTTATTTTCTTCTGATCACGCGATTTTCCGTTGTTTACGGAAATCGCTATTTTCGGGCCCGCTTTTCCACCATTTTATTTCTTCTCATGTGAATATATCGTGTTCGGTACTTTTGGGAAGGTAATTTAAATGGGTTCGTTTTAGGTCGGTAGGTTTATTTTTCACTCGGCCAGTTTTACTTTCTTCTGATTTTTCGCGATTCCCGTAAAATTCGTTGTTTACGAAAATAATCGCCATTTCCGGCACGCGATATGACGAGGCCGGAAGCACGCGGGGTTTGCGTGGGTTGATAGTATTAATTTTCCTAGCGCTGCCATTGGTCCCCGATTTGCGTAGGAAGGGAAATCCACGTGGGCGGTGTCTCTTGTATATATTGAGACAGAAAACGGGGATTCGGTCTCTGTGAAAAATTATTGCCTGGCCGTAGGACGTCGTAATTATCGTTCTCCACCGTGGGAAAAACAAACGATAATCGCGAGTCACGGCGGAAACAGTGGGGAGCATAATTTTGTCAAATAAAATTATCCACGGCAAAAGACATATCTCAGGGTCAGAGTACTCGAGTATCGTCAGGAGCAAAAGAAAATTACCCTATGGTCTCTGGCAGTGAAGTCCCTATGCTTCAGCTGGACCGAGGTTTATTTATCATACAGCCGAGAGCATCGCTATTATAGTCTCTAGCAACGGCAGGTGGCCGGGAGACTAGTTTCATTTTGTACAGCCTGAAATCAAGGCTGTGTTTTTTTCCTCTAACTCCGGAGCGGGTTAAAAGAGGGAAGCTATTCAGCAGCAGAGAAGTTTTGTCTACAGTTAATCAAGTCCCTCATGCTTGATATCCGAACATCGTCATCACCAAAATCAGGAACAGGTGACAGGGTTACCATACCTAGGTCCTGATAGAAATCAAGAGAAGAGCGTAACGGAGACGCCGCATCATCAGCCCTCGAGTGTTAGAGAGACACTGAGATCAAGAGAGGAAGATAGAGAAGGAGGGAGAAAATAGACAGGACCAGTAGGGTCTGTTCAGTATCCATTGGACGGATAGACACTGAGTCTGCGTTCGAAAAACCAAGTCTATTATATTTAGCATTTCGTGTGGTGTAGTTATCGGCGCCTATCGCCTAACTAGTAGAAAGCTGTGTAGCCGTTCGTTGAGGAAGAGTCACCAGGACTAAGACAGAAATTTATTAGTGTTAGAGAGTGGAGGCTAAAAGTTGACAGCCCCACCAAAGTAGATTTGGTTTAAATCACTAACCATTTTTATTGTTCCTCAGCAGGGTGGCAGGAAGAGTGAATGTGATTTGGGGTTTTTTTGGTTGAGTCTCTCTCAATTTAATTGTTACCTTGGTTTTTCCAGGCCGTGCAACAGTGCACGCTATTGACTGACTTGATGACGTATGATGCCATTTTATGTTTTCTTGTATGTAAATAAATATATACATATATTATTTACTGGATCAGCTTCTATTCTTTACTATACTTACTCTATGTTGTCTGTATAGTGGTGTTTGTGGTCGTAATTATACACCTTATCTCCTTGTGTTTCAAGGCAGTCAGAGGTGGGGAGACTATAGCCATTTTTTTTAGTCACGAAGCGGCAGGGGGAGATTCAAATCCTGGGTCTATCTCTTGAGCCAATAGTCTCACCTGTCCACAGGCATGTCATTTTCCATCTAAATTCTATCTTCTCAGACTTTCTCATACTAGGGTCTTGCTTTCATTCAGGCACACTCTATAAAATTAAAACCACTTCGTGACAAGTGGGGGCTCGTCCGGGATCATTCTGTTGAGATCAATTCTGTGATCTACATTCATAGATTGTCTCTAGGAAGTTTCTGAGAATAGAATTTCTTTAACTATCCCCTAGACTTGAGCTATTAGAACTGATCCAGTATAAGTTTTTCCACAGGTTACAGTCTAGTAGATTTGTGGTAATTTTGATGTATATGACATAAAGGTAATTGATGGCATACCGACATATTTTTCTTTAACAGGAAGGTAATTTAGTTTTGGTAGCTTCTTAACTAAATTTTTTTTCCAGGTTATTATTCAGACTTAGTGCTAGTCTGAGGTCGGGTTTTTGGAACCGCGGTTATAGAGGGAGTATTTTATATTTCGTAACAGGTTGTTCCTTCTCTTTTCCTTTTCTGTCATTTCTCTGTATTTGTGAACTTACAGCAGTTTACAGGTAAGATGGCGGATATGGCCAAGTTACGAGCTGCCTGGCGAGAAGCTGCTCAGGACATGGGAATGGATAAGGAGGAAACTAAGGCCTACTTGATAAGGGAAAATGATAGGCATATTCAGCGGGAGAAAGAGAAAGAGGACAGGGCAGCCGCCGCAGAAGCAGCGAAAGAGGAAAGGATAGCCACCGCAAAAGCAGCGGAGAGGCAGGCCGAGATGGAACTTCGGAAATTGGAAGCCCAGGAGAAGGAGAAGGCAGCAGAGATGGAACTTCGGAAATTGGAAGCCCAGGAGAAGGAGAAGGCAGCAGAGATGGAACTTCGGAAATTGGAAGCACAGGAAGGGAGAAGGCAGCGGAGAGACAGCATGAACTTGCCCTGCGTTCTCTGGAACTACAGTACCGATCCTCAGAGGGCAGTTCAGCTAATGGAGATTCACCCGGAGCAGGAGCGACAGACACCTCAGGAAACGGAGGGCCCCGGATGGCAGCCATGAGCTTCCCATTTGACTCGTTCCCGAATGGGAATGAAAAGATTGACGTGTTCTTGGAAAAATTTCAAAGAATGGCAAAGGCATACGGGTTGGATGAGAGTCTTTGGTGCCTGAAATTATCACAATACCTCAAAGGTCATGCATATGAAGTTTACAACAAGATGCTCATAGATGATCAGAACAACTTCGAGGCACTGCGAAATGTTTTATTGCAAAGATTTCAGTGGACACCCCGGAAATGCCAAACCATGTTCAGGGAGAGCAGGCCGGAGAAGGGAGAGAGTTTTGCTCAGTTTGCAGAGCAGTTGAGAAATTACCTTACTCGCTGGAGGGAACTGTCAGGACTGGCGAAGACTTTTGAAGGGTTGGAGGAGTTAGTTCTGTGTGAACAAGTTAAGGCTAACATGTCTCCTGATTTGAGGAGGTATCTGGCGGAGCAGGGAGCCCAGCAACTTGATCAGATTATCGTGTTCGCGGAAAGGTACCAGACGGCACAGGCCGAAGTACTGGGACAGAAACGGAAAAACCCAGACCTGCCAGCCCCGGACAAAGTAGCTTCATCATCGCAGCCGGTTACTTCACCAGCTCATCAGCAACCAGGGCCTTCTCGCAAGGAGCCTCATTCTGGTTATAACTTGCGCCCCCAGCAGCATAACAGAGCACCGACAACAACCTCTCAGGAACCTGCTAGGAACAGAGGAGATAATGAGAGGTATTGTCAGAATTGTAGAACCACTTCCCACTGGACATCCCGGTGCATGAACAAACCCCCAGCTCACCATGCAGCTTGTTTAAGACCGGTGAGATGGACTAAAGGGAATACATGGGAACCAGTCCAGGCAGAGAAGTTGTTCTCTAACAGTGGACCAGCCGTAGTGAATGGGACAGACACTACGTGTTTGTTTGACAGCGGGCTTACTTACCCCAGTATCATCGCTCGTCATTTGGTGAAACCAGGGCAGTGGACAGGAGACTTAGTTGAGATTGGTGGAATTTTGAGAAGAGGGATCTCACAGCGTCTGCCTGTAGCCAATATTGAGGTGAAATGTCAGTTTGTGTCTGGCACCATTAAGGCAGCTGTAATGGCACAGCCAGCACATGATTTCATCCTGGGAAGCCCATACATAGTTTTGGGAAACCCAACCACACCGATTCTTGCTAATGCAAGAGGGCCTACTGCAGGCCAGCAAAGTGAAAGGGGAAAGCCCCAAATTCACGGAGCCCCACGGGAGCTCAAACATCCTCGTCTTGCAATGAGGAGGAGAGACGCCTCTAAAGACAGTGGAATGTTATTTACAGAGGCGTATTCGCCTGTCAGCCCTGTTCAGCCTAAAGGTCAAACAGTGGTGACGCCTCTTACTTCGGAAGTATCTTCGTTGTCGTCGGGAATTAGGCCCCCGATGGTATTACATCTCTCAAGGGAGGGAAATACTGACAAGAAGGAACATGTGCACGGTTCTTCAGTCAACCGCAAACAGTTACGCCCTGTTACGGCGATGTCTGGCCAAGACAGTCAGACTGTTTCAAAACACTGGGAGGTCGCACCATCTGGTAATCAGTATTTACCACGCGCCGCAAGGAAAATTCGTGGGCGAAGAAAACACATGAGAGGCAGGAGGAAGGGCGACCACTCAGGGTGCAGTCGCCAGGAGGAAATCACCAGGCGGGACCATCACAATCCAGTGCTGGCACAGATTTTCAAGGATATGGAAATGGGCCTATGTGATAATCCTAATTATGACAGTGATTAGATCGGGACGTAGATCTAGATACGGGCCAGCATGAATTCCAGAGATTTCAGTGATTTAGCACGGTTCCCGTACTTGAAAGGGGGGACTTATGTGATGTGGCACTGTAATTCTGACTTTCAACCGGTCCGATCCTGTTCTTTTATTTTGAATTTTCACGAGTTTTATTTTCTTCTGATCACGCGATTTTCCGTTGTTTACGGAAATCGCTATTTTCGGGCCCGCTTTTCCACCATTTTATTTCTTCTCATGTGAATATATCGTGTTCGGTACTTTTGGGAAGGTAATTTAAATGGGTTCGTTTTAGGTCGGTAGGTTTATTTTTCACTCGGCCAGTTTTACTTTCTTCTGATTTTTCGCGATTCCCGTAAAGTTCGTTGTTTACGAAAATAATCGCCATTTCCGGCACGCGATATGACGAGGCCGGAAGCACGCGGGGTTTGCGTGGGTTGATAGTATTAATTTTCCTAGCGCTGCCATTGGTCCCCGATTTGCGTAGGAAGGGAAATCCGCGTGGGCGGTGTCTCTTGTATATATTGAGACAGAAAACGGGGATTCGGTCTCTGTGAAAAATTATTGCCTGGCCGTAGGACGTCGTAATTATCGTTCTCCACCGTGGGAAAAACAAACGATAATCGCGAGTCACGGCGGAAACAGTGGGGAGCATAATTTTGTCAAATAAAATTATCCACGGCAAAAGACATATCTCAGGGTCAGAGTACTCGAGTATCGTCAGGAGCAAAAGAAAATTACCCTATGGTCTCTGGCAGTGAAGTCCCTATGCTTCAGCTGGACCGAGGTTTATTTATCATACAGCCGAGAGCATCGCTATTATAGTCTCTAGCAACGGCAGGTGGCCGGGAGACTAGTTTCATTTTGTACAGCCTGAAATCAAGGCTGTGTTTTTTTTTTTTCCTCTAACTCCGGAGCGGGTTAAAAGAGGGAAGCTATTCAGCAGCAGAGAAGTTTTGTCTACAGTTAATCAAGTCCCTCATGCTTGATATCCGAACATCGTCATCACCAAAATCAGGAACAGGTGACAGGGTTACCATACCTAGGTCCTGATAGAAATCAAGAGAAGAGCGTAACGGAGACGCCGCATCATCAGCCCTCGAGTGTTAGAGAGACACTGAGATCAAGAGAGGAAGATAGAGAAGGAGGGAGAAAATAGACAGGACCAGTAGGGTCTGTTCAGTATCCATTGGACGGATAGACACTGAGTCTGCGTTCGAAAAACCAAGTCTATTATATTTAGCATTTCGTGTGGTGTAGTTATCGGCGCCTATCGCCTAACTAGTAGAAAGCTGTGTAGCCGTTCGTTGAGGAAGAGTCACCAGGACTAAGACAGAAATTTATTAGTGTTAGAGAGTGGAGGCTAAAAGTTGACAGCCCCACCAAAGTAGATTTGGTTTAAATCACTAACCATTTTTATTGTTCCTCAGCAGGGTGGCAGGAAGAGTGAATGTGATTTGGGGTTTTTTTTTTTGGTTGAGTCTCTCTCAATTTAATTGTTACCTTGGTTTTTCCAGGCCGTGCAACAGTGCACGCTATTGACTGACTTGATGACGTATGATGCCATTTTATGTTTTCTTGTATGTAAATAAATATATACATATATTATTTACTGGATCAGCTTCTATTCTTTACTATACTTACTCTATGTTGTCTGTATAGTGGTGTTTGTGGTCGTAATTATACACCTTATCTCCTTGTGTTTCAAGGCAGTCAGAGGTGGGGAGACTATAGCCATTTTTTTTAGTCACGAAGCGGCAGGGGGAGATTCAAATCCTGGGTCTATCTCTTGAGCCAATAGTCTCACCTGTCCACAGGCATGTCATTTTCCATCTAAATTCTATCTTCTCAGACTTTCTCATACTAGGGTCTTGCTTTCATTCAGGCACACTCTATAAAATTAAAACCACTTCGTGACACACTGCACATTACTTTTATTAGTCAATAGACTTAGCAATCCTATTATTTCTTTCAAGTCTCTTCATACTACTTCATTTAATGCTTTTCCAGTTGGGTTCGGTTCATTTTCAACAAATACAACACAAAACACAACAAAGACTTTGACTCCTTCGATAATTTACCACTTGTGGAAGCTATAGATTTACTAATCTTCATAATGATACTAGTCGGCAGCTTACAACAACAAATACAAATAACATAAAAACACTTTTTTTACTTTTTTGTTAGTCTAATAGAACGAATATCAAAATCTGATTAGAAGAATGCAAACCATTATAACACAGTCAAAAAGTTATACAGCAAACATATTATATCTTATTATCAATTTTTTATATTACAATCACAGCCACAAAGACTATGTATCAGGTGTGAAAATGTGGGAACAGTCATTCTTTGTGTAAATATAAACTTTCAGCTACCTGCTCTTTGAACTGGGCTAGTGTAGGGGGGCTTTCTGGCACTCCCTCATCAGCATGGGCTTCAATCTCTTCTGTCGTTAGAACATGGTTGTAGAGCAAGAACTGCCTCATGAACTCATTACGATCATCCACCCACAAATAGGCATAGTTGTCAAATGAGTTTCTGTACTCATTTGCCTTGTTCATGATATTTTGTACCCTATCCATCAGTTCCTGGCGCATCTCACTCAGCTCTTCCATATCTTCAAGGTCAGGCTGCAGAAGAGGAAACCAAAACCACAGATCTACTTAAATGTTGTAATAAGATAAAAATACCACAAAACATTTCATTTGACTAAATCATAAACCAGTAACTGAGTTTAGCAAGCCTGATGAGATATTTTGACATCAAAGAATATATCACATGCAATATAAGTAGATACAGGTATAACACTGACGATTCACAGTCACTACATGGATCAAAGAACTTCTTCTTCCTTCACCCTCAGACTTCTACATTAATGACTCTAATAAAGGTAGTAGTCAGTTCAAGGTCCTTGACATTCTTCACACAGTTTTTCTTGAAGAAAAGTGGGTTGTTGCCATATACCCCTCCATTCACTGCTGTAAGTTGGGCAGGACTGAAGCAGATGTTCAGAGATCTGAAACGCAACTAGCCATGATATAGCACAGAGAACTATGCAGATCTCCACCAACATGCAACATCATGAGATTAAAAGAATAAGATAGCTGATGGTTGGGGCCCATCAAATGGATGGAGGTTAAGAGACAGACAGACAAGGTGTATGTCTGGCAACTGAGAATACATGGGGTGCCATAGATGACTAGAAGGCAGCCCAGAAAAAGATCTCATAGTGCTGAAAATAAATTGAAAATGGAGAGATACTATTAAGAATGGAAAATAACAGTTGAAGATTATGCTTTTGGCATAAAACCTTTATGTTCAAAATGCTGAAGAACTGAAAGAATGCAAAGAAAAAATCAGGAGCTCAAAATATATAATACAGTCATAAACAGACAGCTTTAAGAAAGCGTGCTCTAGTGAAAGTGCTTGAAAAAAACTGCATGCAGTAAACTTTAAAATTAGACTACAATGATATGAAAAGAAATAAATGTAGGAAGTGGGAGTTCACACTGAATTTATAACAGTTGCAGAAACTAAAACAAATGTAGACTAGTAGAAAGCAATAATTTTTTTTTATCAGGCTCTCATATAAATATGAAAAATTGTAGCTAATCAGTGAGCTGAGTGAGTTAGTCACCAGATGCTGTGGTCTCAATAATCTCAGTTGCAGGTATTCTTGAGATCATATATTACAGAAACAACTCCCTTCATTAAAAGAATGGTCAGTAAGCAAAAAGTGTTGTGAATAATGTAACTCCTCTACCAGACTTACTTCTTCTCTTTTGTGTTACTGCAGTTAAATTATTTAAGTTGATTCTTATTTTTAAACATATTTTATTTGTTAATTAATTTTTTTCCCTGCTTTTGCCATGTCCTTTGTCCTTTTCTGTAAGCCTTTATATACTTCTCATCTCTGTTTCCTGTTTGTGACTGTGGCTGTATACCTGAAACATCCTGTATTATTCACTTTAAAAAGAACTCCAGTACCACTTTTTTTATTCTTTCACACTTACCAAGAAGTTACAAACTTTTATAAATGGGTTCTTGTTCAGAATAGGACTGAAATCGTGTGACAAGATTACAGATGTGGAACTGATTGAAAGAGCTTGACAAATACCAGTGGAACAAGATATGAAGAGAAGATGCCTTCATTGGATAGAACAAAAATTGAGGAAACCAGTTGACAGCATCAAACAGCAGTCCTTACTGCGGAATCTCCAAGGTAAAAGAAAAAGAGGGAGACTAAAAAACACAAGCAGAAGAGAATAAGGCATAGATATGAAGGGGATAAAGAAGATATAGACAGATCTTGAATGGATAGCACAAGACAGTAAGGCTGGGTGTTAATTTTTTTTTAAAGACCTATGCTCCACCAGGAGCTTAAAGGTAATGAATTTTCCATTCTTGTTCTTAATGAGGCCATCTGATTGCTTATAGTGAGTTCTCTTACTATGCTGCTACATTTAGACACTGATACTCACTGACATGCCCAGTATAGTTCCCAGGGGTCTCTGAGGAGACAAAGAAAGAATAGGCATATTGCACCCGCAGGCATGACTAATATGAGACTGTGCAGGGGGCTGACAACTTCATCCTGTAAAACAAACTGCCATAAAACAACCGCAACAAGAGCATATAAATGGTTGGTGCAGGCTGCCTGCAAGGGTACCAGTAGGGCCCCAATGCTGCATAGGGAGTGCATAAGAAAATAATGATGATGCTCATTCTCAGATCTATCTATTTACACAAAAATATTGCTTCAACAACAAAACATGAACCTGGTAATGCTGCTGCCCTGAGTGCTCTGCTAGTCGAGGGATCAGTGATGCTTGTTTGTACACATCTCCAACTAAACCATCTACTTCATCATAGAAACCATCAGCCATGCCAAAGTCAAGGGAAGGCACAAAAACCATTTCTGGTACATGCAGCTCAAGTTTGGCCTCAAAAAGGGGGCCTGGGTTAAGTTTTGGATCTAATAACAAACAAAAGTAAATAGTATGTTTACATTTTTCTAGGGCTAATATGTAACTACAAGAGAAATCAAGTCCAACACAAAAATAAGAATCTTCAACTTAAATGTCAAGTCAGCCCCACTGTATGGCTCGGAAACATGGAGAACAACAAAAACAACAACAACAAAAGTTACAGACATTCATAAATGAGTGCTTATGTAGAATAGAAGGATTGAAATGGTATGACACAGTCACCAATGTGGAACTGATGATAAGAACCAGACAAGTGCCAGTTGAACAAGAAATGAGAAGATGCTGGCAATAAATAGGATATACACTGAGGAAACCTGTTGATAGCATTACAAGGCAGTCCTTGTTCTGGAATCCCCAGGGAAAGAGAGGCAGAGGTAGACAAAAAACACATGGAGAGGAGAACAGGAGACAGAAGTGAAAATGATGTTTTGTGATAGGAGGACTTGGCATGTGTTTGTTGAGGGCCTATGCTGCTTGGGGGAACTAAAGGGTTGTTGAGGATTGTTGCATGGTCAGCGAGCATTTTGGGTTTGCCCCGATTCAGATGATCGCACCAAGTAACACTCCTGCGGTATGGAATGAAATAGTTCGCGTGTGGCGATGCATGACGCGTGAGACTTAGTTACGGACAGTCTTGTGTGTGGCCTTGGAGCCTTATGGCCGTGTTTTGAATGTGTGGCATGGCCACTTATCCAAGTGTATCCGTCTGTGTTCGGGCTTTTAAGCCGATAGAATAATATGTGGATAAAGACTTGTATAACTGTTGATATAATGCTGGTAAAGCAATTAAAAAAAAAATAATGTGTAAGGACCATAGAGTCCAGTGTTATGTAAGTCGGAATCATTATTAACCGCAATAATTATTAGGCGCGAAAGTTGGGAAACACGAGAGCAGATATAATGTGTAAATGGCTGATAGAGCCAGGCTATGAATGCCAAAAGTGAATGAATATTATAGACAAAGTTTCCGATGTGTGGATTACTCCTTCATGTGACTAGTATCAGAAATATAATAATTATGCCAAAAGCTTGGTAAAGTAAAATAGAGTTGGTCAAGGACATAAATAATATATTTAAACTTACTTACTTACTTAGTCGTTCCCCTTCTACCGTGAGGTGTAGAGGTTTGGAAGAGAGAGCGCCAGACTATTCTATCAGCTGTCTTCTTCCTGGCCTGGTTCCATTCTAGTCCTCGGTCCTTCAAAGATTGTCTAATGTTGTCCTCCCAGCGGACTCTGGGTCGTCCAGGAGGTCTGGATCCCTGGCTCTTTGTTTCCCATGCTTGTCGTGGTAGCCGATCTTCTCCCATTCTGCAGACATGGCCAAACCATCTTAGTTGGGACTGTTCTATTTGGGTCTGCAGCGGGTGGGATTTTAGGCCTTGACGGATCGTCTGGTTGCGGACCATGTCTCTTCTTGTTACTTCAACCACTTTCCTCAGATACCTCATTTCTGAGGTTTGGATCTGGCTTTTGTGGGTTGTAGTCATTGCCCATGACTCGCATCCATATGTCAAGACTGGGACATAGGTGGAGCGGTATACAGCCATCTTCGTTTTCTTAGCAACCTCTTTCTTGCTGAGGAATCCTCGATTTATGGCCTGAAAAAGTCTCCCAGCCGCTGCTTTTCGAGTGGCCAACTCTTCTTTGATGCCTCCCTTTCGGTCTATAATAGCTCCGAGATATTTAAAGTGGTCGACCTGCTCCAGGACCTGTTCTCCCAACTTAATCTGATGTTTTCTTTCTTCTCGTGATATCACCATGGATTTTGTTTTAGAGCTGATTATGACCATCCCTCTCTTCTCCAGCTCTTCCTTCCAGACTTGCAGGTTGGATTGGAGATGTGCCTCTGATTTAGCAATCAGGGCAACATCATCAGCAAATACCAGCTCCGAAATATAGACCTGTCTCATCTTCCAGTACCCCACTGAATACTTTCTTATTCTCTCCTTACATGCCTTGATGACATCGTCCATAAGGAGTATGAAAAGGTACGGTGATAGGATATCACCTTGTCTTACACCAGTGGTGGTCCTGAACTCTTCTGACTTATGGTTTGCTGTCCTCACATAATTTCTGCAAGACTTGTAGAAGCTCTGTATAGCATGAATCAGAGGTGCTGGAATATTCTTCCTTGCCAAACAGTCCCAAAGTTTGCTCCAGGGGACCCTGTCAAACGCCTTTTCCAGATCTATGAAACAAAGATGGATCTCTCTCTTATACTCAAGGGCCTTTTCACTCAGCTGTCTGAGTGTGAAGATTAGGTCTTGAGTACTTCGGTTTGCTCGGAATCCGCACTGGACCTCATCCAATTGTGATATATTTAAAACCAACGGTTATCTGACAGATATGTAATGTCTAAGAAGATACTAACTCTAAACCATGATAGTCAATGTTTTCAATGTAGAATGTATTATTGTCAAGAGGACATTATGATCGATGAATTGTTATTAAATGTTGAGTCGTCAGGAAAAGACTTGTTCACTGAAGTATTCTACAAGTTTCAATTAGGTTACCCTGACGATTGGCCGTTAACCTTCAAGGTTGGTTCAAGTTTACAACACTATGTCAAGCTACTAATAATTGAAGTGATAAAACACTAACCGACAATAGATATACACAAAGTTTATTGAAGAAACACTGACACTAAATTATAAAATTAATAAAGATAACCCAACTGTTGCAGCAGAAAGATACTCTGTGATACAGAACAGATGAATATAGAATACACAAATTGAAATATAATATGAGCCCAATTATTGAAGCCTGGAAGCCCGTAATAAGGGTATTGATTGAATATGTAACTTTATCAAATTTTTAAAAATTTTGACACCTTTTAAAGTATTATTACATGTTTTAATGTTCTTTTTTTTTTATTTTTATTTTTTTAAAGAAGGCATTTTATTCCTTATTCTGGAATTTTTAGGATAAGAGAAAAATCAGAACTAAAAGCACAAATAGAAGACAGTATGAAAAGGAAAGAAGAAGGACAAGGAATACATGGAAAGTTATTGTTATTGTTGATCAGAATCGATGTCACTGCACTTTGGGCAAACCCATAGGTGCTCAGTCTCCCTCATCAAATGTCAAAAGTATGAAAGCTAATTGTTCCTGTTGCATGCTGGTTGTATACATGCCGGATGCATCCTCTCATACGTCCATCCCTGCTGGTCTTACGTTTGATGCCAAATTTCAGCAGTCTTAGCCTTGATTCATCGATTGCAGTGTCATTGGCGATCATTAATTGTTCTCAGTATCTCTCCCTTATCCATATCCAGTGTACCTTCTGTGGGTGCTCTTGAAGCTAGTCTGTCAGCTCGTTCATTGCCCAGTACCCCTGCATAATCAGGACAGTATATCTACACCAGTTCCTGAAGATTTGATGCTTCTATGGAGGTTTTCCATTCATGCATTAGGCATCTAGTTTGGACCTTTTGAAGCATGGACTAAGAGTCTGCCCTTGTTAATGAAGTTTCAGACAGCCACCTTAAGGCTGCAGTAGCTGCCTCTACCTCCATTCTCATGCTGGAGGTTGTTATCATGTAAGTCCTGGTATGTTCAGCGACGATTCTGCCATTAACTCTAGCAGAGAAGCCCCACCATGATTTCTCACCACAGATTACAGACCCATCAGTGTACACAATGGCATCATCATCCCCAGCATGATCAGTTATCAGTTGATCAATTTCCAGCTCTGCCCTCCCACTGATCCAAGTTTTGCACTCTTTGCCAAGGATGATGATGACTTGTTGGTAGTTCGCTCAGTTCTCACCTGATTAATACCCCTCATCCCCCTTAAATATATTTTCAACTGTGGTCACTTGTCTAATAGTTGCCTCTGCCTGTGCCATCAATGACATTCCCCCTCTTTATTCTCAATCCTTTGATTTCAGCTATGTTCCCATGCAGGGGATGCCCTTTGTCTGTGGTTACTCGCATATAAGCTTTTGCCTGGGCCATTCCATATCTGGATCTAATCATCCAAATGGGGTATCCCGCATACAGCCCAAGACTATACGCATCCCTTCATTTTGAATGTGTTCCAGTCATTCACATTGTGATATTGACAGCAAGAGTATTCCCAGGCCCTACTTGATTACAGACATGACCAGCTGATGATACAGGAGAAACAGTAGTCGCAGAGGTGTATCAATTACTTGTAAATATTTTTCACTTTTTTACTATTAAAATTATATCATTCTCATATCTCAAATTGTTTACAGTATGTCCACTAACTGATACTACTGGCATGTCCTCTATGGATCTCATTATATTTTCATTGTGCGGGCTGAAAAGATCAGGTAACAATTCATATCTGCGTAACACTCTTTTTTATTTGTTGAAACATTTCAATCTGGCTGCTGTCTGCATGTCTGGTTTAGCCAGGCTTATTTTGCTGTTTTACATTTGTTTACTATTTTTTTATTTAGTCTTTCATAATCTTTGTTTCGCTTCTTCTTTCTTCTTGTGTCCATTAGTTGTAAAATTGTATCTGTCACCCATTTCTTCTTTGCAATCCTCTTTATTACTGGTATAATGTTTTCTGTTGATGTTTGATGTGCCAATTCCATTAACATTTCCCATTTTTCTGACATTGCATCTATTCTGCATAGTAATGTCCCTTATTTCCCTATCTGATTTAAACAAAGTTTTTCTAGCTTGATAGTTTTTGAAACCTTATTAGCTTTCTTCAGTCTTATTCTAAGTTTTCCCATTATCAGTATTTGTAGCTGTTGCAGTCAGCTCCTGGTCTAGTTTTCACAGACACCAAGCATTCTAAATCTCCTGCACACTGGGGTATGGGCAAATTAATTAATTACAAAAATAAATTTTTTTTTAGCTTTGCACTTATGAATGTACAAATCGCAAAATGTTTCTATTTTAATGAAAAAAATGTATTATTATTTTTTTTTTTTCATTTTTTCTCTAAATAAGACGTACATATGTTGCTTATTTCTGCAGCGTATGTCATAAATCTGAACATGAAACAGCATACACGGAGTGCTGTCACCATAACATAAGATGAATATTTACATGAATACATTTCTAGAGTCTGAGAAATACTTGAAGAGATAGATAGATACCTGTGTTGTTGAGCATGAACTGAAGACTACAACGAATGGTGTTGAAGAAACCATCCACAACCATCTCATCAATGTAGTCAACATAGGCTTTCCAAATATCAGTGTTGACGTCAGCTTTGAAGTACCCCAGGTTCTCCTGTTAAAAAAATAAAATACTGGTGATGAGGTAATTCTAACAGGACGTTTATATTCAATTCTCTTCCTTATTTATGAATACTCCATTGACTAAATTTTGTCAGTGTTTCTTATCTCTCTCTATGCTGCCCTTCAAATTTTTCTTTTACCTACGCTACTTTTCTCAGCCGGCAGCTTTATAATTCTTTACAGTATTCAGATGCATTACACAAGAAAGAAATTTAACTCTTAGTATACGAGCGGCCTTTCATGACTACCATTACAGATTTTGCAATAAATAATTTATTTATAAAGATAACATAAGTATTATATATCAAAATGTGAAGAAATGAAACCCCTATATCATGCATGTAACTAAATTGTTCAGTGGTTTTAAACATGCATTCAGCTATAAATTTTTGCTATTGACGGGGATCGATCATCGGCCTCTCTAGAAGGCCGCTCGTATACTAAGAGTTAATGTGCCCTAAATGGAAAAAAAAAGGTAGTCCCGCTAGGGGAGTGAAGTGTTAGAAACTTCACTATACTAGGTCCAGCATTGAGAGGTGAGGTGACCAGTTCCCTTTCTCACTGCCTTTTCCTTCCCTAACTCAAGCGCAAAGTCAGGTACCCATTTATAGCTAGGTAGACTGAAGCGTGTCGATACCTTGTATGGCACCTTTGTCGCAAGAGACAGCAATCATATGTTATTTAATTGTAAACATTTGTTAATGCTATTCTAATTTGTTTGCCTTAATCTTCAACCAAAATGCTAATGATTGACAAATTATTTGCTCAGGGTTACTATGCCCGGTGGGCCTCTAATTTCAATTAAAAATAGGTCATTTTAAAAGAAAGAGTGTCAAAATAGAATACCTTGACCAGACGATGGATGCTATCACCAGCCGTCTTGATCTCTGCATATCTTTTGTTGATCCTATCATTTCTATCATCCACCTGCAGAAGGCAGTCATTCTTCTCATCTTTCCTCTCAAACAAAGCAGTCTTAGACCAAGTGGTCATAATCTTTTTGATCTCTTCCACATTGTCTTTGGACTTTTGAACACGGGTCTCCAAATCATGGACATGGTCTCTTGTTTGCTCTATGTATTCCCATACTCCTACAATTCAAGAGATGAATTACAATAAAGAGCTGCTGAAGATAACATCCTTGGATAAACAAAGTTATAAAGAGATGGTTACGCATGTATTTAGAATGCATAAAATCTGATACACCATCTTGAGTTGAAATTCTTTGTGGTAATTAGAAATTGAAACAAGATGTCAAAAAACAGTGCAGTGACTTACCAACTGTCACTACTACTCAAACATCAGAGTTTCAAAATAGAAACTAAATGACAAATAGTATATTCTTACCAACTCTTTGCTATCAGTGTCAAGCAAGGTCCTTAACCAAGGCACAGGAGAGGAAAATTACATCCTGTGAGATTAGATGCTTAAGAAAAGCCATTAATGTTACCAGCAGAGATAGAACAAGAAATGATGACATCAGAAAAATTGAAAGTACTACATCCTGCATCAAATGTATACAGAGACAGAAAATTAAGTGGTTTGGCCATCTCATAAGAATGGAGCCCTATAAGTTACCACTCTGCACCTACAAGGCAGTCCTTGTTCTGGAATTTCCAGGGAAAGAGAGGCAGAGGTAGACCAAAAAAACACACAGAGAAGAGAATTGGAGACAGAAGTGAAAATGATGAGGAAGATGTGGAAAGAACTTTAGCTGATGTCACATGACAGGAGGAATTAGCATGTGTTTGTTGTGGAGCTACAGGGTATGTTGACTGGTTGATTGATATGCCTCCACCAGTAAAAGATCTGGTTTTCAGAGCTTGGGAAGACCAAGAGGCAGATGGATACACAACATCACATACATTTTACAACACTGGCTCATTATAGCCTGTGCAACGTATTTGGCTCATCATAGCCAGTGCAACGTATTTGGCTCATCATAGCCAGTGCAACGTATTTGGCTCATCATACTTGACTCAAGAACACAAACTTAAGCTCCCTTGTATGCTTTGAGGCACAAGTGGAACAAAAAAAGTAAATTAGGAAAGGAAGGCCAGGGGAAACATGGAAAAGACCAAAAAAGAGGAATTAAACAGAAGCTGGAAAGATCTAGAATGAACTGAGTGGACTTGCATCAATCTGGTTGAAACTGGAAATGTTTCTGTATCTTACATTCTAACAGAAATTAGGACAGAATAAGAAAAATATGATTGGCAATGGTTTCACCTCATTTGAATGACTACGTGTCGTATAAAAACCAACTATCAAAGAAGGCAGTTCAAGACTAACCTTGAATTATCTTTATCTATGAAAAAAGAAAGCAGGAGAAAATAGCTTTGTGACTATAAATACTGTTTTCATAGCTCAATGCTAATGGCATAGTTTTATTAGTTTAACATGTGTGCATGACTGTTTATCCAAAATTACACTGCTTCATGTCTTGTCAACTGAACAACAGTGCAATATTGTCAAACTTACATAGGAAATGAAACCAGAAGAAATTTTGCAGAGATTAACTGCTAAGTACTGAGAAGAAGCCCTGTCAAAACTAAGCATATGTGATCGGCATAATAAATTCTCTGTAGACCAAAACGAAGATGCCGATCTTCCATATGCTTATGTTCAATGAACAGCCACAAATAGTGATGGTTTGATTCAATCAAGCTGATTTTTGGAAATAAGCAAGTAGCAGTGTATGATACTGTTTCATAATTGGAATAAATGTTGGCTGATCACCCGTTTGCAAGTCACTTTGATTACGGAAACAACAGCAAATGGGCTGATTTGTCGTTGCCCTAAAGACGCCACTAGGCGTGATGGGAAACAACGGCAGAGAAAACCTGTCTGCTGTTGCCCTAAGACGCCACTAGGCGTAATGGCCACTGACTGCTTTGACGGTTGGTGGCTAAGGACGGAAGAAGAAGAAGTGTAGAAACAATTATTCAATATTCAAGGAAGTGTATGGTTAGTGGGTACAAACGTCTTTGAAAGATGTTTCTTAATTCAGAAATATCTCAATATCTTAAAATCTACACATTCCCAATATTATGAGATTTTCTCTCTTTCTCACACACTCACATATATGTGTGTGTGTATGAGTATGTGTGTTATACATATTTATGTGCACACAATTAAACAATGAATGCTTGCATGGTTTAAGGAAGTGTTGAGATACTGGAATTAAAGGGAACAAAATTCATTCACAACATTAGCTGCAGTAATTAAATCACTAAAGCATGACAGGTTTATGACAATTGAGACATGTTTGAAACAGGTGTTTTCAAAATGCTAAATTCTGAGAAAACCATGAGTAAAGTACTTATTTCTGCATGAGCTAGTCCAGTTTTATGCCTTATAAATTCTCACACTACCCACCTTCATTCTGCCAGCTGAGTGTATGCTCTGCCCGTTCCAGCTGCCTGTCAATCTCTGCCAGCTGACCTTCAATTAATGGGTACTCAACCTCTAAAATGGTTGTACGCACCTGTAAGATTGACAAAGATACATATGTTTAAAGCTAACTGACCCTTAAATAAACTTCTGCAACTTTTTCTCAGTTCTTACATCATGTGCAGAACAAGGAAAGCATTTATAGCATGGATCAGAAACATTAATTTATTATTAATATAATCTATTACCAACTGCTCAGCTTATAAGTGCTAACAGTCATGTTTCTCCACTTCCCATAATCTCTGGTGTCTAAAACTAGCTCTGCTATTCTTTTCTTCCCAATCCTATGGCCAGCTTATTTTAGTTTATGTTCCCTATTTTCTGTACTGATTGCCAGTTGTAACAAGGTTTTCTAATTGTCATACTCTTAAAACATGTTTAAAGATCTTTTATTGTATGCACTTCATTTAGATGATTAATGGTGTCCCTCTGCTGTTTCTCTATGATCGTTTATAGAAAGAAAGAATATGTTGCTCAAAATGTTCACCATAGATGAGCACAGGAATAATACACATACTTTAAAGTGGACAGACATTTCCCTACAGTATTACGTTATGCAGCTGCTACTTTTGTCTATCAGTAGTTGTAGATATGAAGTTACTTGCAACAATTTATTTCACTGCTTACACATAAACATATATGATAACACATTTAATGAAAGTAAAGAAACCAACAGTCGTTATATTCGGTTTTGTTTCTTGTTTTCAGTGATAGTAATTCTGAGTCTACAGTATACTGCAGCCATGAAAAATAGTAAAAAAAATCAACCAGTTATCATGCACAAATGAATTTATCTATATATATTTTTGTCATAAAGGTACTTAATGTGTAAATAGCAAAATCTGAGTTGTTGGAATCGCCAAGCCATTTGTTTTCCTCCAAATATATATTCCATTGTTTTCATCATTATCACCTATTATACAATATATGGTGTATGTAACTGTGATTTGTGTTTAAAATTCAAATCAAATTTTGTTTTAAAATATGTATATGTAAAAAATTATTATTAAGTGCAGATCTCCATTTTAAAACAGCTCTAAGGCAATCTTTGCAAATGTTGAAAAAACTGCCAGCGTGATATAAAGTATCACTTCATCCTTTGTAAGTTGTAAACACTTATAAAATATTGCATGAAATCACCCTTACCTTGTTGTACCACTGTACTGTAAGGTCAAGGTTGGCCACATACTTTCTGAAGGTGTCATTATTAGAGTACATGGCACTGGCACTGCTGGGGATCTCCTCCTTCTCACGAATCTCCAAATACTTAACTTCACGAAGGACAGCTACCAGCTGAAAAAAATTAAACGTACCATGTGACACGCCCTATGTAGTTCCTAGGGGGTCTCAAGGGAGACAGAAATAATAGGACACTGCTCTCACAGGTACATCATGAGAGGTGGCTGATATGAGGTTAAGGGGTCGGAATGGCTAAGAGGTATGGCACCTGCCTCTAATTCTAAAGGTACCAGGTTCGGTTCCCAGTACAGGGAATATATTTGATGGAAATATTTTCAGAACCAGCGGTCCTAATGATGTCATACTCACACCTGATCGGTTGCCTAGCCTTCTAGAATAAGGGCGAAAAAATAGGAGGTCCTGTGTGCAAGTTGCGCACGTTAAAAAATCCCTCAGCAGCTGGAAATTGTAAAGAATAGGCCATATGGCCACCGCCCTGGCAAAATTTACAAAATCAGGAAAAAACTACCCATCACAAAAATATTTATAGAATGTGTGATTCCTGTATACACCCATTGGGATCCTCGCCGATGCTACAGAGTTTGTGCACTGTGCTGAGATCCTCCTTGTGTGATCTAAGGAAGGAGATTGGAGAACTGATGGAGTTGTCCATGTGCAATGAAGATGGTCCTTAACACTAAAAACTAAGCATGATACTGGCAACCTCATCATGTAAAACAAACTGTTATAAAATCCACCAATGAAAGGGCACATGATTGCTTTAGTTGAAATGCCCTGTATTAGGGGGCCTCAGAGGAGACAAAGAATGAATAGACTACTGCTCTTTCAAGCATATCAGAAGAGACGACTAATATGAGGTTAAGCATGGAACTAGCAACCTCATCATGTAAAACAATGTTATAAAACCCACCACTGTAAGAGCACATAAATGCTTTGGTGCAGGCTTCCTGCAAGAGTACCAGCTGCAGTGGTAGCTCCATGCTCCATTTGGAGAAAAAAAAATGATGATGAGGGTGATTGACTATGTGAAATTTCAAATAAGGTTTTGCAGTTGTTCTTACATGACCTATATAGATGGAGTTCATGAAAAGTGCATTTGTCTTCATGATGATTAACCAGGAGGTTGAATATATACCTGAGGGTCAAAATTAACAGTAATCAGGTTAGTTTCCTCACTCCTTGTCAGTAGAGACTGTTTCAAATTGAAGCTGCAGGCCTCATCAACCCCTTTGGTCCAATCTTTGTAAACCTGCTGGTCCCATCTGGTGATATATGGATAATCCATATACAATGTAAGACTAAAGGAAAAACGGTTTTACTGTATTATTTATTAGACTCCTGAGTTTTCAAATTCGATGATTATACAATTTTCCACAAGGCTGAGTACATAAAACTAGTAAACTGGAGAATGCTCAAGAGCTTGTAATGTTAAATGTTGTATTCATCCATAACTATTAAACATTTAACATTATAGGATTTTAAACCATCTCAAGTTTGCTAGTTTACATGTTTAACTATGTGGAAATTATATAATCAGCAAATTAGAAAACTTAAGTCTTAAAATTTTACAGAAGAATGTTAAAAACACCATGGACAACTAAAAAGAATAATCAGGACGTCCTGAAAAAGGCAAATGTGCAAAGGAAGCCAATTACTCAAATTAGAAGGAAGTAATCCACTTTATTTGGGCAGTTTATAAGAAAAAGAAAAATGGAATATTTCATTACAAAAGGAAAGATTGAAGGAAACAGGAGACAGAGATGACAGATACTGGGCAGTCTGACATCATGCCATGGAAAGATGACAAGAACAAAACTGATAAACATTACTGACGACAATAAGTTGTGGAGAGACATGACTGGCACCTGGCACCGTCACTTGAAGAAGAATGTTAAAAGATCCACACTGGCCAGTGAGTTATTACAGTGCCTAGCAAAGAAATTTGGAACAATAGTAAGCATGTCTTGGTGTTTCTATCTCAAGCGTGTCAGTCAACGTTACAATCTCAAGCATATCAGTCAATGTTACAATCTCAAGCGTATCAATCAAAGTTACAATCTCAAGCGTATCAATCAACGTTACAATCTCAAGCATATCAGTTAACGTTACAATCTGAAGCGTATCAATCAACGTTACAATCTCAAGCGTATCAATCAACGTTACAATCTCAAGCGTATCAGTCAACATTACAATCTCAAGCGTATCAGTCAATGTTACAATCTCAAGCGTATCAGTCAATGTTACAATCTCAAGCGTATCAATCAAATTTACAATCTCAAGCGTATCAATCAACGTTACAATCTCAAGCATATCAGTCAACGTTACAATCTCAAGCGTATCAATCAACATTACAATCTCAAGTGTATCAATCAACGTTACAATCTCAAGCGTATCAGTCAATGTTACAATCTCAAGCGTATCAGTCAACATTACAATCTCCAGCGTATCAGTCAATGTTACAATCTCAAGCATATCAGTCAACGTTACAATCTCAAGCGTATCAGTCAATGTTACAATCTCAAGCATATCAGTCAACATTACAATCCCAAGCGTATCAGTCAACGTTACAATCTCAAGCGTATCAGTCAATGTTACAATCTCAAGCTGATCAATCAAAGTTACAATCTCAAGCGTATCAATCAACGTTACAATCTCAAGCATATCAGTTAACGTTACAATCTCAAGCGTATCAATCAACGTTACAATCTCAAGCGTATCAATCAACGTTACAATCTCAAGCGTATCAGTCAACATTACAATCTCAAGCGTATCAGTCAATGTCACAATCTCAAGCGTATCAGTCAATGTTACAATCTCAAGCGTATCAATCAACGTTACAATCTCAAGCATATCAGTCAATGTCACAATCTCAAGCGTATCAATCAACGTTACAATCTCAAGCGTATCAGTCAACGTCACAATCTCAAGCGTATCAGTCAACGTTACACGTTCAGTCCCTAATTACATATTAGTTGTCATCATCATCATTTTCCTTTGCGCTCCTTATGGAACATGCAACCATCACTGTAGCTGGTTCCCTTACAGGAAACCTGCACCAAGCATTCACATGCTTTTGCAACAGTGGTTTCTGTGAGAATATGTTCAACATGATGGGGTTACCAGCCCCATGTACAACCTCATATTAGTTGCCTTGTTCAACATGCCTGAGGGTGCACTAGTGCTATTCTTGTATGTCTCTCCAGTGACACCCAGGAACTACACGGGGGGGCAGTTAGTTATCAGCATTGTGTAATATGTTAATACAAACTGTGGTCTTGTTGACAGACTATTTATGTGCATTGTGTAATATGTTAATAAAAACTGTGGTCTTGTTGACAGACTATTTATGTGCATTGTGTAATATGTTAATAAAAACTGTGGTCTTGTTGACAGACTATTTATGTGCATTGTGTAATATGTGAATAAAAACTGTGGTCTTGTTGACAGACTATTTATGTGCATTGTGTAATATGTTAATAAAAACTGTGATCTTGTTGACAGACTATTTATGTATATTGTGTAATTTGTTAATAAAAACTGTGGTCTTGTTGACAGACTATTTATGTGCATTGTGTAATATGTTGATAAAAACTGTGATCTTGTTGACAAGACTATTTATGTGCATTGTGTAATATGTTAATAAAAACTGTGATCTTGATGACAAACTGTTTATGTGCACTACTGTCAAGTTTCTTCCAGTTTATTCAAAGTTGTGTTTTCTCATCATCATTTGTCCTTCAGATTCCTATAGAGCACAGGTCTTCCACAAGTTCACACCAAACCGGTGCGGTTTGTTCAAGGTCTATGTCTTCTTTATCCTCTTGAAGTCTGTCTCCAGTTATCTTCTCCATGTGTTTGTAGGTCTCCATCTGTTTCTCTTATGCTGGGGGTTCCTGAACCTGAACAAGGATTGTCTTTTCATTCAATAGAGCGGCATCTTTAAAGTGTGTCCTGTTCACTGCCAATGTCTTTTTCTGACCTCTCAATCCTCTGGCATGTCTGGCTTTTCTCCTCAGTTCCTCATTTGTGAGCTTGTCGTAACATTTTAACAAAGTCTGTAACTTTTTGGTTTTGTTGTTCTTCTGTTTCAGGGTCATATGATAGGGCAGCCCGAGATTTGAGTTGAAGATTCTTATTTATATGTTAGATTTGCTTTCTTTTGACTTCTACCTATTTCCCAATGCAGTGAAAGCTCCACTTAATTTTTGCTTTTTTATATCACTGTTCATTCCTCAGACTTTGTCTATGTTGCTGTTTATACACATGAGTCCACATCTTGCAGGGATGTTTCACCAAACGTAATCTGGCCCATACATATTCTCATGTTCTTTAATTTTTGTGTGTATTTTTAGACCCATTTGCTGTGACCTCTCATAAAGTATTCTAATTCTGTCTTGCACCTCTTTACGGTTTCAGGGTAGAAGAGTCACATCATCTCTAACATCTAGATCACCTAGCTATGTTGTCAGAACTACTGAATTCCATTTCTATTGGTTGTTGTTGGCATAATCAAATCTATAGCCAGTAAGAAGAGAAACTGTGACAAGTGTAATGTTATGATGTATATATATAAGCATTACCTCGTCATCTACACAAGCACACACATGTTTCAGAAAGCACTCAGTAAAAGCATGTTCAGTTCGTAGCCATGTTTATTTACAGAATATCGTACATGTCAAGATTCGCATTATATTACAATGTGTGGTTCGTACTTTAATGTATTCATATTACATCCCCCCCTTTTTTGAAAAAAAAATGTGTGTAAACATTTCCAACGAAATGTTTCATGTGAGAAAGGATAAGTATGTGTAATGCTCAGTGTGAGTATATATATGTCACTGTCTGTATCGGCTGGGAGGTGTCACTGTACGGCCAGAACGAGTGGTGTAAAGTGCTGGTGGTTCTGCGGAAGTCCCTGGTTTAGCTTGAGTTGGTTGTGATTTCGGCCTTGGCGCTTGTTGGTTTTGTGGGGCACCAAAGTCTGGAGTTACTGCATTGTCTGTTGAAAGCATGGGAATTCTCTGTTCTGTTGTATTCTGTGGGATTTCTCTTATGTCCACTCTGTTTCGCCTCAGGAGGTTGCTGCTGCTGTCTGGTCTTAAAGTATAGCTCCTGGGTTCAGGGTTTCTGGAAATGATTGTTGCTTTTGACCATGTGTCATTGTTGTGGTTGTAGGTAGTCACATGCTGACCAGGATATAATGGTGGTAAGTCTTTAGCACATTTGTCATAGTTGGATTTCTGAACTTGCTGACGATGCTGAAATTGATCATATGTGCTGTCTCTATGTTGTGGACGGAAGTGGACCTTAGATGGTAGGGGGTCTTTAATTCTTCTATCAAACATAAGTTCTGCTGGACTGTCGATCTTACTGTCTACCGGTGTTGTTCTCCATCTCAAGAGTGCTAGGTGTACATCCTCTGTTCTTGTTTTCTTCATGATTGACTTGATAGTTTGTATCTGTCTCTCAATGAAACCATTAGATTTAGGGTATCTAGGTGATGATGTTGTGTGTTTGATCTTCCAGTCCTTAGTGAAGTTTCTGTATGCTTGACCTGAGAAATGTGGACCGTTGTCTGATCTAATTTCATCTGGGATGCCAAACATGCTGCAATGCTTCTTTGTAATGTCTGCAATAACAGCTGATGGTGAGGGTTGTGGAAGTTTCTCAATGATGGGAAATTTGCTGTAGTAATCAGCAATAATAAGATAGTCATTATTGTCGATTGAGAGAAAATATCAGTTCCTATTGATGGTATGAGAGGGGTTCTCAGCTGCACTGCCTAAGTTTTTGCATGTTCTTGGCAAAATTGAACAGTTTTTAAATAGTGTTTCTTATGTCCCTGTTAGTAATCTGGGTGGCAAATAGTAAGAAACATCTTTACTTTTGTCTCCTCCAGTTTCAAGTATGTGGGTCTTCACAAGTACCAAAGGTGACCTAGTTACTGGAGCAGTTATCTATAGGATGATCCCCAAGATGGGACGGTCTACACTGTCGTTTGGGGGTAGGGCTTGTGTGTGGGGATGCTGTACAGGGGGGGGTGCAGGGGGGGGGACTGGGCAATGAATTGCGACGCATCGGGGGGTCCGGGCTATAGCAAAAGAGGAATCGTAAGGAGTCAGGAGGGGGGGGGGGGGGGGAGGGGGGTTAGACGCAGGGAGTGGTGTGTTTGGTGGGAGGTGTGGATCCCCCTTTTCGAGTGGTCTTGGGGGGGGGGGAGATGGGTGGGGGTTGGTTAAGAGCTTTGAGATGTCTGCGTGGTCGTTTTAAACAAAGTTGCTGGAGGGGGCTCGGGTGGTTTTGACTGCTATCCGGTCTATCTCGTGTCTGGGGGGGATAGATACTCAAGTGCTATGGTTATTTGTGAAAGATAACAAGTTAAATGCTGGGGGTATGCAATATGCTCATAGTAGTTGAGAAGTGGGATAAAGAGGGGGTAATTAGAGCTTAGAAATGACGCTGGATTAAAGGGCTAACGGGCGGTAGCGGGGAGCGGATACGCCGGGCTGCGGTTGGAAGGGGGTCGGTGTTTTGCCCACGAAAGAAACAGCGTGAACGAGCGTTTGTTGAAAAGGGGTTTAACGGCGCATATGGGGGAAGGGGTACGGACAGTGGAGTCACATAGCGAGAACCGAGGAGAAAACACGCAAGTGATTAACACACCGATCCCTACATTATCGAAGATAGGGGTATACATTAGGAGTGACGGGGGTATGTCTGTGATGTGGAAGCTACTTCATTAACCTTTCGCCTGGATAGAGGCTTTGGCCAACGCATAACTTTACTCTCTCAAAGACTGATAGACCATGAGTATAATCACAAAGCTCTACTAGTCATGATTGACGAGCAGGTTTTAGGATCGGAACATATGAAACGATCTCCTCATCACCTGTCTTTACTGCTGATGGGTGTTATCACAGCACTGACGATCACTAGCTACAAGGCGAGGTAGACACCTTGAATATATAGCATCGCACCTTTGAATGTTGGTGGTACAGAGGTGTCGCGCTGTGATTTAGTGGTATAAGATCCTGGCCTGTCCTTATTGGGGGTTTGGGTAGTCTGCTGGAGAGCATCTGGCAAGACCTAAAATAACCCTCTTTTTAAATGTTTGTTTTAATAGTTACCACACTGCAGCTTTATTTCGCACATTGAGTGGTATATAACCCCCTCCAGGAAAGTTTGCAGGTTCTGCTTGTACCCCCATGCTTTACACATATCACAAAAATCGTAGCGTTAGACGGTCTGTCTACCATTACTCTTATTACAGCTCCATAAATAGTCCCACTCCTGTATCTTGGGTAACTTAGCGCGTTGCAAAATAAGTGTCTGGACACTAACTGCTAGAGCATACCAAAGAAACATCTTGTTACTGGAGACTATCAGCGTATGTTTGATTGTCCATTCCCTTGTAAGCCTCTTGACAGCATTTAGTAGCACTGCCACTGTACACTACACACCGTTCTTTTATGTCAACACTTTGCGATCCTCGTGATGTGAGGAAACATCCTTTGCTCACAAATCAGGCCAACCATTGGTCAGCAGAGAACCTCGAATCACTGTCTCATGAAAATGACATTCTCTAACGAGTATGTAAATTGAGCCACTGGAATGTATAGTATATGTTAGTTTATACTCAGAATCTGTGTTACACCATGGTCCATCTGTGTTGCGCACGACTGATCATTCTTGTGATATCGAGATCTTCGAAAACCCGTACCAGTCTCAGTGTTCTTACTCTTTTTATGCCGCGCATTCTTTAATTCCTGGGACTGTATATTACTCGAGGAAAATCTCACAGACTCACCTATGGCCAGTCAACAGCGCCATGGAGCTAGTATTCTCGTTGTCTTCTTATTGTTTCATTACTGGAAAGTGATAATATCATAGCACTTGCACACTAGAGTAATCATAGTACATATTTGGATCTAGGATGGACACTGATCTCTTCTGAGCTTGGAGCTTCTTCCAAGGTCCTCAAACTACTCAATAGCGATCAGTCAAGAAATTGGGTAAGGTTTAATGTTTTCGACGTACGTTTCTGACGACTACGGTGAAGTAGTTCACGTACACTCATGTACAGTCTCATGGTCTTAGAAGTGTTTCCTGGTCCTACTGAGAGCGATCATAACTGTACCCCTATGGAACTTGGACTTCCTAAATCATGAACACACAGATAGTTTGGAGTATGCACGTACTCTATGTCGTGTTGCTCAAGACAGGGATGACTGGTGTACAGTTGGGGTTGGGGGGGGGGGGGGGGGTGACATGAGTGTATTATTGAGTACATGTTCACATTGTAGGGCTGAGGACACATTGTCAATTGCAGTGATAGGTGATTTTCTCTCACTTCGTAACACTAGAGTAGATGTAGGTAGGCCACGGAGAGGTCCATTTCCATGCGACATATCGCACCTCTGTGCTATAGTAATTGTTATGGGGTTATGTAGGTCTATCTTTCCTTGCAACGTACACGACACGTCTCATACGAACCCTAGCAGATTTTTGCCTGGTTCCCGCTCTGGGTGTTGTTGTCACAGGTGATATCATAGAGTAGATGTCGAGTTCTCTAGTCCAGACAGTGCTATCTCTTAAAGACCTACCTGGAGGGACCTAGCATGAATGTTAACCTGTGCTGGAATTTTGTGTTTTTAATGTTTTAAGTGCCTTGTAGTGCAGGGGGGTCGTGTTTCCCTGCCCTCCCTATCCAGAAAGTTTTTGGTATTGTATGTAAAGTTTTTAGTAGCCGTAATCTAAACTCTGGCTCACAGTAAAGCCATTTCTTTGCCTTGGAACTAGGCTGGCCACCTGGTGGTGTGCTAATTAGGAGAGACTGGATCTGTTCAATAATTTTCGCGTTCCTGAGGTTTCTTTTCCTCCTTCGTTTTGCTAGAAAATTATTAACCATACTCTTGTTATTTCTCCCCCTAAAGTGGCCGAGTGAAGAGTATCCATTCCGTCGCCTGTTCCTACACACGCACGGTTTATTTTCTATGATGACAGCAGTGCGTAGACAGATTGATCAGAGACCTCCTCAAAAAAAAGCATTCGTCCTGCCTCACTTCACAAGTCTGAGGTGATCTGTATTATGCAAGTCTAAGTATGTACACAACAATTCTGCACACATATTCAGACTTACCGAGCTCCTAATAATAGGCCCTACGTGCGCTTGCGATGCAGTACTATTGCGCGAGCCTACAATCAAGCGTCAGCACTGTGCGCACGAGTACAGACTAAGAACCTGGTACACTTGTGCGTACGTACCTACTTCAGAGACTACACATCATCGACCTCAAGATCCAGTATGCTATCTCCTTGAGGATACCTACAGGTCAGTGTACGAGATAGCTGTTTGTCCCCCTTCCTCTGAACCGCACAGCTGAGTACATTGGCAAGCATCACCTACGTCTGCATGGCGCATATAGATATACTATGAGTGGTAGCTGCAGCATAACCGAGGTACACAAAGTACTCACTATCACACACATCGTCTTGGGGGTGGTGGGGCGGGGGGGGGGGGGGGGGGGGGGGTGGCTGGGTGGTACGGCGTTCTATCTATCTATAAAGTGTGGGCGGGGGGGTGCGTGGGGGCGGGGGGGTGTGCGGGGATATTGGGGGGGGGGGGGATAGTGGGATGGGTGGGAGGAGAGAGGGTGGGGGGGGCGGGTTGTACGGGGGGTGGGGGGTGGGGGGGCGGCATACTAATGCGTGGGTAAGCTGAGACGTATGGCGGGGATACGTTTGAGTGGTAGATCGGAGGGCGGGGTGGGGGGTGTTGGGGGGGGGGGTGGTAGATGTGTTATTGGGGACATGCCACCAATGGATGTTTTTTTTTTTTTGAGTTGAGGGAAGATGTCTTTAGAATAACAGAGTAATGTATTATAAGCATATGGACCTGGTTCCCCAACGGGGTTGGGGGGGGAAGTAATAAAAACAAAGGGACTCCAAATATATGGGTTATTTGGTGTTTTCGATTTGGGGAGGTAGACGGGGTCAACATTCAATATATCGAAGAATCTCACATAAAATACAGAGGTGAGAATAATGGAGCATAAGAAATTATAAGATTTGTTGAATTATTTAGTGTGTGATCTAGTAACTAGCCAAGGTGATGGATAAGTATTTTGAAGAGTTGTTATTGGATTTTGTGATAGTTTGGTTGTTTGAAAGGAAAGAGTTTATGTGATGTAGGAGCCCCGGATGTATCTGTACAGCTTGCTATGCCGGAGCATGTGTGGTTCATTTCAGGGAGTGTCTCTGCAAAATTATGGGAGTGAGGCATGTTTTTCTTGATCGATAATCTTAGTAATGCTAATGATGTTACATATTTTAACAACAAGAGGGGTCATCGATTACTTATCTCAAATGGTTCTGTAAGTTCATAATATCTTTTAGAATTAAACAAAAATATCTTTAAAAACTTGTGAGTTGTCTTTTTAGATGCAGGAGAACCCATCTGACACTAGGTTCTGTGTATTTTAGACACAGGAGAACCCATTTGACACTAGGTTCAGTTGGTTTTATTTCACATGAAAACAAAAGACAATATATAAGGCTGAACAGAGATTCTATGATGTGGCTGCTCACTTGAAAAGAATTAATAAAATCAGCAAATAAAAATTTGTTCTAAGAAAAATTGACCAAATGTCACATTTTTAAAGTACACTATAGCAAATTGCACAAGCAATGAAAGATTGAAAACTATTTTTGGTATTTAACTCATAAATACTTTGATCTGAATGTCATTTAAACAAAGCAAGTAATAAACTACTGTGATTCCATTTAATAAGGGGTCCAGCATAATCAGTGTTAGGCAGATAAACAGATAAATGCATTAAAAAAAAAATTATTGAACAATCAGTATAACAACTTTCTTAAAAAGGTAAAGGATATATTTTATGTGCACTATTGTAATGGGAAATAACTTACTGTCCAAGCAGGGACATCATTTCTTCATACTTGGTAAAGACCTGCTTAGCATGTTCACTTTCCATAATCCTAAAAAAAAAAAAATCATTTCATCCACTAAAAGATACCAAAACTGAGGACAAAAAATAAAAGCAACACAATCTAACAAGTACAGCTAAATCTGTCCAGAATACTGATCAATAACTCAGAAATTAATAACATTTATAGCAAAGCCAAACACCATTACAAGTGTAACCACCACCACCAAGAAAACAGTAAAAGTGTTATTATTCCAGACTTGTTACTTATATTATTCTAAGAGAATCATTATTCGTGCCATTTATTAAAGTCATTTTATTAGAATATTATTATTATTTCAGACATTTATTAAACTCATATAAAAATAACATTATTCTATTTACGGATGCTCCAATCGTCTGTAGTTGACCATGGGTGCTGAGATACGTGTAGCCATCTCTTTTGACCATCGAAGACTTCCAGTCATGTTGGGCATATTCTTGTGGATAGGAGCTTTGCCAGTTTCCTTCTTGCAGTTCATCTGTTCCAAGGGGACAGTTTATGTCGAAATGTAAGCAATTAAAATTGAAAACATGAATCCCAATGAAGGGCCGATGCTATTACAGAAAATGCACTCTCCAATAATCATGTAATAATTTAATATAATTATTATTTGCATGCCCTTTTAATTTCTTGATCTCTTCAGAACTTTCTTGTTTTAATTTCTAGGGTCTTCTTTATCTAACTATGCATTTTTATTGTTATCATTGACATGAGAACAATTTTCAAAGTATGCACTTTTTCCAGTGTATTAATACCACCCATGAAATTAAAAATAGATGGTTAAAGCACATGCTGAGAATGCACAGAAAGATACTCTCATAAGGCATAGATAGAATCATGCTGGAAAACTAGAAAGCGATAACTCAGAGGTTTCTGTGCATGGAAAATAATCACCAAAAACAAGTGAATAGGAAGGAAATATATGCAATTCATAGGTCTGGCTTCCGCTTCAGGCGACCATTGTCCTCTCAAGGCTGGTTGCCAGGTCCTCCCAGCGCAGTGGAGGCAGCGAATGGGTGTTGTGCCTGTACCAGATTGCTCTTTTTTCGTGGACCTTTGGTCCTGAGAGAATTTTGGCTGGACAGACGTCTCGGTAGCAAAGTGGTTTTATAGCGGCAGTACACACGAGGGCAAGTTCGGGGCACAGCGGATTGATCAACCGCTTGCTTGTCACATTGATTACGGAAACAACAATTAATATTCTGTTGTACCAATAAACGCCTTTAGGCGTAACGGAACAACGGATAATTTCTTGTTGCCCTAAGACGCCGCAAGGCGTAATGGCCACTGACTGCTTGGTCGGTCTTTGGCTAAGGACGGAAGAAGAAGAAGATAGGTCTGGCTTGCACAAAACTGGTATAATTTGGGAAAATCTGTTGGCAGTGCATTCTGCTCTAAAAGGGGACATGAATAAATATAAATAAGACTATTTCAGTGTAATATAGTGCAGAAAATTAATAATCTTTCCACCAATTTTAAATATCACATTTAAATACTACAGGTATATATTAGGATAGTCTGGCGCTCTCTCTTCCAAACCTCTACACCTCACGGTAGAAGGGGAACGACTAAGTAAGTAAGTATATATTCATTTATCTGAAATCCTTGGGAATAGCTTTGTTTCAAAAAAACCAGATTTTTTTGGTTTTCAGATGCTACCCAAATTGCATTAGAAAAATAGTATTATGTTAGTTTTACAGGTGCAGGGGAATAAACAAGGAACAACAAACAGAATAGGACAGCAAAACAAATAAGTAAAAAAAAATAAAAGAATCACTAAAACTGCAATACTTTGACAATTATTTGTTTTTGTTCATCCGTAAAACTAATGTAATACCATTTTCACTCTTTAGCAGAGAGCTAAAATAAAACCATATTGTTTTTTTTGGGTGCATGTGTGTACAACTAACATAACATGATTTTTTAAAACCAGTTTTAGAGCAGCACCAATTTTCTGTCTCCTTTGTCTTGAATAACAAACACCATTATCTACCATCACCTGAACTGTGACATCTACCACCACCCACAAACATCTACACAGACCTAAAATTATAGCCGATCAACCTATATAAATTTGATGTTATATATGTGTCCACCTATTGTAAATAAACAGTGTCAAATCCATTTGTTAACTGTATGTTACAAAATCATGTTCTTCAGATGAGATGACACTAAAGGAAGTTAATAATTACAGGTCCTGACCTGAACATTGTACATTTTTTTGGCCTCATCCAGCTGCTCATGCATTTTATCCACCACAACTGTATACTTTGCATCAAAATCTTTCTTGATTAATGGTCTTTCTAGCAGGGAGCCCATGATGTCAATCAACTGTAAATAAACAAACACACACAGTTCATTTATTTTCAAAGAGGAAAGTCAATTAAAAATACTTCAAAGGCGTTTGTTTTTTCATAATCAGTTGTAGGCTTCAAATATATTATGTAAATCCATGAAACAATTCATTTACTGGCATCTAATGAAACAAGAAAACCATGAAAAGTAAACAAACAGAAGGGGACAAAATCTAAAGATATTTTCATACTACAAGAAAATCCTGCTTCTCTCTGAGGTGTCTGATCGTAAATTCCAAAGATGCTTAAAATACTTTTTTTAAAATGTGACTGTGGTAATTCTTACAGATCAAAACAAACAGATCAACTTAAAGTTTCAGTTCCTCAGATTCAAGGACTTCTGAATACCATTTCCAAATACATAGTTTTTTTTTCACAAAATAGTTCAAGTTTAAAAATTTTCTAACTACTGCAATTAGTCATTAGTGATGTGTCATGTAGTACTATCACATCATAAACCTTACAAAGAACTGACTTCATGCATTACTCTAACACACTGAGGATTGCTAGTATCATAGATTATTTTAACTGAACAAGATTTTTTCATGTGGACTGAGTACAAGTTTACAAAGATCTCATGAAACATCTCAGATCAGATTAGCTGCCTTCTCTGTATCAAAGTTCAGCTGTAGTGAATTACCATCTTTTTCTATCTCCTGCCTTGATAGTACACTCTGATAGGCTCTTTTGTTACCATGTTTTAGTTATCACTCACAGTTAGCATTGTCTTCCTATTGCTTGCGTGCCTTCAACTTTCTTTTTATTATGGCATTACATCTCTTTATATGTCCAACATATTTGGCCTATCTAATCTCATTAATTCTCTTCTCATTCCTAGATTTTCTAGGAATTTATTTGTTTATTCTCTTTCCTTGAGATGTGTCTGATTATTCTGTATATTGACATTTCAACAGCCCAATTCTTGTTTCTAATTGCTTGTTCATTGTCCATGTTTCTGCACCAAACAGTAAAGAAGAATATACATAACACTTGATGATTCTAAGTTTTAATTGCAAGTTATTTGTGTTGATGTCATACATGCCACATGCTATAGTTTACCCATAATCTGTACAAAGTGTTTGCGTTTTCAGTACAGAAGTCGGTGGTGACTGATTTTGTTTTTGTTTGTTTGTTTTTTTTTTTTTTTGTTTTTTTTTTTTTTTTATTTTTTGTTTTTTTTTTTTTTTTTTTGTTGTTGGTTTTTTTTTTTGGTTTTTTTTTTTTTTTTTTTGTTAAACAACAGCACATGTTTTGGAGTGGGTTTGTACATGCAATTATTTTGTGATGTACACCCATGACAAGACTAACATCGTCACAGGCGCAGAAATACAGGTTTACTTGTTTTGAAAGTTCTAACCCAATAAAGTCCTTCTGACTTATTACTGTGTCTTTTATAAGGTCCTATTGAACACAGGATTTCAAAGTCTGTTAGTGATTCCAACTTCTCCCATTCTAGTTCTGGTCATTTAGTAACAATATTTTGTGGGCGTGACATAAAATTCATTAACTTGATTTTTGTAGGTTTCTCCCTCTACGAAAAAGGCTATCGATCCGTGTGTCCAATTCTAGGCAATGTCATCTACGATTAAACTCAGACTTCGCCATTTATTGTTTGAGTTTTAAAATAAGACCTGCTTTACAAGGCAAAGTCCCCGTGCCTCATTTATAATGCAGCCCACTGTAATTGAAAATATTTTTACACAAATTAACTCTTTTGATATGTTTTTTTCCAGTCTTAGTACAGGTTTGGCGGGTCTTTGTACAGGGTTTTGGATTTTTTGTACAGGTTTTTCATCTCCGAGGTGTGGCATGTATGTGATGTTAATATCTCTCTCATGTTGTTGAATGTAGTTTAGGCCATTTCTGTTCTCTTCTTCATCTCTGTTTCACAATTGCCATCACCTATTATTGTGTGCCCAAGATATGAGCAACTTTTTACTTGTTCATGTATCATCCCATTTATTCTTATTTTTAAAGTTGGCTTCTTATGTACTTTGATAGGTGTAATAATTTGTTTTTTTCTCAGTGTTAATTGTTTAAAACCCATATTTATGCTGTTTACTTGTTCCACTAGCTCTTGTAATTTCTATTCACTTTCAGCTAACAAAACTGTAACATCTGCATATCTAAGGTTGTTATTGCTCGTTCACTGATATTAAGTTTTGACATTTCTGTTAAATGTTTGAAAATATTTTCTGTGTAGGTGTTTTTACATCAATATGTGGTAATTTTTGCCATATCTAACTGTTCCAGTTTGTTCCCAGTGTTGGTCACTAAGTAGCTTTATTTCCTTTCCATTGAGATCTATTTCTTAACACATTAACTACCGCAAGCCGGTGGGATCGGCTTTTGAAATCCTATCATTTGGACCACAAGCCGCTCAGAGCGTTGATCTAACTTTAGTAACAAAACGAATGAAAAATGTACTGAAACACTTTCTGATCTAGTTTGAAATTTTAAGTTACTACCGGAAAACAAATTACCAAAGCATGGTTGTTGTAGAACACTGGAAAATTGATATTATGTTCATGTTAATAAGCGTTTTTGGTTAGTTACCAAATCGTGTAAAACTGTTTACCGTGGCAACTAGTGATAAGACCACAAAAAATGCTTGAACATCTCATCTAACGGCTGAATAGGCTAGAAACTTGTTTCAACAATTGACTGATAGATCTAGTGATGAGGACAAGAGTGAAAACGGTGTGCACATTGATTGAAATAAGGATTTTGATAGAGATGGGGCGCAAGCAGTTATAATTGTGAAAATATTGCAAGTCCTCGGCCATCGGAGGGCCGTTAAATAGCAACAACCTCTATTAGAGTTACAAATGGTGCTTATTGTAATAGTACATTCATTTATCTTTAAAATGACGTGTAATTCATAAAAATCTGTAAACAATTACGAAAACTATCGCTTACTTTGTGCAAACACCTACAGGATAAAAATGGGAAAAAAACTTAATTCGGTCACAGTGTGTTTTCAATTCGGTAGTTAATGTGTTAATGGATTTCAATTAGTTTGTTATGATGGACTGTCAAAAAGCTTACTTGTAGTCTAAGAAGCACATGTAAATACTTTTCTGAACTTTTTAATTTAATTTTTCCAAAAGTATTCCTATACAACAAATCACTTCCTTTATTCTGCTATTCTGTCAAAAAAAAAACAAAAATGTTCATCATTAACTTTGTAATTTACTTTACTTTTTATTTTCCCCTATATGATCTTGATCACTATTTTACTTGTGTAACTCATTTAGCTGATTGTTTTCTTCTTCTTCTTCCTCGTTCGCCCTGAAAAGGACGGTGGTTGCGTTGTGTCTGTTTACGCCTAAGCTGTGATATCTGCACCTTTCGGTCGACACATCCGACTTCTGCACGGCATTTTTTAGGACCGGGTTTGCCTTCCCATTTCGATCCACACTCGCTCAGCCAGACTGCACAGCTGCAGACTGTTTCCAGGACCACCACGTGGAGGTGGAGTGCGGTCTTGACCAGCTCTGGTTCGCTGGTCCTGACGCAGGCAGTCAAGCTATGAGTCGCTGACTGCGGTCTCTATTGCTGCGTCTTGAGGTCCCGCTGATTGTTTTGAACTCTGAACACTCCGTCATACTTTTTTGATGTAAAGTTACAAAGACTGACATCCTCATTTATTGTATATGCCATTCCAGAGATCTGTATTTTTTTCTCATGTATTATTAAATGTCTACAGCTTACGTAAAAATAACAAGTATAGACCATATGAAGGATTAATTTCACACTGTTCTGATGAATTATTCAAGGTTAAAAATATTATATGATACTTTAGTAAAATATAAATACATCACCACATAAGTCTTGTCAAAAATAGTTTAAGACCATTAATCATAATCATTTTCTTGTACCTTGTATATTGATTCAAGACCAGAACAGTCATCAAAGCCCTGGCAAATAATGGTGGCCACACGACGGTCAAAGTCAGCAACCTTCTCCAGGAAAATATGATAGTCCTCCATAAATTCCTGTTGTTAGAAAGTATCATAATTTTTAAGCCCAAGAAGAATGCACTGTTATGAAAAATGCAAGGAAAATACAATTAAAATTAACCTTTTGCTTTTATCATAATTTCAACAAACTGTCAATTAGAATAGCTGTTAAAGGCCAGTTGTTAAAGGGCGTGGTGGTTTTGCTCTGTTACTTTTGATATATTAGTCTTTTCATTTCAGTTCCTTGCATCGTGCCTTCGATGTTAATTACGCGAATGTGGATGTTAAAAGAATTGTCGAATCATATTGAACTTGTAATTTCATTGACTTGATAAGTCGGTTCATTGAGTCCACAAATATTTAATACAGTTACACTTCAAGACGATTCATGCATGTTGATCACAAAAAGTACATATTATAACTTGAACATATATTGCATATGTATGTAGATATCCTATCAGTCCTTGTCCAATAAATCGAATTACTGTATGCAGATTGTCATAGCTGTATGCACGCGTGGTTGGGGTTTCCAACAGCCGACAGTGAGTCTATGAGTCTGGCAAAAATCAAATATTATGGACTGTAATTCATCCTTCCTTAATTTTCACTTACGTACTGACCTTTAATCATTTCAAATCTTCGTAATAACAATGGACTGACCCATGTCCGTACTTGCATAAAATATATCTGTATGGCAATATCATGCCCAACATTGGAAGGGAAGTCAGACACGTCTTTACAGCTCGACGGTCAATGTAAAAAGGTACCGTAGCTAGGTCACGGTCTGCGACCTAACAACGCTCACGCGTCATAATTAGAGCGTGAACTTCGCGTTCAGTAGTGCCTAACTTATTAACAGTAATTTATATTAAATGCTATGACCCTAAACGTAGCATACTGCCAATCCTAGCAGACAACTGTAATATTACTTCCGTAACAGTTTCCTGTCCACCGGGGAAAAAAAAAAAATCTATTAGATAGATTTTTTTGACAGAAATTATATCAATTACGCAGCTCAACAAGAAAAATTTAACAAAAACCCGACATATGGCCAACGATGTTCTGAGTAGAACCGTGTCGCGGTCATGTCAACTACCTACTATTCATGTAATATAATAAATATGTTATATATATGTGTGATCTTAACTAAACGAAGATGTCAATACATAATTACTTAATGAACTTAAAGTCTGTCTTGAGTAAGTAATGAAGTGTCATGTCTAAATTAATTTAACTAATTAAGAGAAAAGAAAATTAAAGTAGAACTTAAGTAACTGATGTGTGTAACATTAATTATATGTGTTAAGTAGTTATAAATTAATTAACTAAATTAACTAACTAATCAGTAAAATAAGATGTTATATGCTGACATACTTATCAAATATAAAGATATTTACACAATTCATAATTAAATCTAAGAATATTGATTAAAATTGTGTGAGATTCTTTTCTTTTATTCATTCATTTTTTTTTTTCATCATTAATTTCATTTTCTCATTTTTTTTTCTCACTTTTCTTTTTAATTTCCATTAATTCAAATGCTAAGTTAAAATTAATTAACAGTGGATATGACGATCCATCCGTAGTCCTGATCCTTGTAAATTTCCATAACGAAAAGTGTTTAAGTGTTCTGATCCGGAATGAATGTAGACCATCTGAACGTCTAATAGTTCATGTCATAAACCGAATTTAGTTCGACTGGACGTCACGTAATAATTTCGAATTGTGTCAAATAGTTTTATCTTGAATGGACACTACCCAAGTCCCAGCGTAGCCAAGAATAAAATGTCTCCTGTTTTCCCAAATTTCACATTACGCATGTCTATCATAATTATTGAATTGAAGTATATGCGACGTTTCATTCCCAGTTTGAGAGTTCAACAATAAGATTCTGTATCTTGTGACAGGTACATTCATAAAGTTATTCGTAGAGTTTATAGGTCGACATCCAAAGGGTTTCTGGAAAGGACATCTGCAATGATATTCTCCGAGCCGGAAATATATTCGATGGTGAAGTCGAAAGGCTAGAGGAGAATGGAGAATCTCGTTAACTTCTGGCTTTTGTGATTCGCACGACGTAGCGATGCGACCGCCGTTGGTCAGTTTGTATCACGAAGGGCGCACCCAAGAGAAATTTCTTCAATTTCCTCGAGATGTATAACGTCGGATGGAGGATCTCATTGTGGTACTGGAGCAGACAAGCGGCGATACCGTAATTACTCGCATCTGTACGAATGACAAACTTTTTAGAAGCATCTGGTAGTTTCAAAATAGGTGGATGCGAAAAAATATCTAGAATTTTTTTAAACATTTTGTCACAGTTATCAGTCCATGTCACCCTTACCGGTCTGTCTTTCTTCAACAAAGATGACAAGACAGCCGTGATAGATGACAAACAAAAAAAACCTATGCTGTATGGGGCTGAGCATAGTTGGAACATTTAAACAACTTACTGTCTCTTGTAGGCATTGTAAAACAAATAAGACAGAAAACGTGTACAAATTTAAAGATGTTAAGAATCAAACATGTTTTTCGAGAAGAAAAAATCAATAAATCAATCTATATTAGGATAGATGATTAAGAAAGACAAGAAATGATGACTGACAATGCTGAGTCATCAAGAAATAAGATAAAAGGGTGAGCGTACACCATTATCTGCGTGGCGCAGAATCAGGTACTAATTGTAAGTGTAGATGATGGTGACGAAAATAGACACCGTTATCATGCTCGATAACCAAACGAGCGTCACGATTGTTACGAAATGTAACCAAAGCCTGACTATTCTGACCATCGACAGATGGTAGAAGACGAACAAACTTAACGTTTGCTGAAAAATTAAAGAAATTTCTAAGTGCCTGCCAGGTAGTATCCTGCGGCAGATTTCGGACTAACACTGTGCGAGAATACGCACTTTTCCCAATATAAGTAATATCATTGTCACGAAATTGTGCACAATGACGTTATGTATTCTTTGTCCTAGAATTAACTTTCCCCCTCAACACTGACATTGTCTTTATATTGGATGTCATATCATCCTGACTGGACTGAGGATGACACCTATCATTACCAAAGGTATTAAGTTTCCTACATGTCGTAGACATGTTATGGCTGGGCAAAGTAAAAACTTTGCTGTCAGACTTATTTGTCTTAACCCTCCTATCCAAGTTCCTCCTAAACCTAACATTATTTTTTAACTTATTATACTTCTTAGCACTCTCCTTTTTAATGTCAACATCATCAACAGTTTTCTTTGGATCAGTTGTATCCTTAGTGTCACGAAGTGGTTTTAATTTTATAGAGTGTGCCTGAATGAAAGCAAGACCCTAGTATGAGAAAGTCTGAGAAGATAGAATTTAGATGGAAAATAACATGCCTGTGGACAGGTGAGACTATTGGCTCAAGAGATAGACCCAGGATTTGAATCTCCCCCTGCCGCTTCGTGACTAAAAAAAAAATGGCTATAGTCTCCCCACCTCTGACTGCCTTGAAACACAAGGAGATAAGGTGTATAATTACGACCACAAACACCACTATACAGACAACATAGAGTAAGTATAGTAAAGAATAGAAGCTGATCCAGTAAATAATATATGTATATATTTATTTACATACAAGAAAAAAAACATAAAATGGCATCATACGTCATCAAGTCAGTCGATAGCGTGCACTGTTGCACGGCCTGGAAAACAAGTAACAATTAAATTGAGAGACACTCAACCAAAAAAAAAACCTCAATCACATTCACTCTTCCTGTCACCCTGCTGAGGAACAATAAAAATGGTTAGTGCTTTAAACCAAATCTAATTTGGTGGGGCTGTCAACTTTTAGCCTCCACTCTCTAACACTAATAAATTTTATACTGTCTCAGTCCTGGTGACTCTTCCTCAATGAACGGCTACACAGCTTTCTACTAGTTAGGCGATAGGCGCCGATAACTACACCACACGAAATGCTAAATATAATAGACTTGGTTTTTCGAACGCAGACTCAGTGTCTATCCGTCCAATGGATACTGAACAGACCCTACTGGTCCTGTCTATTTTCTCCCTCCTTCTCTATCTTCCTCTCTTGATCTCAGTGTCTCTCTAACACTCGAGGGCTGATGATGCGGCGTCTCCGTTACGCTCTTCTCTTGATTTCTATCAGGACCTAGGTATGGTAACCCTGTCACCTGTTCCTGATTTTGGTGATGACGATGTTCGGATATCAAGCATGAGGGACTTGATTAACTGTAGACAAAACTTCTCTGCTGCTGAATAGCTTCCCTCTTTTAACCCGCTCCGGAGTTAGAGGAAAAAAACCACAGCCTTGATTTCAGGCTGTACAAAATGAAACTAGTCTCCCGGCCACCTGCCGTTGCTAGAGACTATAATAGCGATGCTCTCGGCTGTATGATAAATAAACCTCGGTCCAGCTGAAGCATAGGGACTTCACTGCCAGAGACCATAGGGTAATTTTCTTTTGCTCCTGACGATACTCGAGTACTCTGACCCTGAGATATGTCTTTTGCCGTGGATAATTTTATTTGACAAAATTATGCTCCCCACTGTTTCCGCCGTGACTCGCAATTCATCGCTGGTTTTTCCCACAGTGGAGAACGATAAATTACGTAGTCTGACGGCTGGCACTTATTTTTTCATAGAGACCGAATCCCCGTTTTCTGTCCCATTATATACAAGAGCAACCGCCCACGCGGATTTCCCTTCCTACGCAAATCCCGGACCAATGGGAGCGCTAGAAAAATTAGTACTATCAACCCACGCAAACCCCGCGTGCTTCCGGCCGCGTGCTTCCGGCCTCGTCATATCGCGTGCCGGAAATGGCGATTATTTCCGTAAACAACGAACTTTACGGGAATCGCGAAAAATCAGAAGAAAGTAAAACTGATGCTAGAATAAAATAAACCTACCATCATAAACGAACCCATTTAATTTATCTACTCAAAAAAAATACCAAACACGATATATATTCAAATGAGAAGAAATAAAATGGTGAAAAAGCGTGCCCGAAAATAGCGATTTCCGTAAACAACGGAAAATCGCGTGATCAGAAGAAAATAAAACTGGTGAAAATTCAAAATAGAACCACAGAATCGGGCCTGTTAAAAGTCAGAATTACAGTGTAGCGTCACATAAGTCCCCCCTTTCAAGTACGGGAACCGTGCTAAATCACTGAAATCTCTGGGTTTCATACTGGCCCGTATCTAGATCTACATCTCGATCTAATCACTGTCATAATTAGCATTATCATACAGGCCCATCTCCATATCCTTGAGAATCTTGGCAAGCCCTGGATCGTGAGGGTCACGCCATGGGATTTCCTCCTGGCGACTGCAGCCTGACTGGTCGCCCTTCCTCCTCCCTTTCATGTGTTTTCCTTCGCCCACGAATTTTCCTGGCGGCGCGTGGTAAATAATGATTACCAGCTGGTGCAACCTCCCAGTGTTTTGAAACAGTCTGACTGGCTTGGCCAGACATCGCCGTAACAGGGCGTAACTGTTTACAGTTGACTGAAGAACCGTGCACATGTTTCTTCTTGTCAGTATTTCCCTCCCTTGAGAGATGTAATACCATCGGGGGCCTAATTCCCGACGACAAAGAAGATACTTCTGAAGTAAGAGGCGTCACCACTGTTTGACCTTTAGGCTGAACAGGGCTGACAGGCGAATACGCCTCTGTAAATAACATTCCACTGTCTTTAGAGGCGTCTCTCCTCCTCATAGCAAGACAAGGATGTTTGAGCTCCCGTGGGGCTCCGTGAATTTGGGGCTTTCCCCTTTCACTTCTCTGGCCTGCAGTAGGCCCCCTTGCGTTAGCAAGAATCGGTGTGGTTGGGTTTCCCAAAACTATGTATGGGCTTCCCAGGATGAAATCATGTGCTGGCTGTGCCATTACAGCTGCCTTAATGGTGCCAGACACAAACTGACATTTCACCTCAATATTGGCTACAGGCAGACGCTGTGAGATCCCTCTTCTCAAAATTCCACCAATCTCAACTGTTTTCCCTGTCCACTGCCCTGGTTTCACCAAATGACGAGCGATGATACTGGGGTAAGTAAGCCCGCTGTCAAACAAACACGTAGTGGCCGTCCCATTCACTACGGCTGGTCCACTGTTAGAGAACAACTTCTCTGCCTGGACTGGTTCCCATTTATTCCCTTTAGTCCATCTCACCGGTCTTAAACAAGCTGCATGATGAGCTGGGGGTTTGTTCATGCACCGGATGTCCAGTGGGAAGTGGTTCTACAATTCTGACAATACCTCTCATTATCTCCCCTGTTCCTAGCGGGTTCCTGAGAGGTTGTTGTCGGTGCTCTGTTATGCTGCTGGGGGCGCAAGTTATAACCAGAATGAGGCTCCTTGCGAGAAGGCCCTGGTTGCTGATGAGCTGGGGAAGTAGCCGGCTGCGATGATGAAGCTCCTTTGTCTGGGGCTGGCAGGTCTGGGTTTTTCCGTTTCTGTCCCAGTACTTCGGCCTGTGCTGTCTGGTACCTTTCGGCGAACACGATAATCTGATCAAGTTGCTGGGCACCCTGCTCTGCCAGATATCGCCTCAAGTCGGGGGACATGTTTGCCTTAACTTGTTCACACAGAACTAACTCCTCCAACCCTTCAAAAGTTTTCGCCAATCCTGACAGTTCCCTCCAGCGAGTAAGGTAATTTCTCACCCGCTCGGCAAACTGTGCGAAACTCTCTCCCTTCTCCGGCCTGCTCTCCCTGAACATGGTTTGGCATTTCCAGGGTGTCCACTGAAATCTTTGCAATAAAGCGTTTCGCAGTGCCTCGAAGTTGTTCTGATCATCTATGAGCAGCTTGTTGTAAACTTCATACGCATGACCTTTGAGTGATTGCGATAATTTCAGACACCAAAGACTCTCATCCAACCCGTATGCCTTTGCCATTCTTTGAAATTTCTCCAGGAACACGTCAATCTTCTCATTCCCATTAGGGAACGAGTCAAATGGGAAGCTCATGGCTGCCATCTGGGGTCCTCCGTTTCCTGAGGTGTCTGTCGCTCTTGCTCCGGATGAATCTCCATTAGCCAAACTGCCTCCCGAAGCTCGGTACTGCAGTTCCAGAGAACGCAGGGCAAGTTCATGCTGTCTCTCCGCTGCCTTCTCCCTCTCCTGTGCTTCCAATTTCCGAAGTTCCATCTCGGCCTGCCTCTCCGCTGCTTTTGCGGTGGCTATCCTTTCCTCTTTTGCTGCTTCTGCAGCGGCTATCCTTTCCTCTTTTGCTGCTTCTGCGGCGGCTGCCCTTTGCCTTTCCTCAATTTCTGCGGCGGCTGCCCTTTGCCTTTCCTCAATTTCTGCAGCGGCTGCCCTGTCCTCCTTCTCTTTCTCTCGCTGAATATGCCTATCAGTTTCCCTTATCAGGTAGGCCTTAGTCTCCTCCTTATCCATTCCCATATCCTGAGCAGATTCACGCCAGGCAGCTCGTAACTTGGCCATATCCGCCATCTTACCTGTAAACTGCTGTAAGTTCACAACTGACAGAAAATGACAGAAAGGAGAACAAAAGGAAGGAACTACCTGTTATGTAATAGGAAGTGTTCCTCCTATAACCGATGTCCCAAAAACCCGAACTCAGACTAGCGTCAAGTCTGAACAATAACCTGAGAAAAAAATTTAGTTAAGAAGCTACCAAAAACTAAATTACCTTCCTGTTAAAGAAAAATATCTCGGTATGCCATCAATTACCTCTTAGTCATATAAATCAAAAATACCACAAAAATCTACTAGACTGCACCCTGTGGAAAAACCTATACTGGATCAGTTCTAATAGCTCAAGTCTAGGGGATAGTTAAAGAAAATCTATTCTCAGAAAACTTTCTAGAGACAATCTATGAATATAGATCACAGAATTGATCTCAACAGAATGATCCACCGGACAATTGCCGCCCACTTGTCACGAAGTGGTTTTAATTTTATAGAGTGTGCCTGAATGAAAGCAAGACCCTAGTATGAGAAAGTCTGAGAAGATAGAATTTAGATGGAAAATAACATGCCTGTGGACAGGTGAGACTATTGGCTCAAGAGATAGACCCAGGATTTGAATCTCCCCCTGCCGCTTCGTGACTAAAAAAAAAATGGCTATAGTCTCCCCACCTCTGACTGCCTTGAAACACAAGGAGATAAGGTGTATAATTACGACCACAAACACCACTATACAGACAACATAGAGTAAGTATAGTAAAGAATAGAAGCTGATCCAGTAAATAATATATGTATATATTTATTTACATACAAGAAAAAAACATAAAATGGCATCATACGTCATCAAGTCAGTCGATAGCGTGCACTGTTGCACGGCCTGGAAAACAAGTAACAATTAAATTGAGAGACACTCAACAAAAAAAAACCTCAATCACATTCACTCTTCCTGTCACCCTGCTGAGGAACAATAAAAATGGTTAGTGCTTTAAACCAAATCTAATTTGGTGGGGCTGTCAACTTTTAGCCTCCACTCTCTAACACTAATAAATTTTATACTGTCTCAGTCCTGGTGACTCTTCCTCAATGAACGGCTACACAGCTTTCTACTAGTTAGGCGATAGGCGCCGATAACTACACCACACGAAATGCTAAATATAATAGACTTGGTTTTTCGAACGCAGACTCAGTGTCTATCCGTCCAATGGATACTGAACAGACCCTACTGGTCCTGTCTATTTTCTCCCTCCTTCTCTATCTTCCTCTCTTGATCTCAGTGTCTCTCTAACACTCGAGGGCTGATGATGCGGCGTCTCCGTTACGCTCTTCTCTTGATTTCTATCAGGACCTAGGTATGGTAACCCTGTCACCTGTTCCTGATTTTGGTGATGACGATGTTCGGATATCAAGCATGAGGGACTTGATTAACTGTAGACAAAACTTCTCTGCTGCTGAATAGCTTCCCTCTTTTAACCCGCTCCGGAGTTAGAGGAGAAAACCACAGCCTTGATTTCAGGCTGTACAAAATGAAACTAGTCTCCCGGCCACCTGCCGTTGCTAGAGACTATAATAGCGATGCTCTCGGCTGTATGATAAATAAACCTCAGTCCAGCTGAAGCATAGGGACTTCACTGCCAGAGACCATAGGGTAATTTTCTTTTGCTCCTGACGATACTCGAGTACTCTGACCCTGAGATATGTCTTTTGCCGTGGATAATTTTATTTGACAAAATTATGCTCCCCACTGTTTCCGCCGTGACTCGCAATTCATCGCTGGTTTTTCCCACAGTGGAGAACGATAAATTACGTAGTCTGACGGCTGGCACTTATTTTTTCCTAGAGACCGAATCCCCGTTTTCTGTCCCATTATATACAAGAGCAACCGCCCACGCGGATTTCCCTTCCTACGCAAATCCCGGACCAATGGGAGCGCTAGAAAAATTTAGTACTATCAACCCACGCAAACCCCGCGTGCTTCCGGCCGCGTGTTTCCGGCCTCGTCATATCGCGTGCCGGAAATGGCGATTATTTCCGTAAACAACGAACTTTACGGGAATCGCGAAAAATCAGAAGAAAGTAAAACTGATGCTAGAATAAAATAAACCTACCATCATAAACGAACCCCTTTAATTTATCTACTCAAAAAAAATACCAAACACGATATATATTCAAATGAGAAGAAATAAAATGGTGAAAAAGCGTGCCCGAAAATAGCGATTTCCGTAAACAACGGAAAATCGCGTGATCAGAAGAAAATAAAACTGGTGAAAATACAAAATAGAACCACAGAATCGGGCCTGTTAAAAGTCAGAATTACAGTGTAGCGTCACACTTAGTATGTTGTACAATAGATCCATCATCCTCATCAGTTTCCGGGATAGTACTCAGAGTAAAGTTGGAAACTGCTGTGCCACATGTATTCATTTGGTTGGCACGAAGTGTAGCCATCGCCACAACAGCGTTAGCGTTGCTAAAAGATTGCAAATTTTTTTTTTCCCATTCATTAATTTCCTTAAGAGTGCAATCCTTACTGCCGGGGATGCGTTACCATTTACTAATCCTCTATTGAACATCAGGGTGCCTGTGCCGTCGTTCGCCGAAAGACCAACTGCTGTATAAAGGTGTCCACAATTCAGCACAGTTTCTTTGGCCTTCTGAAAAATAGCATTACAATCCTGGCAACTATTTGCCACATTAAAGTTAACAGCACAACATGCAGACGAAGATTGTGACTGATTATTATTATCAGAAACACTAGGGGTCGTACCATCCGTGAGTGCCGCCCCTGCATTGTGATCAAATTGTGATGGTCTACGTGACTGAGACCGATTACGAGAATAATCATTTGAATTATCCCGTTGTCCCCTATTGTAACTGTTGTCTCGATGTCTCGAGACATGATTATTACCATTCCAATTGTTGTTATTATTGTGGTTATTTGATCTATTATAATTAATGTTATGTTGACTGTTGTTGTAGCTTGACTGAGGTGAATAATTCCTATTCCTTGATCTACCTCTGTTCAAATCATTTTTATTGTTGAAATTATTATTATTCTGTCCTTTGTGAAAATTAACATTGTAATTTCCCTTGAACCTACTTCTGTCTACACTGTGAGCTCTTGGTTTGTTATTGCTATAGTATGCCATATTGGAAGCCACAGGTAGAGGTTCTCTTATCAACGAGTTAGAAATGTTCGCATTCGGATGTGCATTGACATAGTTCAATGAAATTTTTTCCAACTCATCAATGGTAGCTGGCTTTCGTTCTTGCAAATATGCAAAGAACGGTGGGCTGACCGAGGATAATACCTTATCCCGTAGTAACAAATCAACTAATTTGTCATATGATTTGTTGACTTCTGCCAGTTCAAGCCATCTGTTAAACGTATTGCGTATGTTCGCAATAAACCCTTCAAAGTCTTTAGGAGATTCAGGTAGGAGATTTTTAAATTTCAATCTACAATTTTCCTCGTCCAAATGAAACCTCCGTAAAAGTAAGGATTTAATAGCATCGTAATCATTAGCTATTGTCGGGTCAGCATTTTGAGATGCCGTCAATGGTTCCCCAACTAAAAATTCATTTAACTTAAGTACCCATGCATCTTTAGGCAATTGATTTGATTTGCATGTCTGTTCAAATCTTGATAAAAATGATGATAAATCATCAACGTTTAAATTAAAATGGGGTAATTTAAAGTTGTAAAAATGTTTGTTTTGGTTGGATGACGATCCATTTTGTGCGTTATCATTCTGGGTTGCAGCAGCACCTTGTGCCTGTAATCTAGCTGCTTCCACCTTAAGACGTGTTAATTCCATCTCTTGTTCCATTTCCCGCCTTCGTTCTTCCCTTTCCTGTCTAGTAATTTCTCTGTGCCTATTTTCTTTTTCTATTTCTTTCATCTCACGTTGTGACTCTTCATGTTTTAGAGTTGCTATCCGTTCTGCTTCTTCTCGTTTATGTTCTGCTAATTCTGCTTTATATTTTTCAAATTCTTTTTTTGCATATTCACGTAGTTCTTGTCTTTTCATATTAAAATCTTTCCCATTTTTTATGAAATGATCCAAGGAAAGCATCTTGACGTTAATATGGTAAGTACTCACTGATCTATAGTAATCAACAATAGAATTTATGTAATTATTTGTACGTACTCGACGTCTGAATACTCAATATTACCAACTATAATATCTTCTTAATAATTGTGGTAAGTTCAATAACTATTCAATATTTTATAATAATATTATAAGTAGTCAATAATCTATATCATAAATAGTTATGATATTTACTTATTCAAGATGCTGAATTTATATCATGCACCTAATATCACTATTAAATAATTATGGGCATTATCCCTCCATAATTACACTAATCAATTAAAGATATGTGCTAAGTCCACACTGTAGGACTATGAAAGTGTACAAATTACTATATTATATATATAGTTTTTCAATTCAACACCTATCCATGGTGTGAATACAAGGCAATAATTCAATAAATTATTTTAATTTAATATTACTTGTATTTATCAAGTTAATATTTTATGCCCAATTCATCATCTACAAAATGCTTTATTAAAGTCTTTTACTACTGCTGCAGCTTGATGCAATCCCCTAAGTAATCCTCAAAGTTGCTAAAATTTAATCAAATTAATTAAATATATTACCAAAATTAAGTTATAGAAATATTATTAGAACATGACATTAACTCTTACTATACGGGAGCTTAAACCGCGTTTTTACGCGCTAGTTTAGATATCGTTACCGTCGTGCGCCACTTCACGGGGCGAGCCGTAAAATTGGTACTAAACCCGCGCCACTTCACGGGGCTTGCCGGATTGTAAGAGTTAATGAAGACAATACAAATGATTAACCAAGGCCTTACAGTGCAATAGTACAATACAAAAGTGACATTTTCACAAAATAAGTGATTTTATAAACCAAGTATACCAACAGGAAATATAGCAGGGTGAAGGTTAACGCAAGAAAAAAAATATGGATACTCCGAATAATGACGTCACAGGACTCATTTGACGGTCATACAATACATGTAAATAAACATAAAGATAGCCAGGTCAGAATAAACGGGATAGATTACAAACATATGACTAGAACTGAATAAAAATGAAACTGAATACGGTAAAATACAACGGTTATTTTACAGAACTGGACACCTAACATAGAAGGTAAATTAATGACAAGTCCGAACAAACGATCACCGGCAATGTCATCGAATGAGTTCTTCGGTAAATGCGATTAATTCACGGCCTTAAAGAACAATTACACCTGATCTGGTCATTCGTAAAGACATGTAATCAGATGTAATTCTCCTGCCCAACCACCCACATTAATAATACAAACATACGGTGGAAAACAAACATGAAATGTTAGACATACAAATAGATAGACATATCCGGGTAAAAGCAAAATGGACTTGGCACTGTTATATTAACCGACAAAGGTTATAACAAAACTTATCTTTTTGTGCTCAATTCTCGTTGTCCCGGACAATGCAAGTATTCACCGACGGTATATAGAAGTGTTGTTTGTTGCCCTTCCATCGTTTTCACAGGTTTACTTCTTGATAGATTTCATTTTGTAGAAGAGACTGGATAAACGGCCGCCGTCATGACTTTTGGTTCGTACTCAAAGAATGATGACGTAGCTTTGATCTTAGTAATTATGCGTGTCGCGTCATCCTTTTGCAGTCACGTGAGCGTCTTTCAATAGTAAACATCTGCTGTCCGTATGAATGAGATTTCGGTCGGTTACTTCCAGAAAAATTTTTCCGATCCCCAGACACTGGCGACCACTTTGTTAAAGGCCAGTTGTTAAAGGGCGTGGTGGTTTTGCTCTGTTACTTTTGATATATTAGTCTTTTCATTTCAGTTCCTTGCATCGTGCCTTCGATGTTAATTACGCGAATGTGGATGTTAAAAGAATTGTCGAATCATATTGAACTTGTAATTTCATTGACTTGATAAGTCGGTTCATTGAGTCCACAAATATTTAATAGTTACACTTCAAGACGATTCATGCATGTTGATCACAAAAAGTACATATTATAACTTGAACATATATTGCATATGTATGTAGATATCCTATCAGTCCTTGTCCAATAAATCGAATTATTGTATGCAGATTGTCATAGCTGTATGCACGCGCGGTTGGGGTTTCCAACAGCCGACAGTGAGTCTATGAGTCTGGCAAAAATCAAATATTATGGACTGTAATTCATCCTTCCTTAATTTTCACTTACGTACTGACCTTTAATCATTTCAAATCTTCGTAATAACAATGGACTGACCCATGTCCGTACTTGCATAAAATATATCTGTATGGCAATATCATGCCCAACATTGGAAGGGAAGTCAGAAACGTCTTTACAGCTCGACGGTCAATGTAAAAAGGTACCGTAGCTAGGTCACGGTCTGCGACCTAACAACGCTCACGCGTCATAATTAGAGCGTGAACTTCGCGTTCAGTAGTGCCTAACTTATTAACAGTAATTTATATTAAATGCTATGACCCTAAACGTAGCATACTGCCAATCCTAGCAGACAACTGTAATATTACTCCCGTAACAATAGCACACACTTTTGTCCATCCACGTGTAATATTTAATGCTTGCCGTTTACAGGGACAGCAAAGTTCCATAATAAATATTTGAAGATTCAAATTCACAACATCTAAGTTAAAACATAATGATATTAGAATATAGCTTACATGACTGCTTGTGTCAAGGCAATCATAAGTGTGCTCTGAGAAGACTTTGTACTGCTCACAGAACTCTGAATGAACATTAAGGACTTGGCCACTCAGTTGCTTCCCTTGAATACCACCTAGTTCAATCTTTTCCAGCTTGTAAAATTCGAGGACAGTCTCCATCAAATCCTGGTACAAAAATATTCACTTATTATGTTTAATTTATGAGATAAGAACTTCATAGATTTCCCTTCAAGCCAGTTTAAGTGGTTCAGAGGAGACGAAGAGTTAATTTTTAAAATTATGTTTAATTTAGGTAATAATGTTTAATGTGCTGTTTTTAAGCAAATATCAGAATTTGACATAAAGATATACATAAAAATTTATGTAAACCACGGCAGATTAATCAATGTCATTTCAACTTAAAATTGTGGAATATTTAATATTGTTAAAATGAATTTCTGTAAGTCTTAAAATACCACTTATCTCTACCCTTTACTGTCATGTCAATTCCTTTATGTTTGTCAGCATCTGGTATATTTATCTGTGAGTCTGCCTATAAAATGTTGCTCTTTTATTAATTTGTTTATACTTGACACAGCGTAAGGGATAGTTTATGGCAGTCCATGGAAGTCATTCTTCTTCACAAGGAGTAATTTTTAAACATTTTGACAATTAATATATTTACTGTGGAATATCAAGCCTAGCTTAACTCATTCATTCCAGAGTTATTTTGCACGCTGTGCCAGACTTTTTTTGTGGACAGAATTTTATAGAGTGAAGTGTTCATCTTTCAGTCTAAATTTGTTTGTGAATTTTCCTTTGAACATGTACTTATTATATACCAAACTGTAGGGAAATTAATAGAGAATTCAAATATATAATGTCTTTGGTAGTATTAACACAAGTATGTTCGGTATACTTAAAACATTTTGCATGTAAAATTGAAAAACGTTAAAAAGTTGACTGTAGAATACGATCTAACCAAAGACAAATTACTGTTGTAGACAATAAAACTTTATTTTTAGTCTTCAAACATCAAGTTAATCCATATACAAGTAAAAGAAAACATGCTTATGGCCACAATTAGTACATTTAGTGTTATTCACACCAGTTTTTCCGTGGTCCTTTGTAAGAAAAATACAAATTATGCAATCGTGCATTACGTAATTTTCAAACAAATAAAGGAGAATAACGTTATATAAAAACTTTTTTACTCTTGTTTAATGTTTTAATAGTATCCCTAGCTTCATCTTCTACCAAGAACTAGTGATTAGATGTTACGGTAGGTCTAGTTTTGTTGCTTTTTGATCGGCCAGAATACGACTACGCCAACTCATCAACTAAACCTAGTGTGTCTAGCTTTTCTGCACAGATTCCGTATTTTGACAACAAACTGTGACTACCAAACAATCATCATCAATGTCAGCAATGTTTCAAAGTAGTTTGACACAATTATTTGCTTAGGAGACTTAGAAAATGTAAATATAAAGCGTGACATATTTCTCTAGCAATAACGACGAAAAACGCAAATCTTCACAAAAATTGTGATAATAACATCAAAACACGCACACGTGCTGATTAACTAGTCAAATTAGTTGTTTAGATAGTAGCGGAAGTCATTCTACGAATTTCAATATATGAACTGCATTAAACGGACGATTTTTAAGGTTTATGCGTGATAAACTAAAAACCACGCTGTGAGCGTTGCTGTGGCACGGCGTGTTAAATTTTGCAACGTTCAGAGCGTTGCTGTGGAGTCAAAGAGTTAAAAGACATTTAATAGTATAATGCATCACTGTCCTTGTATGGGTAAACTCTTCATGTATATAGGAAAGAAAATATTAAACACATCAGTTTATCACCACAAAGCAGAGTTAACAACACAGAATTCCCGTTTCACCTTGAGAGTTTCTACTCGCTCCTGGAATTTTTGATATCTGGCAAACACCAGCTCTGGAACAAACTCCCACTCTCTAGGCTCTTTGCCACCTTTGAAGTAGGTTGACAGTTTGGCTTTGTGGTCATCATATGTTGAACGGAAAGCAGAAAGAATTTTGCAAGATTTGCGGACTTTGCCAATCACTTCCTCAACTTCACTTTTGAAGATCTCATCAGGGGCAAGGAAATTTCTGGCCTATAAATAAGATATTGTCAACACTAAGAATAATAGAAAGTCATATATTTTAAAAAAAGAAAATGTCAACTCTGAAAAATAGAAAGTCATTTATTTTCAAATTAGTGTTACATTTAAAGAAAGAGAATATTATTATATGTTTTTTGCTATTTATGAAATCTTTACATTAATTAAAATTCCAATCAGGGAACTACACAGTACAGTAAATCCATATATAATAAGAGAAAAAAATATATATATAACGGTTAGGAAAAGTATATTTAAAAAACAATAAAACACAATTGCATGCAATTACAAATTTTCATTTACGATATATATGATAAAAGATGAAGGATAATTCCATAAGCAAATGGCAGCAATTGAATATGTTATCTAAAATTTTAGACACTATATCCTAATTATAACCCATTTGGGGTTGAAGAAGATATCTTTCTTCATCATTAAAAAAAACCATAAGAGACAATGATTTGGTTATATATAACCTACAATCACTAAAGCTTGTTTTAATAATTATGATTTTTAAGATCTCATACCATATCTATAATCATGTTGCATATTTCTTGCAAAAGAACAATGATGCGTGCAGGGGTGTTGTAGTATTCTGAGTTGGACCACACAAGGCACACTGTATGCATAAGAGGTGCCAGAAACTTCCCACACTCATCAAACTCAGCCTGCTCAAGCTCCTCCAGCTGATAACGCAGTGGCTTTAAATGCATGTTAATATCCTGGGCTTCAGTGAGAGCTGCAAATTAACGTTTTATATGAAATATTAAATTTATTTCAAGCTGACCTTTCTTGGTTTTAATATAAGATTCATCTGAAAGATTAATACATTAATGACACAAGGAAATGATGACTTAGCCTTATCGTAAACAGTGTTTGTGTTTTAAAAAAGCAACAATATTATCATTTATACTCTCACACACAAATGTAAAAATAAGTATTCCTACCTGCTACTACATCACGGAATATGTTTTTAAAGGATGGAAAATAGCTGCTGTTGGCTCGCTCAAGAAGTTCTGCCATCTTCCTCACTTTTGGATCCCGAAGCTGAAATATTAACAGAAAAACGTAAGCTTATAATATTGATGTCTTGGTTGTTTAATCATCACCATCACCATTCAACTTCCCAAGGCCTTCAACAATCATATGCCAAATTCTCCTGTCCCATGGCCTTCAACAATTGTATGCCAAATTCTCCTGTCCCATGGCTTTCAACAATTGTATGCCAAATTCTCCTGTCCCAAGGCCTTCAACAATCATATGCCAAATTCTCCTGTCTCATGACCTTCAACAATCATATGCCAAATTCTCCTGTCCCATGGCCTTCAACAATCATATGCCAAATTCTCCTGTCCCAAGGTCTTCAACAATCGTATGCCAAATTCTCCTGTCCCAAGGTCTTCAACAATCATATGCCAAATTCTCCTGTCCCATGGCCTTCAACAATCATATGCCAAATTCTCCTGTCCCAAGGTCTTCAACAATCGTATGCCAAATTCTCCTGTCCCATGGCCTTCAACAATCATATGCCAAATTCTCCTGTCCCAAGGTCTTCAACAATCGTATGCCAAATTCTCCTGTCCCATGCCTTTAGATCAAGATCTTTCCATGTCTTCCTCATCGCTTTCATTTCTGTCACCAGTTCTCTTCTCCATGTGTTCTTCAGTCTCCCTCTACCTCTATGACCCTGGGGATTTCAAAACAAGAACTGCATTGTAATGCTATCAGTAGGTTTCCTCAATGTGTGTCCTATCCATCACCAGCATTTTCTTCTCATCTCTTGTTCTGCTGGCCCTTGTCTGGTTCTTGCATGAGTTCCACATTACTTAATTGTTTCCCCCACTGAGGAAAAAAAAAGAATAGAGATATTGAGAACAAAAACAACATATAAGGCCAATAACATCTTAAATCAGTGAACAATTTATTTACTAAAAGCACCTTCAATATCTTGCAAACATAAGAACAAATTGAAAATTTAAAGTGGTGTACCAACCTCCAACAATAGAGAACAAAATGTACTATACCTGGTCATAAATGCATTCAAGATTCTGGGCCTTACTCTCCCAAAATTTAATCTCCACAAAAGGGGATGGGTTCAGACCTTCCAGCAAAGGTTGCACAGAGTCTTTTTTAAGGACATCTCTGATCTGATGAGTCCATTCAATGATTACAGATTCAATGGCATGTACAAGACTACGGTCATAAGTCTCCCTGTGGAAGAAAGCAATAGTTCTTAAATAAGGCATAGGTTTCTGCATGAAGGAACTTAGCAGCTATTATATTACAGTTACACAACCTAAAATAAGACAACAGCATCACAAATTTTGAAAACAAGACCTAAATTGGAAATATGAGTTGATTATTACAGGCTGACATATGTGATATATTACCATGGTATCAAACACCCATTCCAAATTTTAAATTATTAAAGTAATTGTTTCACACAAATTATTCACAGATGACAACAAGAAAACAACTTGATGAAAAATTTTGTTGTCTGAAAGAAAAGAAAGCTCTATGAATGGCAAAATGAAGTACTGAGATAAGAGTACAAATCCTTGAGCATCATGATTACAAAGAAACAAATGATAAACACAATAGTTATGCCAGTTTTATGCAGTCGGTGTCAGACCTTGGCACCAAAAAAAGAGCAAGAAAAAAAATCACCACTGTGAAATGAGATGTCTGAGAAAAAGAGCTAATATAATATGACAAGAGATAGTGAGAAATTAAGAGATAAGGTACACTGAATGTTATCAGCTGAATAATGTACTGAAAAACAAAGAATAAATTGGACTACTGGCCATATAAGAATGAATCCTAATCAACCAACAACACTGGCAATTATCTTTGAAAAGGAAACCAGGAATTCAGGATGACCAAGGAGAAAATACACTGAGCGAGTAATAGACATCTTAAAGGATCACAGCACGGCAACACAAGCCTATGCTGTAGCATGTGGACTGTGTTTAAAACTAATAACCAACCCCACATGAGAGGCTTCTTGGCACAAGCAGTAGATAGAAGTAAGAAATATGTGAGAATGATAATCCTACATAGAAGTGAAAGCTGGACAATAATAAAACACATTAAAAGAAATCATCCAAATACTGGTACTAAAAAAAAATCTCAAACTTGTACAGAGAAAATACAAATAAGAGCACCTTGAAATTGTGAAGCTTACAGAAGATTAACTAATAAGAGCTCTGGCTATAAGAGAGATGCAGTACTGTAAACATTTTGATCATAATGATAGAAAATATACTTTTATCGCTAGGACTGTTAATGGGATGAGAAGCCGCAGAAGAGTAAATGATATAAGCAAAATGAACTAATGCAGTTGGAGCAACAACAGAATGAAGATGTTGCAAAATGGAAAAGACTTATCAGAATGCCCAAAGTTGGAAAAGCTGTAGAAAATTGTACTTGCAGATCTGTCTTAAAATTTATTTTGACAAAATCAAACTTATGTTCTGGTTTTATAATTTCTTTCTTTAGGACTTGTTCCATTTAAATATAGTTTTATTATTATTTTAATGCTCCTAAAAGTTTAGTAACAATATCTGGTGATAATAAGTAAATTCTTTGCTGTTCGCTCTGAAATAACCACATATATCTCTCGTATAAAGCCAGCAGTCCATCTCAGACTTCTCTCGTCACCAAACAGTTTCTCCCTCAACTTGGCTGGAGAAGACCATGCTGCCATCCTGCCCCTCTCATACAGCAGACAGTTTTGGAGTTCATGTTCTATTGTTTGTTTGTGCTCCCCACATGGACACGTATCTGTCTGTCTGGTTTTCATTTTGCTGAACAGATGGTATCTGAGTCTGTAATGACTGGTACTTAGTCTTATATCTTTCTCATGAAGTTGGAATCTATCTTAGGCTTCTCTCGTAGCCATGCAGTTTTCTCATCAATGCAGTTGGTGAAAACCATGCTGTTAGAAAGTTGTTCTCACGACATCGACTTTCTCGGAGGATGTAGTCTACTGTTTGCTTATCTTCCTCACATAGACACATGCGTGTCCACCCAATTTTTAATTTGTTTCTCAGTTCAATGCTTCTGATAAGTGACTTGTATCTTTGTGCATGTATATAATGTTCTCAATCCATATGGAGGATTAAACGAGAAAGTGACAATAGATAGGACGTACATTCAGTAAGCAACTAGTTAAACAAGAAGTGCACTCAACTGGACCATCATTACCATTTTCTTTTTGCTACTTTGGGAGCATGGAACCACCACAGCAGCTGGACCCCTTTCAGAAAACCTGCACCAAAAATTCATATGCTCTTGTAGTGATGGTTTATGTAGCAATTTGTTTATATGATGAGGTTGCCAGCCTCATGCACAAACTTTTATTTGTTGCCTGGTACCCTATGCCTGAGTGAGCAGTTGCTCTTTTCTTTCTTCAGAGACCCCTGGGAACTGTGCGAGGCTGAACCATAAAGGAAGAGAAAAGTGGGGAGGCCAAAAAGGACATGAAAAAGAATGGTAGAAGAACAAGCCAAAGCAAGAGGAATTTCATGGATAGAGCTACAATAATGAGTGACATTCATTCAAAATGTGACCCTATTATCCACAGGGAATGATAAGGATGGATGATGAAGATCAGAATAACATACTTTTCCCCATCTCCTGCTTGTTCGACTCTTTCTGCTCCTACAGGAAGTGGTAATAGTGTCTTCCCTTTGGCTTGACCTGAGACAACGTACACATTGCTCTTCAGATTGTGGACATGCTGTGTAACATCTTGAGACACAACTTTTGGCCATTTGTCATGGTTTCTTTCATTTGACAATAATGGAACCAGAACCTAGGGAATATAGTTTTGTTCATGATAATGTTTTATGATCAAATGGATTCCAAACACCCCATACTTTTCTTTTCATAACCATAAATCTTCATTCTTCATGAATATATACTGCTAATGCCATGAAGTGCTACAGCTGGCATTGGTTATTAGCTTAAGATTTAATGCAATAAATAATGCAATAATGTTTTGCTGTTTCCTTAAGTACTCTGTCATCCCTCAAAGAATCTTCGACTCATCAATCACAAGTAGGGCAATAAGATTGTGAGCATACAGCAGAGTGTGATTCAACTGTTCACAGGGATTTATCCTTAATAGATGTCAAACCATCATATTTGTTTAGTGCCCACGGAAGATTTGTACACAACATAATTGTACTAATATATGTAGAAGAATAAATGTGAGTACATGGTAAGACATTCTGTTTTTAAGAAACATCTCAACACTCTTAACCCTATGAGCCCGACGCAAAACTTTCAACCATACCCTTTTCTCCTACCTTCTTGGCTGGAATCGTAAATCTGCTGCTGTATTATTACATGTTTAATGTTTGGCACCTGAGCGAGGGTATAATGCAATTAGAGGTTGCAAACGCGTTTAGAAAGGGAACTCAAAGCAATCAAACCACCATGCATAAAATCAAATCGCTAGGCTATTGTTATTTCATTCTGACACGCATTCATGGTGTGGTTTCAAATTTTGTTTCCTTTGAAAATGGCGAAAGTTTTCCTAAACGGTGGAATATTTACTAGCCACTGTTCTGTTAACTGAGCTCAAATTGCTGGCCACAATAGCATTACAAAAATTTAGGGAAAATCCATCGAAATAAAATGAAAGTCTCCCCATTCTGCTTTTGTGAGACTACGGGTTCAAAGGAAACAGGAATTCTGATGGTCAATTTTCACATAATGGCCTCAAATTTTGTTCCCCTATTAAAACAACAAACATCAGCATTAGAATTATTTTAATATTTACTAGTCACTAGTTTGGAAATTGCAGCATGCGGTTCTTGGGGGGTCTCTGATGAGTCAAAGAAAGAATGGGATTACTGTTCCCTCAGGTATGTTGTACAAGGTAACTAATATGAGGTTGTGAATGAGGCTGGCAACCCCTTCATGTAAAACAAATTGCTACAGATATCGCTGCTGCAAGAACATGTAAATACTTGGTGCAGGCTTCCTGCAAGGGGGACCAGCTGTAGTGGTGGCTCTGTGCCCCACAAGGAACGAAAAGGAAGATGATGATGATGATTCTGCTAGTGGCGGAACAATTGCTGGTCACACATTAGCTTAATAAATACCTCTATCCAGATTTAAAAATAGTTTTACCATTCTGCTTTTACAAGATAATAAGCTCACAGGAAACAAGAATCTGATATAAAATTCTCAGTATTATCACAATTTCAATTTTCGCTCCCTAGGGAGCATAGAGCCACAGATGCGGCATGTTCTCTAACTAGAAGCTAACACTAAAGCATGAATGTGTTCCTGTGGTGATGGTTTTTGTAAGTACATTATTTTACATGATAAGGTTGCCAGCTCCATGCATAAACCTCATCTCTTCAAACCTCAGAAATGAGGTATCTGAGGAAGGTGGTTGAAGTAACAAGAAGAGACATGGTACGCAACCAGACGATACGTCAAGGCCTTAAATCCCACCCCCTGCAGACCCAAGTAGTACAGTCCCAACTAAGATGGTTTGGCCATGTCTGCAGAATGGAAGAAGATGGGCTACCACGATAAGCATGGGAAACAAACAGCCAGGGATCCAGACCCCCAGGATGACCCAGAGTACGCTGGGAGGACAACATTAGACAATCTTTGAAGGACCGTGGACTAGAATGGAACCAGGCCAGGAGGAAGACAGCTGATAGGATAGTCTGCCACTCTCTTTTCCAAACCTCTACACCTCATGGTAGAAGGGGAATGACTAAGTAAGTAGTAAGTAAGTATTACTCATCTCTTACGACATGATAAGGGAGAAGTAAGCATGTTCCTTCTTTGTCTCCTATGAGATACCCAGAAATACATGGGCAATACAAAATTGCATCAATTTTATGTTCATAATTATGATGATCATCATCATGTACTCTGTAGACTAGGATAAACATTCATTTTACAGATTACAATAATATAATAAAGGCAGAATTTTATTCCTGACCTCTCTCTAGAGCCTATGCAGCAATTCACTAGTCACAATATTTTAGTAAAGGCAGTTATTTCACTCCAGAACTCTCATACCTAGTGCTGTACAACATTTCACAAGTAACAAGATTCGTGGTATGGTATTGATGCGCTCCAGTATACCCAGCTGTAAATGGGTATATGACTTTGCTCTTGAGTTAAGGAAGGGAAAGGCAGCTAGGAAAGGAACTAGTCACCCCACCTTTCGATGCAGGACCTAGCATAGTGAAGTCTCTAACACTTCACTTCCCTATTGCAGTATCTGCCATGGGACATACCATTTTTACTATCCCACCAGCATATAGAGTATGTTCCACTAATTTTTCTTTCAAGAAAGATCAAACTACTACTGAAGCAAATGACTATTTATTGATTCAGATATTACAGACTAGTTCCTCCAGTGAGGTACTAAACACTGTCCTACGGTAGCGCAGCTTTATAACCGGTTTATGGGAATTCAGGTACCTGTGAAAATCCTTTTAAGTCAACTGAGCGGGACTGAGGGGATCAGAAATAGCTGGACACACAGCTATAGCGGGACAGCAGGGGTTAAGTAGAAAATGTAAAAATTTATGTTGGACAAGATTCATCCAGCTTTTCTAGCATTTGCTAGGTATCAATTAACAACTCAGAACAGGTTCATGAATACCAGCAGATACCCGACAGGTTGGAAATGCATGGGAGAACTAGTACACTTGGATGTCCTAATTGCATCAATTAATAACAGTAGTATATACAAGCTGGTGGTACCACCCTGGAAGCTCAAGAAACTAGATATGGAATACCACTTGTCAAGCGTAATTAATAAAGCAACTGATATGGAAACTATAAAAAACAAGCCAGGAAATATATTCAACAAATATCAAAGGACAGTATTACAGTGTAAACAGATGGATCTAAAGGAGAAGATAACAATTTAGGGATAGGAATTTAATTATGTTCCCATGTGGCAAGTGGTGAAAGGATATAGTATAACAGATCATACATCAATTTTCACAGCAGAGATGATTGCAATTCTGAAAGCTCAAGAAATCTTCTCCAACAATCCTCCTCATAAAATGACAATATTAACAGACTCACTTTCAGCTATTCAAGCTATAAAAAACTTACGAGAATGCAGTAGACCAGATATAGCAGAAGAGATATTACTGGCAAATATGTACCTATACTCCAGAGGATGTCCGTTCTAATAGCTTGGATTCTTTCACATGTTGGCATAAAAGAAATGAAAAGGCAGATAAAGAAGCTAAGAAAAATAGAACTAATAGAAACCAAATAAATGTGGGGAAGAGTAAAACAGAGATCAAAAGCTTAATTAAAAGAATAATAACTGGTGAATGGATAGTAGAATGTCCTCCTTCCTCACAATCTGCCTAAGGAAAATTCTCCGAATCTTTTGGTCAAACACCATCAGCAACCAAGAACTACTTATTCGGAGTAACCAGGAGGACATGCACACCATCATAGCTGGCAGACGCTGGAGTTGGGTTGGCCACGTCCTCAGAAGGGACCCTGATACCATCACAAGAACAGCTATGCTATGGACCCCCGAGGGAAAACGAAAGAGAGGCTGACCAAAAACAACTTGGCGGAGAACTGTGGAAGCTGAGATGCAAAGAATGAACCACAGTTGGGGCACTGTACGAAGGATGGCCGCCGACCGAGCAAAGTGGAATCAATTTGTTGCTGCCCTACAAGATGCCACCAGGCGTGATGGCCGCTGACTGCTTTGATGGTTGGTGGTTATGGATCAAAGAAGAAGAAGAAGGATAGTAGAATGGGATAGAAGCCTGAAGGGCAGACATGCATATAAATTGTTCAAGATTCCAACAAGAAGATGTCAGGTATCTAGAGAACTAAAAATTCCTAGCAATAAAAAACTTCTTAGACTGCAACTAGGAATGGGATATTTTAGAATAGAAGAACCTTACTGCGCAGAGTCTAGAAAAAAAAATAATATAAAGCATTTCCTATTAAAATGTAGGTAGTATGGAGAAAACCAATTTTAGATTATTTCATCATCATCAGTTGCCATCTCCACAACGGAGGTTGGCTGTAATGGATCTCCAACGTCTTCTGTCTCTTGTCTTGGTGGTACACTCTGATAGACTCTTTCCCGTCCATCTCTTGATGTTATCTTCCCACTTATAGCGCTGTCTTCCCCTTGCACGTTTACCTTCAACTCTCCCTTCTGTTATGGTCTTCTGCAAGGTGTTATGCCTTTTTATGTGGCCAAAGTATTTTAGCTGCCGAACTTTGACCTCTCTCATTAGTTCTCTTTTCATACCTAGATTTTCTAGGATCTGCTTATTTGTTTTCATCTCTTTCCATGAGATACGCCCCATTCTTCTATATATCCACATTTCAAGAGCCTCAATTCTTTCTTCCAAATGCTTATTCATCGTCCATGTTTCTGCACCATACAGAAATGCAGAATATATATAACACTTTATGATTCTCAGTTTTAATTTATGAGATAACTGTTTGGATGTCAGTATATGTTTCATGTTGTTGAATGTAGCTTTGGCCATTCCTATTCTCTTCTTGATTTCTGTTTCACATCTGCCATCTTCTGTTATTATATGACCAAGATATACGTAGCTCTTGACTTGTTCCAGGATTTTCCCATTTACGCTTATCTTTAATGAGGGTTTATCGTCTGTTTTGCTAATTATCATAGTTTTAGTTTTCTCAATATTAATGTCGAGTCCATATTCATGACTTATACTGTTCACTTGCTTCACTAGTTCTTGTAACTCCTGTTCGCTTTCAGCTAACAACACGGTATCATCTGCATATCTAAGGTTGTTTATTGATCTTCCACTGATGTTCAGTCCTGGTATTTCCTGTATCTGTTTGAAAATTTTTTCGGTGTATAAATTAAATAGGCAGGGGGACAGCACACAACCTTGTCTGACACCTCTTTTTATGTCTATGTATGGTGAATAATTCCTTCCCGATCTTACTGTGGCAGTTTGCTCCCAATAAAGGTTACTGAGTATTCTTATATCTTTTCCATCAATACCTATGTCTTTGAGGCATTCAATTATTTTCTCATGATGGATTCTGTCAAAAGCCTTCTTATAGTCAATGAAGCACATATACATACTTTTTTTTGGACCTCTGTATATTTTTCTGCTAATCTTCTTAGGCAAAATATTGCCTCTCTTGTTCCACTGTTCCGTCTAAAACCAAACTGTTCTTCTTGGATTTCGCTGTCTACTTTACTTTTTATTCTTTCCTGTATGATTTTGAGCAGTATCTTAATTGCATGACTCATCAGGCTGATTGTTCTGAAGTCTGAACATTCTGTTGCATTTGGTTTTTTGGGCAATGTTATAAAAACTGATGTCTTCATGTCGTGTGGTAAAATATCCTGTATTGTATATATCATTGCATATTTCTGTGATTGTATCTATACCAAAGCTCTCCAGAGCTTCTATCATTTCAATGTTTATGTTATCCATGCCTGCTGATCTTCCTTTTTGTATCATATGAATGGCATTCTCTACTTCTGATCTGAGAATGTGTGGGCCTTCATTAGAATCTGGTGATGGTTTTTTACCTCTGTTGTCCTCGAATAGTTCTTTTACGTATTCTGCCCATCTGTTTGATATGTCTTTCTCATCAAGTAATATTTCACCATTTTTGTTCTTGATACAGCTTCCTCCTTGTGCAAACCGCGACCGATTTGATAATTTCTTTATTTCTTCATGCATATCTCTTGTCATGTGCTTCGCTTCCAAGTCTTCTATTTCCTTACATTTTGTTTCTATCCACCGTTCTTTTGCTTCTCTACACATAGTACGTATGTCATTGTCTATTGTTTTATATTCTGGAGTATTTTTTGCTTTCTTTCTTTCTGCCATTTTATTCAAGATGTCATCTGTCATCCAAATTTGATTTTTCTTAGACTCCTTTTTAGGTAAATTTGCATTTGCTGATTGTATGCTTGTTTTTTAAGCATTCCCATTTTGCGGTTGCTTTTTCTTCTGGGTTTTCTCTTCTATACTGCTCCATGCTTTCTGTCAATAACTGTTGGTATTTATTTTTGACTTCGATTAAATATTTCTGTTTTATATCTGGTTGTTTTAGCGCTGATATTTCTATCTGGGGTTCCTCCTGTCTTCTGTTTCCTGCTCTTTTCAGCTTTATATTTACTTTGATGACAACTGGATTGTGATCTGAATTTATGTCGGCGCCAGGATGTGTCTTTGCACTTGTGACACTGTTCTTAAATCTATGTTTTATCATGATATAGTCGATTTGATTACGTGTTACATCTCCTGGGCTTTTCCATGTGTATAATTTCCTTGGGTGATGTTCAAAAAAGGTGTTACATATGACCAGCTGGTTTTCTTCACAGAACTGGATAAGTCTGTCTCCTCTATCATTTCTTGTCCCTAGTCCATACTGTCCTACTATTTTCTTGTATTTTCCTTTTCCTACTTTTGCATTCATATCACCCATTACTATCAACACATCTGTAGATTTGACTGGTTTAAGTGTGTGTTGTAGCTCTTCATAGTATTCTTCTATTTCTTCCTCGCTGTAATCTTTAGTTGGTGCATAAGTTTGTAAGATTGATATGTCGAATGGCTTTGCTCTCATCTTTAGTAACATCATTCTGTCATTGTGTGTCCAGTATCCACATACGTATTTTTTCTAACTCCTTCTTTATCAACATTCCTACCCCTCTTTCGTGTTTTTTCTCCTCCTGAGTGTATAAGCGTGTACTGGTCTCTTGTTATGTAGCCTGTATCCAAAAGTCTTGCCTCTGCAACTCCCAGTATATCGAGTTTCATGTCGGTTGCCTCTAATATAAGATTGTCCAGCTTTCCTTCTCCGTTTAAAGTTCTAACATTCCATGTTCCTATTTTTAGGCTTCTCCTACTAGTTTTTAGGTGGTCTTTCTCAGAATGCTCCCTTTCAACAGAATTTAGATTATTTACAGGCAAGCAATTCATCCATAACTTTGGAACAGGTTTTGAGAATAGACGGACCTAGAGAATTATTTTTATTTGATGTTTTTGTCTGGTTTTATCTCATATTTGTTTGGGTATTTTTTTAAACATACAAGCATAACTGGTAATTTTGATTTGCCCTTTTTACAATGATTTGACAGGTGTGATGCCACTTTCTCATATCAACAGTTGTTCATATTATTTAGAATTGAAAACAATACATATCCTAATTATAACCCATCAGAGGTTGAAAAGGATATTTTTCATCATTAAATTTAAAGAAAAAAACCAGAGAATTGCACAATATAGTAAAACAGTATATAACAAGACCTAAAGTTAATATAGGTAAAAGGTAAAGGATCCCGTTACACGCCTATTGAGGCATATTGGGAATATGGTGTTGGGCCCATATTTTCTTGACCATCGGCACACTAGGGGTGACGTGGTCAACATCACGCCGGCCGCTAAAGTTAATTTATAAGGATCAATTATGGTGTGAGGATTAGGAGTAGTCTTAAAAAAAATAAATGAAACAGTTTAAAATGTTAGAAGAAAGAAATACCTCATCAACAAAAGCTGACAATTGGTCCAATGGAGAGGCTGACAGATCTCCATAAAGCAGTGCATTTCTTATCACTGTGTCCTTGTGGATTGGATCTTTTGAACGCTTCACAAAGTAGCAAGCTTTTACTTTTGGGTTTGACGGCCATTCATATTGGATTTGTAGCGATCCCGCTGCTGTAGCGATGATGATAAGGGTGCTGAGCTCTGGTTTTTCAAAGAAGTCCATAAGCAGCTGTTTGTTTTCATCTATGCTGTACATCTTTGTCCATCTGTCTGGTTTTTGTTTGAGTGTTTTTAGCACATAATCTGCAAAGAACACGACTCGCGAGTCATCGAGCTCGAGTTCACTAGCCATGCTGTGTTACTTCTAGGATGTTTTCGCTCGTGGCGTTTCTTTTAAATCAGTAAAACACACGCATGTTCAAATCTGCTTGCAAACATGTGACATCTTATAATCACAAACATCAGTTACCACTTTCTAAGCAGAACATTTTAACAATGTTTTGTTGTCAATGCGCAAACAAGCAAGTGCCCGCCAGTCGAGCGAGGCTTTACGTTGCTAAGAACCGTTGCTATGGAGAAGAAGCCTCGTTCTCGATATCTAATAGCACAACTATTGTTTATTAAAGTATTCACAATTATTGTTAAATCAATTAATAATTTACGTCAGTTCCCCCCTCCCCACTTTTTTTTATAAACTCCTTCTTTGGGGAGCCTTTGGTTCAATACTCCCACTAGGTTTTATAAGGCACTTGCGTGCAACAATTCCAAGATGCGCAGTGTGCACTAAATTGAGTGCATGAATTTTTCAATAAACTACAGTGCAATTTCTTGTGTATGTTGATTTCATTGGCTGGGAATGTAAAGGTCTGGTGCTTTCTTACAGTGCTTATGGCTTTTAACAGATGAAAGTCAATTAAATATCTGTTAAAGTCAGTTATATAACTGGAACCGCCAGGCCTTTACACCCCTTCACTTTAATATTATTCTTGTTCAGAGTTTCTTCTTGATTTTGTTTGTTAATTTCTTTTATATATTTTTTATGTAACGTATAAGCACAATTGTGATTGTCCCTATTTACAATGATTTGACAAATGTGATGCCACTTTCTCCCTCGGCAATTTTTCATATTATTTGGAATTGAAAACAATATATATCCTAATTATAACCCATCAGAGGTTGAACGGGATATTTTTCTTCATTAATTTAAAACAGAAAAAAATGTCATAACCTGGGACCACCTCAACAATTTGCGCCTCTATAAGGAACCTGTGTCAAAGCCCTTCATGTAGTTGTAGTTTTTGTAGCGATTTGTTTTATACGATGAGTCGTCTGTTGTGAGTTTGTGCAAAGAATGCTAAATTAAATTCATTCACTGGACGCCATGCCGAATGGCGTTAGCGATTATACCTCTGTTAAAGACTTTATATTCATAGAGGGTCAGGTAGATGTTTAAAGCTCTCATATGTACGCCTGGGAATTTCAGACGTGCACTTGAGTGCAGCAATGATATTTTTTTGAAATGTTATTTGTGTACGACTGTGCACCAGTATTAAACTAGGCATGGCGCGGTATGACGCAGAGATTTGTTTGGATACAACCAATGTCTTTGAGGCAGATCCAGAGAATCATCGTCCTGAGCAGACGTTATTTTTTTCCGTGGTCTCATCCCAAGTCTAGGGGAGACACGGCCATGAAGTTAATTATGATCATCTAAGATATGATGATGTTATTCTTGAGCGAGGTATGCCAAGAATCTTTTCTCTCCAATCATTAGTCAGAACCGGCTCGTTGAAGTATCTACCCTCAGATACATATTCTCCAGTACCGTTCCTGCAGAGCTTCAGCCTGACCAGCTATGTCGGCTGTTAGTGCGTTCAGTCAACGCTAGGAGATATTTTGGATCGTTGTTATAAATATATGCTCAATGCTATTAACATGGTCACATGCATCCTACCAACTCGTTGCCGTAGAGCTTCAGCTAACCTTGATGTGACAGCGGCTAGTGCGGTCAGTAGTAGCGTATGCGCAAAACGGTTAGCATTCTGCAGGAGCGCTGCAGGAGCACCTGCAGGAGCATGACTTTTATATAGCAAAAATTCTGCAGGAGCGCTGCAGGGGCAAGATGGCGGACTTGAGCTAACAAGGGGAGGTTATTTGGGTCAAGATGGCGGACTTGAGCTAACAAGGGGGAGATTATTTCGGGTAAGATGGCGGACTTGAGATAACAAGGGGGAGATAATAGGAAGAGGAGGGGCAAGATGGCGGACTTGAGATAACAAGAAGACGATGTTTATATAAGGAAAATGTGGCAAGATGGCGGATTTGAGCTAACAAGGGGGAGATAATAGGAAGAGGTATTTTTATATAAGGAAAATGTTGCAAGATGGCGGACTTGAGATAACAAGGGGGAGATAATAGGAAGAGGTATGTTTATATAAGAAAAATGTGGCAAGATGGTGGTTTTTTTAAAAAAAATATATTGTTTTTAGTATAGCCAACTTAGGTAGTGGCTGTGTTAGACAAACAAGAAGAGGTTAATAGTTAGATGATATTTATACATTTAGACATAGGAAGATGATAGGAAGATAACAAGAAGACATACGAACAGTTATACGTTATATTTAGACATACATATTTAGACAAACAGTTATTTTACAACAGTTAGACGATATATTTAGACAAACAATTAGACGATATATAGGTAACAAAAAAGCGTTTTAGTTAATATAGTTTTTATTTTATATTCAATAGTGTTTTTGAAGTAGCAAAAACATACATGGTAATATATAGTATCGTTTAACAGGAGGATATATGTACAGTATTTTTACAAAATGTACATTATGCAGTAATTTTTTATCAAATGAATATATAATTATATGGTGTATTTTTTGACATTATCAAACATTGATATTTTCACATAGTGATATGTACAATTGAAAAATAATTATATTTTATATATGAAAGACAGTATTTTTTAACATTATCAAACATTGATATTTTCACATAGTGATATTTACAATAATACATATTTATATAGGAAGACGTATGTTCAAAATATACATTATCACAGGGGTACAGGCCAGACCTTGAAGGGAGTCGTCATACTGTCGTCACGTCGTAAGAAATAGAGGTGTTGTATGTGGTATCTGTGTGTACAGAGAGTTTAGATGTTGAGGGGTGAGGTGGTGACGTTGTCGGGATGTACCTGTCGTTTTATGTAAAAGTAAGAAAGGGCGTTGCGGTGTTGTTCATATGTGTAGATGGAGGATTTGTGTGCTCTGAACCCGATATTTTTCCCACCCTGTGCCTGTTGTGTGTTGAGGACGTCTAAGAAAGTGTGTTTGTCTACTTTGTTGTGGTGTTTGTTCAGTCCTTTGGTGGTGGTTTTGTCGTAGTCACCAAAACAGTGATATGTCTTGCTACAGAGGGAAACCATCCCTCTGCCTTCGTACTCTAATTTAAAAAGGCCCGGTGTCCGCTTGTCGAATAAGGTTTGTTCGCGGCATTTTTGACAAAGGGCGCGCGTTTTACCCTCGGTAGCGACGAAGGCGGGTCTATGGTCGGGACATACTTCGGCGGGGAACCACTGGTGGTAGGAGCTATAAAATTCCTGTCGCAAAGCGGGCTTAACAACGTCCGCTAAGTTGTCTGAACTAAGGGCCAAGTAAAGGCTGTCGGTGTCCGTCTCGCACAACTGAAAGTCTGACCTATCTACAAATTTATCTAAACAGTCGTAGTAAAATTCTAACATGCGTAATTTAGCGTATTGGTAGACGAAAAATCCTATCTGAACGGGGAGGTCCCAACATATAGTCTGTTTAAGTTTCTCTACCTCGAATATGTCGTCCGTCACTAACGTCATTTTCCTAAAGCGGGGTGAGTTTATTTGGTCAGAGGTACCCACGCCCATCGTGTACGAGACATCGACGTGCTTCGCCTTATTGGTCAATGTCTTGCCGTAGGCCGCGTTACCTAGCAGTTTCATGGTTTCGCTGGTTATGGCGTAGGCAGGATTAGTATCACCCTGTCGACGCGCGTTCGAAACAGTGTCCCCAAACCGTTTGAAACACGTCACGGGTGTATACTCAAGCACCTGGTAGATACAGGTGACTTCTAACCCTTTGGTTAGGTACCAGCGAAGCAGAGGTGTCGCCAACAGAATCTTTTTGCCCACATAACTCCCGATCAACGTCCGTCTGGGGGTAGTCAGGAGTTTATGTTTTTCGCCGCTGTTACTAACGCTGGCCCAGTCTTGTTTTTCAGAGGAACAGCCCAAGCAAATTTACTAAATACATCGATACACGTTACTAGATAGGAAAACCCATCGTTGAATCTTTTTAAACCTCGCAAGTCAATTAAATCAGCCTGGAACTGTTGGTCGATACCACCTGCAATGGTCGTACGTCGTTTAAATTTTCTGCGCACCGGTTTGTGTAGGGTGTAGGTGTCTTGATGACTCTTCAATTTTCTTACGACTAAGTTTGGTTGCACGTTGTAAGGGGGCGATTCCGCCATAAGCTCCATGTCGTTTTGGGTCGTAGTAATGTCGTTTTAAAATCACTTCTTTGGCCATGCTTCCCACTTTGGCGTCTTTTTCCTTCTTCTGAGCGAATACGACGATGTTTCTCGCAATTTACTAGCCACCTTTTTTCGATTAGTGGGTGTGACGGGTGGTGACTGAGGCGTTTTGTCGATGACCTCCTCTTTAAGTACAGTGGGTTGTTCGCTGGTTTGTGGTGGTTGTTTAATATCGACGAGACCTAGAGGTACGTGGCTGTACTGTTCTAGTCGAGTCAAATAACGCTGTAATGTTTGTTGGTAGAGTCTAGCCTTGTCACCGATTGGTAAATCTTCTCTCGCCAAGACTAGTTGCATTTGAGTGTCCAATTCTCCCAAGTTATCTCTTAGAGCATCGGGTGGTCTATAAGGTTTTTCTAACAAACGAGGATCCATCAAAATCATTTTCTTAGCCATTTTACAAAAAACCTCTTAGTACAGATAGTATTGGTCCAAGCAGAGCAGATAAGAAACCTCCAGTTTGTAAAAATTGTTTCCGTCTTTTGAGCGAGACTTTCTTCTTAGTAAGCGCTCGCAGGATGTTTTTGTAACGACGTATACGTCTCTTCTGATTGGGGGTTAGTGTAACGTTACCTTTTAAAACGTTGTGACAACATTCACAGAGTGTTCCTACCAGTTCGGGTGATGCTGTTTTCATAACAGCCTTGATGACTGGTGGTTTGGCTGTACCTAGAAATTTTAACATATCAGCATGTTTTTTTTACTTTTTCTCCCATTTTACTTTGGTACGTAAACAATTTGTTGCTCCTCTGGGAAGATTCTTGAACGAAGCCTTAGATTATCTGGTGTGTCTTGCCGGAGGTCGATTAGCAAATAGCCGTGTGGGACTGAGGTTGCCTCCTTAAAACTCTCCTGAACATAGGCAGTCCGACCTGGGTACATCTGTTTAGCTAGATTAACAATCTGAGATACATCGCGTGGATTTTTGAAAAGCACAATGTAATGAGAATTCAAACTAATGGTTCTGTGTTCTTTGTTCTTGCCAAATAAAATTTGCACCAGGTACATTACGCTTATATTTTTATGATGAGACTTTTTTTGTAAATAAACTAGTTACACGTTCGTCTGTTTCGTTCATGAGATCATCGATAATTACCAACCGTCTCTTATCACCTGTCCACTGCTCAATATCGGGCAGTCCTTTAATAAACTGAACACCAGTCAGTGAATTGTATAAAGGTTGCCATTCCCCGTAACACCAAATAATCTCTTCGGGTATGACTGTGACCATATCTTTGATATGTGTCAGGAAACGTTGGACAAAAACAGTCTTTCCAGAGCCAGTTGGCCCACTAATTAACGCTGTAAAAGGATGTACAAACCTTGGGTCCATTGTTAAGAATGATAGATCACACTTACAACCAGTTATTTTATATCAAAAGACACAAACATTGTGAGAATAAAAAACGTGAGAATCAAACATTGTGAGAATTAAAAAAAACTTGAGAACCACTGGTCAAGAATTTGAGAACCTTTGGAGTAACGTGAGAATCAAGCATTGTGAGAATAAAAAAAACGTGAGAATCAAACATTGTGAGAATAAAAAAACTTGAGAACCACTGGTCAAGAATTTGAGAACCTTTGGAGTAGCGTGAGAATCAAGCATTGTGAGAACCACTGGTCAAGAATACGACAACATACACTTTTAAACAAATTCGTGTGTTAAAAGTTAGCATCATCTTTTAATGTTTTTCTATCTCTCTCTCCTTTATTGTTTTAGTCTAAAAATGTCTCTCTCTCTCTATCTGTCTCTCTCTCTCTATCTCTCTCTTTCTATCTCGCTCTCTCTCCCTCTCTCTCTCTGTCTTTCTCTCTCTATCTATCTCGCTCTGTCTCCCTCTCTCTCTCTGTCTTTCTCTCTCTGTCTCTCTCTCTATCGCTCTCTCTGTCTTTCTCTCTCTCTATCTCTCTATCTCTCTCTGTCTCTCTCTGTCTCTCTCTATGTCTCTCTCTCTCTCTCTCTCTCTCTTAGTTATTTTAAAGCTTGCTTTTTAAGATATCATGTGTATCTAATTAAGTTCTGGATATATTTTTATATTCAACACCCGTATTTTGAAATAATATATATTTTTATATACAGAGGGACATTGGTGTTTCGAAAACATTTGATAAAATGTGCCAAATACCTTTCTCTTTTAATATATGGTTTAGATAAGAAGAAATGTGTCTCAATTTATTTCAAACTACTTAGATATTTTTTATAAACCGATGTTAAAATGGCTAATGCCTTTTCTTTCTCGATACATCTGTGCTAAACAAATGCTGGGAATTTTATGTTGGTACATGTCACAAATGTTTGCTTATGCTACAACTCGAGTCAAGTTATAAAACAGCTGTTCCCTGTGTAAACGAATTGTCGATATTCATCGATAATGAGCCGTGCCAACCGAACGACGAATGAGTAACAGTGCTGTTTGTTTAGGTATCTTATTACCAGGTGAAACAGACTGTTTCAGAACACCTGCACAGTGGGTAAACATTGGTGAGTGTTCGGTACGTGACAATTACACTATTCAGTGGACGTAGACGAAACCGTTGTGTAAACAGTAAGGTCATTGAACTCTGAAACAAGCACACTTTTTTTGGGATATAATGGAACGCTTTGTTTCAGACTTATCATTAATTTATGAGAAACTGAAGCGGACACAACTCTAAAAGAAAGAACCAATTGTTTTGTCATAGTACGTATTCGTTTGTTAAATATTTTACACGTTATATAGAATTTAAAAGACATGTGCCCGTTTTATTTCTTTTTTCTTTGTTAAATTTATTTGTTAGTTACAAAACAAAAAAGACAACTAATTTTCGTTAGGATGTATATCTTTAAAAATATCTGTTTTTTCGTGTGTTAAGATGTTAAAATAATTAATAAAATTATAAAAAGTTGTTTGTTTGTATTCGGTACTCTGTGTTAGGATGTTAAATTATTTCTATTTAGAGAATATATAAGTTTTAGTTGAGTGCGTATTCGGTACTCTGTGTTAAGATGTTAAATTATTTCTATTTAGAGCATCTAAAAGTTTTAGTTGTTCGTTAAGTATGTTCTGTGTTAGGGTGTTAAAATATTTCTATTTAAACTTATCCGTGTTTCTCCCCCCTGTTGTTAGACAAGTTGGTCGTTTATGTGAGGTTTATTTGTGTTAAGGTGTTAAATATAAATAAATATCTCTGTTATTTTTATCTGTTAAGATGTTAACTCAGATACTAAATTGTTATTTTCTATCTTGACATAACATATTTTTTTATAAGACTAACCGATTATGTACTAGGAAAAAAGACTAAAACTTATCCGTGTTGTTATTTATGTGAGATTACTCAACCCCACAGCACCAACATCAGGTGCCACAACAGATGGTGCAATACTACAAACTAAACTCGAGCGTGAGGAATATTTTTTTTTCACATAATAAAGGAAATTAAATAGAACATAGCATATTTTTTAACAGTACTATACATGTAAAAATATAGAGATAATACAATCAACATATTACATTTGAAACAAGTTTATATCTCCATTATTTCTTACACGACAGATCAGTTCGTCACGCGCAGACTGGATTTTTTAATCGATATCTTTGCCACCGCGCGCGCGCGGGGTAATTTCTTTCACATAGAATAAGAAATAACACTGTGTTTTATTTTTTCTCTCTCTCTCTCTCTCTCTCTCTCTCTCTCTCTCTCTCTCTCTCTCTCTCTCTCTCTCTCTCTCTCTCTCTCTCTCTCTCTCTCTCTCCTCTCTTGCTCTCTCTCTTTCTATCTTTCTCTTTCTTTCTCTCTTTCTTTTTCTTTCTTTCTTTCTTTTTCTTTCTTTCTTTTTCTTTCTTTCTTTCTTTCTTTCTTTCTTTTTCTTTCTTTCTTTTTCTTTCTTTCTTTCTTTTTCTTTCTTTCTTTCTTTCTTTCTTTCTTTCTTTCTTTCTTTCTTTCTTTCTTTCTTTGTTTTCTTTCTTTCTATCTTTCTCTGTCTTTCTCTTTCTTTCTCTCTTTCTTTGTATTTAATATTATGTGTGAGTAACGGTTTTTCGTTTCTACTTCACAGAAATGTCAGCAATTCAAGCCTACACTTGTGGCCAATGCGGCAAATCATTCACTCGTCAAAGCAACCTAACGAGACATATGCGGACAGTACATACTGAACCGACACACCCCTGTCGTGTGTGTCCTCAAATATTCACAAGTCGCGATGCACTCCAACAACATATTGAGGTCTTTCATGGACCCGGTGCACCAAGATCCCCCACAGCGGAAGCCATTGCACCGGGGGCCGCTATAAACGTCCCACTGGGGACCACCACTGCACCGGCGGGCGCTATAGACTCCCCACTGGGGACCACCACTGCAACGGCGGGCGCTATAGACAACTCAGTGGGGAACACCACTGCAACAGCGTCCGCTACAAACCCCTCAGCGGGGACCACCACTGCACCAGGGCACAATCTCACGTGTCCCCGCTGTGGCAAAACATTTACCAGCCTTGACAATTTAACACAGCACATAAAGACAGTCCACTCAATGCCTGGTTTTAGCTGTGACATTTGTGGGAAACAATTCACCCGACGCAGCAGTTTACGGGCCCACAGAAACCGCCAACATCAGACTGTCCCCACACCAACATCAGGTGCCACAACAGATGTCACAACAACAGACTCAAGCTCGGCGCACCAACAGACAGCAACAGACACATCATCATCATCGAGATCGGGGCACCAACAGACAACAACAGACACATCATCATCATCTGCTGCAGCAGGGAGCACACCATCGCCGAGAACACCAACAACTTCGACACTGCCATCAGCGACATCTTCCTCAAGCCCCATCCCATCCCACCCACCAAAAACAGGCCAGACCAAGAAACGCCCCATGACCAGCACCCAAACCCATATTAAAAAACCCCGCTTGTCGTCAGAAGAAGACTCTTTAGAAGACTTACAGGCTGACATAAAACAAGTCTACACTGACAACTGGCAAGCTATTAAAACACACTCCAATAAACATAAATATCTATCAACTTTCACTTTTTTCCACAGACCAACAGAAAATATGGACTGGGACCGTCTCTTGCTCCCTGTCTTCAAACAACAGACAAAAAGATTCAAAATAAACTACAGTTTTCACATCATCTTAAGACACAGAGAAACAAACGAATTAAGATTCTTTCACGCTTCCTCGAATAACACAGTCGTCTTAGATCAACCACACTTAGTCAACAACATCACAGATTTCAAAGCTTTTCTCTCACAGTTACACGACAGCGATATTGTCACACAAGCACAGTTAAATAGACCAAACACAAAATACTTTGTCGAAGCCATCCCAGCCACATCGTTCTATCTGTATCATATCCAAGACTTTCCCATCGGCTGCTGCATACAAGACATTCCCTCTTTCATCATGGACAATCACCACATCCATACACTACAACACGATTCCCATTCAAAACCATACAGTGATAACTTTTGCTTTTTTAGATGTTTAGCCGTTTTTAGGGGTGGTGCCGTTACAGATGTTAGAATAAGCACGCGCCGGTTAGTCGAGCAGTGGCAAACACACCAGGGACTTAGGTCCCTCGTCGATTTCCCCGGGGTTAGTTTAATTGATATGCCCCAATTAGAAAAATGTTTTAACGTAAATATTGACGTTTTTGAATTTGACGACGAGGAAAACCTGACCCCCAAACTTAGAGGTAGCGACAGTTTTAAAGATACGTTGCGTCTTTTAATGTTTAAGAACCATTTCATGTACATTGTAGATATCGATAGGGCCAGTAACTCTTTTTCGTGTCCCGATTGCGGTAAGTTGTGGAAGATTTATAGGGATATGGCGCGCCATGAAAAGCGCTGTACCGGGTCTAAGCGAAGAGAAACATTTAGAGGTGGTGTGTATATTCCCCCAGAGACCATTTGGGACTTAATCAAGGAGGAGGGGATAGACGTAGACACAAAATTCGTCTTCCCTTATCGCGCCACATTTGACTATGAGTGTTTTTTTTGAGAACACTCTAGAGTCAAGTGGTAATGCCACTACCTACACAGCCAAACACGTGCCCCTGTCGTGTTCGGTGGCTTCTAACGTCCCCGGTTTTGAAGCCCCCGTGTGTTTTATCACAACGGGTGATCCACAAGAGTTGGTCAATACGATGGCTGACCATCTGCTCAAAATTGCCGCGGCCTCTTATGAGATTCTGCGTGCGTATTTTGACGACGTTTGCACACAACTCAAGGCTTTAGAGACGATCGGTAATTCAAACGGGCTCCTTACAAGATTAGAGGGTTATTTGGGGGAGCTACCGGTGTTAGGTTTCAATTCGGGTAAGTACGACGTGAACGTAATCAAACCGTATCTCATCCGATATTTCATGGGGGAAGACTTCCAATTTTTAGTCAAGCGAAACAATAATTTTATGTGTATTGCCACTAGCGACTTAAAGTTTTTAGATATAGTCAATTACCTAGCCCCCGGTTTTAGCTATAGCAAATATCTCGCGGCGTACAATGTTAAAGAAACGAAAGGATATTTTTGTTACGAGTACATAACAGATTTAGCAAAGTTAGATGAAACCGCGTTACATGTTTAAAGATGCGATCTCCGTGCCCGGTGTCACGTTAAAGTAGCTCTTCAAGACCCTCCCGCCCAACGTCATGTTTTCTTTATGTTCGAAGCAGGAGGTAGATTTGCATAACATCTTGCGCCAAAACATCGTCGGGGGACCGTCAATTATTTTTCACAGGTTCCACGAGCAAGGCAAAACCCGCATTAGAGGTGGCAAACCTGTTCAAACCATTAAAGGTTTTGATGCCAACGCCCTTTATTTGTGGGCGATAATGCAGAAAATACCCACTGACTTTCCGGTTAGACGGTACAAGGATGATGGTTTCAAGCACCACAAACTCCACAAATATACCGTGCAGTGCCGCGATTATTTGGCTTGGGTCTCCCACCAAAAAAAGTGAAATTAAAAACCCAGTTTAACGGACGTGAGAAGGCGTTGGGTGATGTATGCGTTAGGGTAGACGGTTGGGACAGATACTCTCGAACCGCCTACCAGTTCTATGGGTGCCTATTCCACGGCTACCCTAACTGTCCACTAACCGCCGGTCGTGATGTTAACCCAGTCAACAACAAACCAGTGGCTGAGTTGTACGCAGATACGATGGAAACAAGTTCTTATTTACGAGGCCATTGCAACGTTACCGTTGTCGAAATGTGGGAATGCGAGTGGCAGGCGTTGAAGAAAACCGACCCATCAATCCGTCGTTTTCTGAACGCCACCTTCCCGAACCAGAAACCATCTTACACGAAATGTCGGTACCCCCTGACAAAAGAAAATATTCTCGCCTCGGTGCTGGACGAGACCTTGTTTGGCCTAGTCGAGTGTGACATCCATGTCCCCGACTCTTTAAAAGAACATTTCTCTGAGATGTTGCCCATTTTTAAGAATGTCGACGTCACGAGGGAAGATATTGGGCCTTTCATGCGGGAATACGCCGAAAAACATAAACTCCTGACTACCCCCAGACGGACGTTGATTGGGAGTTATGTGGGCAAAAAGATTCTCCTGACGACACCTCTGCTTCGCTGGTACCTGACCAAAGGGTTAGAAGTCACCTGTATCTACCAGGTGCTTGAGTATACACCCGTGACGTGTTTTAAACGGTTTGGGGACACTGTTTCGAACGCGCGTCGACAGGGTGATACTGATCCTGCCTACGCCATTACCAGCGAGACCATGAAACTGCTAGGTAACGCGGCCTATGGAAAAACATTAACCAATAAGGCGAAGCACGTTGATGTCTCGTACACGATGGGCGTGGGTACCTCTGACCAAATAAACTCACCCCGCTTTAGGAAAATGACGTTAGTGACGGACGACATATTCGAGGTAGAGAAACTTAAACAGACTATATGTTGGGACCTCCCCGTTCAGATAGGATTTTTCGTCTACCAATACGCTAAATTACGCATGTTAGAATTTTACTACGACTGTTTAGATAAATTTGTAGATAGGTCAGACTTTCAGTTGTGCGAGACGGACACCGACAGCCTTTACTTGGCCCTTAGTTCAGACAACTTAGCGGACGTTGTTAAGCCCGCTTTGCGACAGGAATTTTATAGCTCCTACCACCAGTGGTTCCCCGCCGAAGTATGTCCCGACCATAGACCCGTTTTCGTCGCTACCGAGGGTACACATACAACACCTCTATTTCTTACGACGTGACGACAATGTGACGACACCCTTCAAGGTCTGGCCTGTACCCCTGTGATAATGTATATTTTGAACATACGTCTTCCTATATAAATATGTATTATTGTAAATATCACTATGTGAAAAGATCAATGTTTGATAATGTCACCATATACACCATATAATTATATATTCATTTGATAAAAAATTACTGCATAATGTACATTTTGTAAAAATATCCTCCTGTTAAACGATACTATATATTACCATGTATGTTTTTGCTACTTCAAAAACACTATTGAATATAAAATAAAAACTATATTAACTAAAACGCTTTTTTGTTACCTATATATCGTCTAATTGTTTGTCTAAATATATCGTCTAACTGTTGTAAAATAACTGTTTGTCTAAATATGTATGTCTAAATATAACGTATAACTGTTCGTATGTCTTCTTGTTATCTTCCTATCATCTTCCTATGTCTAAATGTATAAATATCATCTAACTATTAACCTCTTCTTGTTTGTATAACACAGCCACTACCTAAGTTGGCTATACTAAAAACAATATATTTTTAAAAAAAAAACCACCATCTTGTCACATTTTCCTTATATAAACATACCTCTTCCTATTATCTCCCCCTTGTTATCTCAAGTCCGCCATCTTGCAACATTTTCCTTATATAAAAATACCTCTTCCTATTATCTCCCCCTTGTTAGCTCAAATCCGCCATCTTGCCACATTTTCCTTATATAAACATCGTCTTCTTGTTATCTCAAGTCCGCCATCTTGCCCCTCCTCTTCCTATTATCTCCCCTTGTTATCTCAAGTCCGCCATCTTACCCGAAATAATCTCCCCCTTGTTAGCTCAAGTCCGCCATCTTGACCCAAATAACCTCCCCTTGTTAGCTCAAGTCCGCCATCTTGCCCCTGCAGTGCTCCTGCAGAATTTTTGCTATATAAAAGTCATGCTCCTGCAGGTGCTCCTGCAGCGCTCCTGCAGAATGCTAACCGTTTTGCGCATACCCTACTACTGTCAACGTCCGTAGTGACTTTTATTTACTATGTATATCCTGCTATAACCATGCTGATGAAATTGTTCGTAATACTGATGTCAAAGTCTCATCATAATATATATGTCTCGTCACTTACTTCTGCAACGAGTCCAGTATATATCTTCGTTGCCAGTTGGTCACACTGTTTTGACGCATTCATGATCGTTGCCTCGTCTCATTGCCATTAGTCGTACCTAGTGCCCTGTATTTCTATGTAGAGTGACGTCAACTGAGTCAGAATCGAAAACGAGGCTGAACGACGTGGACGCCATTTTGGGCCAGACAATACCAGGGCTAGTAGCGGGAATAAGCGTCGAGTAAGATTTTTTTTTTAAATTAATGAAGAAAAATATCCCGTTCAACCTCTGATAGGTTATAATTAGGATATATATTGTTTTCAATTCCAAATAATATGAACAACTGCCGATGAGAAAGTGGCATCACATTTGTCAAATCATTGTAAATAGGGACAATCACAATTATGCTAATACGTTAAATAAATAAACAAAAAAAAAAAAAAACAAAAAAAAATCAAGAAGAAACTCTGAACCAGAATTATATTAAAATGGAGGGGTGTAAAGGCCTGGTGGTTCCAGTTATATAACTGACTTTTAACAGATATTTAATTGACTTTCATCTGTTAAAAGTCATATGCATTGTAAGAACAGCATCAGACCTTCACATTCCCAGACACTAATATTAACATTGGTTCGTGATAAATATTGTTTGACTATATTATGCAGTTCCCTAGGTCTTAACACCTCTTCTATATTTATAAGATTATATATATATATAAATTTTAAATTATATAATATAAATTATAATTTTATAATTTAAATATATAAAATATAAAATGATATCATGTAATAAAATTTTATATTTTTATTATTTTATTAATATATATATATATATATATATATATATATATATATATATATATATATATATATATATATATATATATATATATATATATATATATATTACCACTTCTATATTTAAAAAAAATATATATATATGTATATAACGTATAATTGTAAATTTATATATTATATATATATTTTTAATGAAGAACTGGAAAGTGTCAATGAATTCGAATCTTAGGATCAATCATTAACAGCTCTGGCGACTGTGCAGTAGAAATTAAAAGAAGACTTGCAATTGCTTCACATAAACTAATACAGATGAAAAACCTATGGCAAGGCACAAGCAAAGAAACAAAGTTACAACTGATCAGAGCATGTATATTCCCAGTAGCAACATACAGCTGCGAGACTTGGACACTCAATAAAACAGTTGCAAAAAAGATTACATCATTCGAAATGAAATGCTACAGAAGGATGTTGAGAATACCCTGGACAGAAAAAAAGACCAACAGAGAAGTACTGCACTCACTAAACGTACAGGAACATTGGCTCCTAAATACCATCGCAATAAGGAAGCTGAAATTTTTTGGTCATATAAAAAGACATAATAGACTGGAAAAAACAGTGATGGAAGGCATGGTCCCTGGAAAAAGGGGAAGGGGTCGACCTAGACGACGGTGGACCCAGGACATCACAGAGAGTCTGAACTTGTCTTTGGCTGATGCAGGTCGACTTGCCCAGAATCGTGATGCGTTCAGAGCAGCTGTAATGGAGACAACGTTCTGGAAAGAATACGTCACATGATGATTTGTATTGTATCGTGTAACACTACCAAAAAATGTAAGGATTGCTACTGATTACCAGCGTTAAAGTCAAAATTTTACGTTAATTCAGATAGTTATTTTGCGGCACACTTCCGCAAAATCGTTAATTATAAGGCTAGGCTGCAGAATGTATGCAGCAGATCTGGCAAAATGTTAAATATTGGTAGTACGTTTTCGAAACCGAAACTAAAACGCGTGTTAGATTTTTACCGTGGGATCGTTCTATAGGCTTTAGCACTGCACAAAATTCAGCGCCATGCTGGCGTGTGAGAGGATCACCGTCAGACACAATAGGGCGGTTTTATTTATTATCATTTTATGACTAAAATATTACTGAAATGAGCGATTATTCTCGCAGATTTTACTACACACCTGCCATCCTAAAACATGCAATCATTAGCAGGTTATAATCTGCGAGATAACTTAGCTCAATGAAGTCCTACTCCCTAGGCTTTTCCTGCCCTTGTGTTTTCATGGATTTCTGCAGTGGGGTCATTCAAAGTAAGCACAACTCAAGAAAGCTGCCTCAGACCTCTGCAATCCAAGAATTTATTTCAGTTATGTTACTGAACAGCTGCAAGTGTTACTGCTTGTCTTAATGCTGCTTTGCAATCAGTATTCACCATTTCTTTTCTCTGAGTCTGCTCAACGACATGTCCCGAGAATATTAGATGTTCCTCAAATTGTACGTTATGAGTTGATCTATATGGTGATATCTGAGTTGTGTAGGGGATCCAATAATTTCCTGATCAGCCTGAATAAACACTCGGACTATCCTCAATTCAAAAAGGCAACAATGGAGGCACTCTGCTCCTCCGAAATGTTCACAGCCAACAATTGGTCTGATCTCAGGCTTGATTGAATGTGGAAACACCCTTCTAATAATATTCTTATAATATTCTATAATGTGCCACTCAAATGGAGGCCATATTCACCAACTATATTCTCCGCCTACCGACAATTTGGTGAAATAAGATAATATGTGGGGAAATGAGGTTCTGCATCAGAAATCAATTCGCCCTTAGCTTTTCTATAATATGTGTGGGTGATCTCCATCCAGGGTCCGATCAATACTTCCCCTTGGACGGTGTAGGGTTGGGTGACTACCAATGTCACCAGTGCCCTTTTCATGCTAAATTAATAGCCATATTGTGAAGCGCTGTGAGCATTTTCCGAATTCCTCACTCGTCCACTCCCCACTTTTCTTCTGTTAGCATTTTGTTTCGGGTTCAAATCTGGCGGATTATCTTCAATATTAATTTCAGCCAGTTCCCTAAATGCGGCTTCAAACTGAGCCTGGGTTGACTGGTCTGAGTTTCTATTTTCTCTGGATGCCCTTCTCAGAGTTGCGAATCTAAATATTTTTGGTGAAAACTGTTGGTGGGAAGGTGGATACCTATCCTCTGTGTCTACCTTATTATTTTTATTTTCCTTGTTATTTTTAGGCCCATATGTTTCAGAATGCTTGGCTGGCTTCTGATTATGATTTTCCCAACTTGGGGACTGTACCTTGCTACATTTTTCACAGGCCCCCACAAATTGTGCAATATCAGCAGCTACTTGGGGCCAGTAATATTTTTCAGATGTCCTTTGACGTGTGGTTCCATTCCTCTGGTGTCTACCGTCGGGTACAACATGAGCTTGTGCCATCACTTTTCCCCTGTAGGGAGTTGGCAATACCAACTGTCCCTGTTCTTTGGATCCTGCTCTAGCTTTCCTGAAGAGCAGTCCCTCCTTCAAAAAAAATTGTCCTTTCTTAGGGTGTGCATGGCTTGTTGGCAATTTGCCAAAGCAAGGTTTTAATGTTTTATCCTTTGCCTGGGCCTTTCTCATCTGCTTATGAGAATAAACTAGTGGTGGTTCCTCCTCCGTTCTACTAGGGGTCGACCTAACCTGAAGCGTGGTCATTACCACAGGTTTTTCCGGGCTTCCTAGAAAAACATATTTACTTCCTAACACCAGCGGGTAATTAGGGTCGTCACACACGGCTGCTCTGATCACTCCTTCCACGTACCTTGTCTCTACATTGATCTCGGCAACTGGAAGTGTCATGGTGTCTATTCCCTTTACGGCCCCTTGTATCTCCACTTTCTCTGTGGTATACTGTTCAGGGTGCACTAGGGTTGCACTCACAACTGAGTCATATTCCAAACCTGAATCGTAAAGGCACCTAACCTTGGCACCATTACATGTCACTTCTTCACAGATGGGGGGATGATGAGGTTCATGCTGTTCTGTAGGCAGGTCCTTCTTTCTCCCCTTGTCCACTGTTATCATGCATGCAGCTCGATATGGAGGAAGTTTCCTACCACAGTCACTGGTATTATGATTATGCATCCTGCATATTTTACAATATTTTCCTTCCTGTCTGAAGGGTTTCCTGTCATTGAATTGTGGGGTTTTATTTTTATACTCATTGCGTGGCCTATCAAAATTGGGTTTACCTCGGTTATCCTGCTCTCTAGTATTATAATACGCATCCTGGTCTGGAGGAGTTCTATTATTGTCAACCTGTTTCTTTTTATTGCCAGCTACCTCTGCTTGGGCTGCCTGATACCTCTCAGCGACATTTATTATTTCACCCAGCCTCTCCGCACCTTGTTCCATGAGAAACTTTCTCATGTCTGGAGCCATGGACTCTTTCATCTGTTCAATGAGTATCATCTCCTTGAGATCTTGGGTTTTCCCCAAAGAAGCCCATTTCTCCATATACGTCTCTAACCGGGCGGAGAACTGGTGATAGGTCTCACCCGACAGTAGCCTGGCATTCCTAAATTTCTTTCTATAAAACTCTCTGTTCTTTTCGTATCTTAACAGAAGAGCCTGCTTCAACATGTCATAGTTGTCTTGGTCATCCCTGCTTATTTTGGCAAAAACTTCATAAGCTGTTCCCCTGAGACCCTGGGATAACTTTAGGCTCCACCTCTCTCTTTCTAACCCATACGTGGTAGCCAAAAGTTCAAACCTACCTAGAAAACTTTCTATGTCATCGTCTTTCTCAACAAAATGGTCTAAATGAAAACCCATAGCTGAGTTAGAGGCCACCTGACTAGCAGTAGCATCAGAGGTAGAGGGGCTGTGACCATAGTCAGGAGCATGGCCCTGCAACTCCAGCTCCCTGAGTCGCAGCTCATGCTCCCTCTGTAACCTTTTCTCTTGTGCTTCTCTCTCAGCCTTTTTCACTTCTGCTTCCCTTGCGGCAGCCAATCTCTTTTCTTCTGCTTCCCTCTCAGCCTTTTTCTCTTCTGCTTCCAATTGTTTAGCCTCTCTATCAGCCTCTAAGTGTAATGGAGACAACGTTCTGGAAAGAATACGTCACATGATGATGATATATATTTTATATAATTTATATAATTTAAAATTATATAATATAAATTATATAATTATAATATATAAAATATCAAAATTATATAACAAAAATTATATAATATAATAAAATTTTATATTTGTAATATTTTATTAATATTTATTAATTATAATAACATGATAACAAAATTATATAATAAATTATCTAATAATAAAAATTATATAATATATAAATTATATATATATATATATATATATATATATATTTATATATATATATATATATATATATATATATATATATATATATATATATATATATATATATATTTATATTGTAAGTACAAGTACTACAAACACATGTATTTACTAATATATATATATATATATATATATATATATATATATATATATATATATATATATATATATATATATATATATATATACATATATATTTATATATATATATATATATATATATATATATATATCTATATATATATATCGATATATATATATATATATATATATATATATATATATATATATATTGTTGAAGGACTTTCGTGTGTGGTTACTGGTTGTGTTGCTTGAATTCTGATCGTGCTAATATTCGTACGCGAATGGGGTGAACCTCACCTTTGGTTTCTCGTAATGCCTGAACTTGGCATCAAGATGTAAACAACTGTTCATCTTATTAACTCAGTAACTTGATATAAAATACATAATTCAGAAGGTTGAATGGTGTAACGTGATTCAACGAATAATGCCTCCGGTTCGAGTCCTTCACAATTTAATATGGATTACACACATACATAAACAGTTCAATTCACACATGAGGTACATGCATCATCAATCAATAGCGTAGACTGCTGTTTTACGTGTCAATGTCCGTTTAAGGATACAATGCAGTAATTGTCGTCAGAACATCACAGCTATATGCACGCGCAGCTAGACATGGCTACCTGCCGACAGTGAGACTGTGAGTCTAATTACTTCGTATAAAGTAGACGATTATCTTTCTCCTTCCAAGGATTTAGTTAATCACTAACCTCCATAAGTTTCCTCTCATGTAGAGTTCTAGGACTGACCCTGGTCCATCATAATGCACATATAAATGGCTATATCATGCCATTGAATTGGAAGGTTAACAAAACGCAGCTATTCAGCTTGGCGGTCAAGTAACAATGGGTAGCGTCTCCTAGTTACCGACTGTGTCCCAAACAACGCTAGACACGTCATAATCGATCGTGTATGGAGCGTTCAATAATTGAAACATCTATCGCAATATATTAAATGTCTTAACCTTTACATTTGCACGTCCGCTAACCTTTAGCAGACGGCGTTAATATCATATACCGTAACAATTCCCTGTACACCGGGGAAAAAAAAAATCGATAGATTTTTTTCAAGATCTATCCGACTTAACAATTTTTCAAAAAAAAAAATTTAACACAATCGTGACATATGGCCGACGATGTTCTGAGTAGAACCGTGTCGCGGTCATGTCAACTAACTATTTGTCATAGTCATCTAACATTAATCACATTATATATCAATATTATACATATTATTATATCAACTAAATAAAATGTCCAATGTTAATAGTGAATGATAGAATTAAATTAAAGTAAGGTCTGTCGTATTAGTATGTCATATAGGAATTAATTTGACTAATTAAAATTAAATTAATTAATTAAACTAAGAGTTAAATTATTAAGATTCTAATGTAACGCGATGTTATGAGAGAAGAAAAGACACAATAAGTGAGAAGAAATAGGAAGAAATTCGAATATAAGTTTAACTTAATTGGGTATGTTAAGTGTTAGTGAATAATAACTATCTAATTTAACTAACTAAATAACGTATAGGTACATTAAAAAAAAAATATTAATCTAATACTTGTGTGAGATTTATTTTCTCTTTTCATAATTTCTTCTTTTTATATTTCGTTCTCTTTTTTTTTTTTTGTTCTTTCATTTCATTTTTTTCTCACATTTCATTTTATTGATAATAATTCAATTAAGAAGTTAAGTTAACTAATTAATTAGTATAGGATATGATGATCCATCCGTAGTCTTGATCCTGATGAATTCTTTTAGGCAAAAATGTTCAAACGTTTACGTTGGAAAGAAATGTCATTTATCCCAGCATCTAAGAATTAAGTGCACATAGGATAATAAGTTCGACTTGTCGTCAGATATTGTTCCATGATTGTTCAACGAATATTCATATATTGTGTATGGACGTTAGACGAAGTTTCAATGTCAATATGTATACCTTGATTGTCTTTAGTTCAATTCTGTGATGCATATAGTGTTTATAAATATTAAATTGAAGGCAAGGTTAGTTCCCTTATAGTTGATACTTCGTTATATCCAATGTAGTGATGATTGACGTGTTTTAGGGATGTCAATGTTGATCATTCGTCGTCAATAGGATTACGTGACAACGCATCCGCCACAATATTTTCAGTGCCAGGAATATGTTCAATGGAGAATTCAAATGGCTGTAGGATGATCGCATATCTGGCGAGTTTTTGGCTCTTGTGATTAGATCGACGCAAAGATGCTACAGCCCGTTGATCAGTTTGTATGGTGAATGGAGCACCAAGCAAAAACTTTTCAAGTTTAGTTATTGCCCATATAACTGATAAAAGTTCCTTGTCCACTGTGGAATACTTTGTTTCTGCCGGCTTTAGCTTTCTTGAAATATATAAGGTAGGATGTAGAACGCCATCATGGTTCTGGAGCAGGCATGCACCAATGCCGTAGTTACTAGCATCTGTTCGTAAGAAAAATCTTTTGGAAGCATCGGGAAGTCTTAAAATTGGTTCATGCGAGAACAAATTTATAATTTTGTTGAAAGTTTCATTGCATATACCAGTCCATGTCACCTTCACCGGCATGTCTTTTTTTAACAATGAAGACAATACAGCCGTGATGGATGACAAGTTTGGTATGAATCTACTGTAATATTGAACAAGTCCTAACAAACTCCTGACCTGTTTCTTCGTCTGAGGAACTGCTATGTTTAGAATTTTGGAGACTGTACTAGGTAACGTTCGGATATATCCCGATCCAATGATATGTCCCAAAAAGGTTATCTCATTACACGCGATCTGCACCTTTGTAGGTTTAGCAGTTAGATTATAATTCCTTAGAGTGTCGAAAACATATCTAAGTCCCGAAACATGTTCCTCAAACGACGAACTAAACAAGCATATGTCGTCAATATATGTAATAACGTCTGGTCTACCTGATAAAATTTGTCGCATCAGGCGAATGAAGGTAGCTGGCGCATTAACAAGCCCAAAAGGCATCACATTCCACTGGTATAGACCTTGTGGAGTGGAAAAATGCGGTGTAGTACTTAGCCTTTTCGGTCAGTGGTATCTGCCAATAACCTTTAGTTAAGTCTATCTTACTAAATATAGTTGCGTTGGATAGACGTGGCAGTAAGTCGTCGATAAGTGGATGTGGTTCGCTGTCAACTATAGTCTTAGCATTTAATTTCCTATAATCAACACATAGTCTGATGTTATTGTCCTTCTTCCGGACAATCACTAATGGAGAAGAGAATGGCGAATTACTAGTCTCAATGATTCCCAGAGACAACATCTGTTCAAGTTCCTTAGTAGTTTTAGCAAGGAAATGTAAAGGAACCGAATAGGGATGTACACGAATAGGTGTATCATCATTAAGAGTAATGTCATGACTGATAGCCGATGTGCGACCCGGGACGTCGGTCAACACATCTGGATAAGATTGTAATAGATTAGCAATCTGTAGACGCTGTTGCGGTGTAACCGTTGAAGAGATGGTTACATCCCGCCAAGATTCAGTAGGTTGAACTACTGGTACCGGTAACGGTAACTGTATCTCAGGAAAAGAAGATTCTTCTTCCTGGATGACGGATAAGTTGGAATAATAACAAGTAGATACTGTGTTGTCATCTAGTTCATGAAAAATTGACTGTAAGTGTTCAGGACGTGTATGAAATTGCTTGAGCATGTTAATATGAAATATCTTTTTGTGTCCCTTGATATCTAAGACGTAATCAACGTCGGAAATTTTATCAATGACTTTGTAAGGACCAGTAAAGAAAAGAAATGATGAATGACTATTATGAGTCATTAATGATATGAGACAATTGTATTACCATAGCATGTTATCTGCGTGACGCAGCATTAGGTACTAATTGTAACCGTAGACAATGATGGTTAAAGTAAGCACCATTATCATGCTCGATGACCATTCGAGCATCTCTATTGTTACGAAATGTAACTATCGCTTCACCATACCTGTCATTGGTAGGTGACAACAACCGTACAAACATAACGTCTGCCGTGTCATTAAAGAAATTGCTAAGTGCCTGCCATCTGGTACCTTGTGGCAGATTGCGCACTAACACGGTGCGAGAATATGCACTCTTCCCAATGTAAGTGGGATCAGTGTCACTAACGTGATAAATAGTTCTTCTATTTAATCTTTTGGATATGGTAGTCTTATGAGATGATGTCTCATAATGATTGACATATTTATTTGTCCTAATTTTATTAGTTAAGTTCATAAGAACTTCACCATCATTACCTTTGTCTGGGATATTTTCTCTTTGCCCATTTTCAACAATTTCATTCAGATCACTGTTAATACGATCTTGTCGCCAACATTTATTTTCTGACTTGGCAGTATTCTCTTGAGAAAAAGTATATCTGCCTCGAAATGATTTTCTAATCTTCCTAGGATGGACTGGTAGTTTAGTATACTTTTTATCCTGTAGGAGAGTTTTATCCTTCTCCTTATCGATTTCCAGAATGGTACTGAGGCTGAAATTGGAGAAAACTGTGCCACATGTATTTATTTTGTTGGCCCGTAATGTAGCTGTTGCAATGACAGCGTTAGCATTGCAATAAGATTGCACATTTTTAATTCTCATTCATCAATTTCCTGTGGGGAACAATCCTTACTACCATGGATGCGTCCCAACATCAGATCTGCAATTGGATTCTGAAGCATGCATACCTTAACTTGTCCTGAAAAGAAAGGTGTATTAACATGGACAAGAGCTGTGGGGTAAAACTCAATAGTTCCACCAAATGTCAAGCAGCGTACATATTCGCCTGTCGCACAGCTAGGATGTACCAGCGACTGACGTACGCCAATCGTCGTGGATCCTGAATCCCTCAGCACTGAGACGACGGATCCATTAACTAATCCCCTGTTAAAAATTAGTAAGCCTGTTCCATCGTTGACTGCAAGACCTACCTCTGGTGTAATATGTCCGCAGTTAAGCACTGTTTCTTTCGCCTTCTGAAAAATAAGATTGCATTGTTGGCAACTATTTGCCACATTATAATTAATAGCAAAACATGCAGCAGAAGACTGTGTTGTATTATTGTCAAGTGGGACCTGAGCTATAGGGGTAGTATTATTTGTAACTGCCGCCCCTGTATTATGGTTGTAATGAGATGATCCCCGAGAATGAGATCGATTCCGAGTATAATTGTTAGAATTATCTCGTCGTCCTCTATAGTAACTATTATCTCGATGTCTCGAGCCATGATTATTACCATTCCAGTTATTGTTATTATTGGGAGTATGTGATCGATTATAATTAGTGTTATGTTGACCATTGTGGTAGTTTGTTTGAGGTGAATAATTTCTATCTCGTGATCTACCTCTGTTGAACTCATTTTTATTGTTGAAATCATTATTATGTCCCTTCTGAAAGTTAACATTGTGATTTCTTTGGAACCTACTTCTGTCTACACTGTGATGTCTTTGTTTGTTATCATGATTGTAGGCCATATTAGACGCCACAGGTAGAGGTTCTCTTAATGAGGAGTTAGAAATGGTTGCATTCGGATGTGCCGAACAGTAATTTAAAGAAATTTTTTCCAACTCGTCAATAGTACATGGTTTACGCTCCTGCAAATATGCAAAAAATGGCTGGCTAACCGAAGATAATACCTTATCCCGTAGTAGTAAATCAACTAATTTGTCATATGATTTGTTGACTTCTGCCAGTTCAACCCATCTATTAAATGTATTGCGTATGTTCGCAATGAATCCTGCAAAATCTTTTGGAGATTCAGGTAAAATTCCCTTAAATTTCAACCTACAGTGTTCCTCGTCCAGGTGAAACCTTCGTAAAAGCAAGGACTTAATAGCACCGTAGTTATTTGCTATTGATGGGTCAGCATTTTGAGAAGCCGTCAATGGTTCTCCAACCAAGAATTCATTTAACTTGAGTACCCATGACTCTTCAGGCAAATGATTTGTTTTGCAGGTCTGTTCAAAACGTGACAGGAACGATGAAAGGTCGTCCACGTTTAAGTTGAGAGTGGGTAATTTAAAGTTGTAGAAATGTTTAGTTTGGCTGGATGACGATCCATTTTGTGTGTTATTATTCTGGTTTGCATCAGCACTTTGTGCTTGTAATCTTGCTGTCTCCAATTTAATACGCGCCAATTCCATTTCTTGTTGTAAAATAATTTCCTCTCGTTTCAATTTATTCTCTTCTTCCTGTTGAGCAATTTCTCTTAATCTATTTTCCTTGGCAATTTGCTTCATCTCACGTTCCTCCTCCTCTTTCTTTAATGCAGCCTTTTGTTCCTCTATTTCTGCTTTATGTTTTTCCAGTTCTGCCTCAGCAAACTGACGAAGTTCTTGAGATTTATAACCATATTCCTTACCAATTTTAACGAAATGGTCTATAGTAAGCATTTTGACTTTTATCTGGTAAGTAATTATTGGTAATTACTGATTAAAATAGTCAATAGTAGCCAATCTCTTTTCTTCTGCTTCCCTTTCAGCCTTTTTCTCTTCTGCTTCCAATTGTTTAGCCTCTCTATCAGCCTCTAAGGCCCTAGCCTCCTTCTCAGCTTCAATTTGTAACCTTTTAATCTCAGCCTCTCTATCAAACTCTAATTTATTCATCTCCCTAGCATCTTCTAACTGCATTCTCCTTTCTTCAGCTAACCTATGTTCTTCCCTAGCAATATACTTATCACATTCTGAGGTGACATAGTCAATCAAGATTTGTCCCTCCATATTCATCTCCCTGGCAGTCTGCACAGCCGCAGATCTGAACTTAGCTAAATCAGCCATATTGTCTCAATTAAGGTTAACAATATACTAAGGTAACTTAATAACTCTAATATGACAACAACACTAAGCACTAGCAGTTCATCCACTATTTCACAAAATACTTTTTTATATTATTTTATGAGATTCCCATACAATTTTAGGGGAAGTTTTACTCAGTGCAAAGTTAAAATCCCGGAACAGGAGACCCCAATATAAATGAAAAATTCAGATCCCAGACGAGCCTACCAATATATGTGGTGGATTTGGTGTTAAAAGATGATGTTATTCCTATTGTACTGAATGAGGTCAGCTGTGAAGGTTCCTGATTATAATAAATGTTGGGTTTAGTTATCAGAACACCTTTCTGCTACTACCTTACGACCTCAATCAGATTTATTCTTGACTAATATGTATGTTAGCTACGTCTATATGTCTAGGGTTATGAGTGTATGATGTATTGTAAGTACAAGTACTACAAACACATGTATTTACTAACACACACACACACACACACACACACACACACACACACATATATATATATATATATATATATATATATATATATATATATATATATATATATATATATATATATATATATATATATATATATATATATATATATATATATATATATATATATATATATATATATATATATATATATGACTGAGTCAAGACTACAACCACAAACACACTGACACTCTAAGAAATATATCTTATAGAAGTCTGTGTTAAAAGTTTGGTAAAATGGTTATTTACAATTTATTTGGCCTGATCAGAATTTTCTGCATCAGGTCCAACAACCAAAATTGATATTATGAATGTATTTACAACAATTTAAATACTACCATGGATCTTCTGTCCATTCAATTTATAATAAGACAATCAAAATATGTGTATCTATGTTCACTAAGTTAATGACACTGGTAATTAATAGTATGGGTGGGGTACTGTCATCATTCCCTCTTTCTCTTTTAAAATTATCTTGAAAGTTTCTTGCCAACAATTTATTTTATGTTATTTCTATACAGAAATATAGTATTTTAGTGGATAAACTGAGTGCCGACATGTATGGCACTTATCTAGATAAATGATGTTGCCGTCATTTTCACAGGCTCTCTGGTATGACCACGCTGACAAGGTTCCTGGTGCAGTAACTAGACCTCAGGGTCCAAACAATAGGTTACTTTAGTACACTGTAACAACGCCACCAGGGTTCTGGTACCCACACTGTACCAGAACAAAACCTCACAATTCAAAGAAATATCACAAACGTACGTTGACTGGCTTTAGCATAAATAGTAGTTTAAGTTCAGCTTTGCCTTCTGTTCAGACTGCCAATGGTTAATAACACACTTGGTACTGCTGAGAACAACGCAGCTTGCTTCTAACATATTTCTTTTACAACTGGCGCTGAGCTGTAAACGCTTTTTGCCAATATGCCTAGACCGGCCCAATCACAGCGAGGGTCTAGCATTTCAATTTTCAAAAATTTAAAAAGAAAAACACTACTTCACACTTCTAGGAGTGATTTTTCTAAATATAGATTTTATCTTTTCTGCCCAACCAATACTCTCTGTCTACCCTCCTATACCCTCCAATCGGATTTGAATTACTCCCTTGCCTCCTTTCAAACTATCGTTCCCAATAACGTTACATTTAACGATCAAGGACAACAGTCTGTTCGTCTAAACGTTTTCAGTCAAATAGTATTTTCTCAATAACTTGGCTAATAATTGGACTACCCTTTATATTAAAACATATTTGTGCTCAGAGTACACTAAGCTACACGAATATATAATTTTTATGACTATATTTATTTGCGTTTAGATTTTCAGTTTTATCACTGACAGTCGTTAATTATAACTTTTTACATAAGTCTACCATCTTGTCCCCCTCCTTCTGTCTCACTTTTTAATTTTTCAAATAAACCAACTTGTTTTTGTGACGTCACAACTACACTACGCGTCGAGAATTTAAACTGTCTGTGTGTGTATATCCGTTAGCTTTGCCACAGCGTGTATATACTAGTTGTCTAGCGGACAGAACGAAGCGGGTTTTGGCAAGGCGATGGTAGCATTTTGCGTTAATTATTTGTATTGTATCGTGTAACACTACCAAAAAATGTAAGGATTGCTACTGATTACCAGCGTTAAAGTCAAAATTTTACGTTAATTCAGATAGTTATTTTGCGGCACACTTCCGCAAAATCGTTAATTATAAGGCTAGGCTGCAGAATGTATGCAGCAGATCTGGCAAAATGTTAAATATTGGTAGTACGTTTTCGAAACCGAAACTAAAACGCGTGTTAGATTTTTACCGCGGGATCGTTCTATAGGCTTTAGCACTGCACAAAATTCAGCGCCATGCTGGCGTGTGAGAGGATCACCGTCAGACACAATAGGGCGGTTTTATTTATTATCATTTTATGACTAAAATATTACTGAAATGAGCGATTATTCTCGCAGATTTTACTACAGGAACCTGCGATCCCAGCAATAAAGAAATCATCTTAAAACTTCCAGACATATTGATGAAACATTTTAAATTTAATCTTGTGGCGGTCCGATGCAGCCTAGCTATCATAATTACATGAAAGAAAGCCTACCCAAGAATATTTAAAAAGAAACCATCAAATTAAATTACAATCTGTAAGATAAACTGGAAGATGAACAGTGCCAGTAGCGATATTTTATTTACTGCCCTACTGTGAGAGAGTACATATTTACCTGAACTGTGACTGGGCCTAGTTTTTCCTCACTAGATTAAAAACCTACCGGTCATTTGCTATCATCACGCCTTGAAGGAATTTTACCTCCAGCAGCGAAATTAAAGAGACCACTCCATCCTCACCTCTGTGTTGAATTGTGTCAGTGCCATCCCATAGACTCCTTTTTATATAATAAAACACAAGAACTCTTAGGCTTCAAGTCCGGCGATAAGTGGGAATATTTGCTATCCACAAACCTCGCTACATCTGGGGCGGGACATCGAAGTACTAGACATTTTCACATGTCAAGAGTGTAATTGCTGTTTATATAATTCTATGGATTGTCTGATGCTGCAATCGGTAAGTGTGTGTGAGTATATGAGTGTGGGCCCTCACGCGCGTGCATGAATGACAGGAGATTTAATTTTTGAAAAACCATTTGTTAACTTGCCTACCGGGAAATACATTTTTCTGTATGGGATATTTTGTTAACTCTGTTTAAACCCCCCCCCCCCTTTTTTTTTCTCATTTGCTTAGTAAATGGAAAACCAACGGGGGAATAACAGGATTTTTTTTCTACCACCCATACCAAATATTGTAACACCTCTTTCAGAGTAATTAAATTCACTGTTGGGTTACATTACCTATGTTCCTGATAACTATCTATCTTTGGACTGGGTTTATCTTTGTCTAATACAAGCGGGAAGGGCTTAGTCGATACCAATCTTCTTCACCCCCCCCCCACTCACCTTATTATTTGTATTTTCTGTACTTATGATAATTTTTCTGTAACACATGATAGTTGTTGTGATTGTTTTAAATAATAATAAACCTCATAAACTTATTTAGTACTGTGTTGGAATACCCAAAGCCCAAAATTTCCCCTATCTGTTTAATATAGTTTGTATTCACGTGCGTCTGTGTGTTTGAAGCATCAAATCGGTGTGAGTGCAGGTGTGTATCTGGAAACTGGCAAATAATCGTTTGACCAGGAGAGTGAAGAGAAGATTGAGAGGAACGATTTGTCGTAAATAAGTCTGTCCTTACTCTCCCCAGCACTCTGTGAAGCAACTATTTACTCTCTACATTTTCTATCATTGAGCTTTTCACCACCATTCTCCACTCTAAACAGGACCACTATTTCTAAGACTCTTTCTCTCAAAATAAATTTACGACACACCCCTTTACACGAGTGCATCGGCATCTAGCTAAATGTCCTTTTATTCAGCTTTTCTTGTAGATGAAGGCAAATTCCCTGGTTCTTTGATTCACAGAGAACCTGGGGACACAGGGAGTCGACCTTAACCTTTCATCTGTCCGAATGCTTCGTTCGAATTACTGCCTAAGTGTCGCTATAGATTACGTCTCTTTCTTATATCAGTGGACGCAAGGGAGACAGCTTGTGAGGTCCTTACATCTTATTACACCATTCTCAATGCACGTGTGACCCCACGCAAAGAGCTCTAGCAGACTTTATCTTATTATTTAAGCTAGGCGTCCCTAACACTCCTTGCCATTGTCTTCAGAGATAATTGTTGCTACCTTACAGAGTGGATCAGTGCTAAGTGCCAATCTCAGTTGTATTGAGTTTAGGAATATTATTTCGGTCGCTAAGCACACATTTACTTAATTAATTTAGTAGCATAGGCCGCGATTTATTTTAACATAACTTATAGAATAGAGATCACTCGCTACTTTGTTTCATCTTAAATCTATATACATTCTTCCTTAAGATAAATTTTTCTGTGACAGGGAAACTGAATTTTATTAAGTGCGCCACCATTAAAAAACACTAAGAGTGTTTTCTTAAGACAGAAAGTGTGAGTCGGTGTATAATAGTGCTACCAGTTTTGTTCACTTGGTCTGTGTAGAATATTACTGTAAAGAATGTTACTATTTTGTAAATACTGAGAATCAGCTCAGTGCTATTTTTATAACTTATCCAGTGTTATTACTTACTGAGTAATTTACCCACGGAGCAACTTTTATTACCTTGAGTTGTGAAGATAACCTTAACAGTATGATTGTGTTCGTAAACTGTGTTTGTGGGTATGACGTGGAAATGTAAATATAGCCTCAGTAATCCGACCACCTTTGCTCCCTTAGTTAGTGTTTTAATTTTGCTACGCAAAAACCATGAACTTCGCTGTCTGACTTATATTTTAAAGCCACGCCTATCTTTCCTGTTTACATGCGCTGATGAGTGTTTACAAATTTTCGCACCCGGCAGTCTCACCAGGGGAGCGAATCACGTTCGTTTACCCGAGTTTCTCACGCGAGCTGTGTTGCCAATTATCGGCAATTAGACAGACGCGCATAGAATTAAACGGTTTGTTTGTTTGAGAAATTCAAGAGCGATAATACGTCCCGATCACCTTTGATGTCCGACATTTTCCGGGGACTTAAGTATTTGATCTACGGCAGGGGGAGATAATCTAAGAAGGCCCGTTTGCATGGGATGCTTTCTGATATCGTTTCGGCATCGCTAGTGAGCGAACTGTAAAATCATTTATCTCGGAAGCCAAGCTCGTTGATGTTCTGTGATACATCCAAGGTGTGAATTTTCACACCTTTTAGAGATATTACCCTAAATCTGTATATAAACTGCCTTCTCTCCAAGTCAGTTATCAAGTCTCTCAAGAAATTTTGGATAGTCTGAACGCGTACGCTAGAACCTATGTGGGGACTATTATGTTTTTCTGGTACAGTAATAATATAAGTTGTGATTAAGTATTAAATGTCTTAAAAGTTTTACCATTTTTATTCACTGCTAATTCCGTAGCGTTTAAAACGAGTGAAATAGTAAATGCGTAGATACTCTCTTACCAGTGGTTCAGTAATGTAAAATCCATCAATTTATTTTTTTCACCAGAAGATACGGTTTAGCTGACTAAATAATGCTATGAGTGACGGATAAAGTGACAGAGTATAATGCGCATTATATTTTCATTGTGTGTAATTATATACCTGTAGTGACTAGCATTTAATATCATGTGTAAACTAGCTAACCAACGGGCTGATCACCCGTTTGCCAGTCACTTCGATTACGGAAACAACAGCAAATGGATTGATTTGCCGTTGCCCTAAAGACGCCAAT